>CAKNXH010060860.1:0-39531 GCA_932178445.1 Andricus quercusramuli
ACCGAACTAAGTTATGCAAAATTTAACACACAAATTTTCTCCGTGTGGGGTTTTCAAACTGATTACTGAAATAAGGTTGATTTTAATTATGGATTTTATTTGGGAACTTCGAGGAGACGACGCGAAGTGAGTGCAACGTGCATTCTTGACTTTTCTCATTCGAATTGTGAAACTGAAACTTATAAGTGTCTACGCCGACCCCAGGCGGAAAAGGCGCCAGACATGGCGGTAAATGTGAAAGTGTACAGACTAAAAATTGTCTAAAATTAGAGAAAATGATAAAAATTGTAACAATTCTGCTGTTGCACATTGCAGAATCGATACCAGTTTTATTTAATAAGTTAAAACAATGGAAATTTTTTTTTTTTTCTTAGAATTTCAAAAAGCTAATTTCTGTTTTACTCATCTAATAAATATCTAAATTATACATTTCAAATAATAATTCATCTGCCATTCGTAAGTACGTGTTTGATAACGTCGCGCCTCTTGACATATGTGTAATTTCTACAAAAATAGGTATCCTGACCAGTGCCCGGTCGGCCCCCGACCATGAAATGTAACCAGGGTTGGCCCGGCCAGTAACCGGCAGGCTCTCGAATAGGTGTTTCGAGAAAAATGTAGCTGGGTCTGCTGCCGACAGGTACCTGACCATGAAACCCAACCAGGGTTAGCCCGGCCGGAATCCGACCAGAAACCTGGTTGTACCCTGGCGAAAGTATCGGATAGGAATTCCTTCCGAACTAATCCGAATCATTCCCGAATCTGTATCCAAACCAATTCGAGTCAATTCGAGTCAATTCGAACCAATCCGAAAAAAGTTCTACATTTCGTTTGACCCAAATTGTTCAAAAATTAATTTGACTGAATGCGGTTCAATCAAAACTACAAAACGAACCAATCCGAACCAAAGTTTCGATCCAAATGAATCCGAATCAATCGGAAATCGGATTGATATACCAAAGATATTATAAACGTAGATGCGGTACGGGGTGTTAGAGTGGAGGAACTATATATATACATAGGACATCACATTTTCTGCCATATCGAGGTGCTGCCCTCACCGTACTACAAAGTCGAGCGCTTTTTTTCTCCTTTATCGTAAAATATGACGGTAAAGCAGTTGAAAGATTTTTTAAGGTTAGAAAAGTTTGACATGTATAGCTTCATGAACACCGCACTTCGGAATATAATAATAAATAGCGCAATGTCTAGGAACACCGAAAATACATCATTACACCAGACCCTCGATAGATGAACAATCTCGGGGGTTGCCTGAAAATAGCCTTGTTCATATAGCGCGTACAGTGAAACGTAAAAAGTCAGGGCCGCCTGAACCGTTTCCATTATATTGCGCAATCTACTTGACTGAGTAGTAGTGCATGCGTCCCTTCAGAGGCGGAGTCGCAAGCGTCTCTCGCCCTGCCCCCTGAGAAACTGACAGAAGCACTGATATGATGGTAATAAATAAACTGAATTGTGAGAGTAATACTCTCAAAAAGATAATCATGTTTATATTTGTTTAATATATTATTATTTCTAATACGTTCATGTTTTTCTATTAATGATATATACGTATATGATTTTTTAAATTTGAATTTGTTGTACTTTGATGTTCAAGTTTCATTACAATACTGAACCGAAATTTGAGTGCATTTGAGAATATGAAGAATTTTTGCAGAGCTGAAGCTTTAGACAGCTTTTCTTACATAGTATTTTTAAAAAAAATTTTTAATCGTCTTCTCGGAAATCGTTTTTTTAATTTGAAAAAAAAAACTAAGAAGAAAGTTCGAGATAAACCAGTAAGGAAAAAAATTTTCTATAACAAATACATTTTTTATTGAAATAATCAAATATTTGTACCACAGAAAAAACCTTTTTTTAATGTTTAAAGCGTTTAAAAATGATTGCTTATATTTAAAAAGACAATCATTGAAAAAATATATTTCTAGCTGAAAAATTTTGGATTAAAAATGTACATAGTATATATTTTTTTTTACAACGAATGTTCTCCAAAATCGAATTGTTGATTTTGAAAAAATTAAAAAGAAACTTCGAGATGAATTAGTGCTGTTTTGAATTCTGCAATGTTTGTTTACAAAAATTTATTAGGTTCAAAGAAAATTTAGGGAGAAATTTTTGTTCCGTTTGAGTCGCACGTTTTTTTACATTAATTTGTTTATGCAATTTTTGTAGAACTATTTTTGTTTTAAATTCATACAATAATTTTTAAAAACCTTAAATATTAAACAAAAACTTCTTTGATAAAAATATTACATTATCGTGTTTTTGATAAATAAACAATATTTATGAAGCAACAATTTTTTAATCATTTAAATTCTGGAGTTTTATAATTATGGAATATTCTGGTACGGATATTTTATAATCCGGCAATTGTGTGTCTCCTGGATCTTGTCAATTTTTTCCCACAGTTCACACTTCTTGTTATAAGCTATAGGTCAGCTAAAAAAAAAACAGAATTCTGAATTTCGAAATTGCTACAACGCGAAAAAGTCAAAAGTTTAAATTTGAACGAAAATACTTTCTTACTTTAGTCGCTTCTTTTGAAAGCCCATCCTCTGCTTTCAGTTTTCTTTTCGAAATATATCTTGAATTTAACGCATTTTAAATTCTATGTTTTCAACTGCATTTAGATTGGAGTATGTATGCAAGTGTTTTCGGTTGAAAATATAAACTAATTAAAGTATTTTACTTATTGTTCACAATTGTAATTTATAACCTTTAAAATTGAATAATAGCACGTTTAACATGAAAAAGTAGACTAATTTCAAATTTATAGCGTTTATGTTATATATTTTGAACCATTTAAACCTTTTACTTCTTTTAAGCTTTTTAAAACAGTTTTGAAAACTTTTGTTAACACTTTTTCAAACACTTTTTTGTATATAAGAAACAACATTCTTCCAGCTAATAACTGTTTTAGAGTAGAAGGAAGTAAAAAGAAGCAAAATTATAAAATCCTACTTTTATTTTGGTTGCGATTTCTTAATTAAAGGCTATTTACTTTACAAAATAGCTACAAATATCAGATTTTTACTGAAGAAATTGCTAAATATTTTTGTTTCGCATAAGGTCAAAAAATAAAAAATGCATACACTTGGAATATCAAAAAAAAGGTGTTTTTTTATGCTACGATGTTCTTCAAAAGGCTAGTCGCAATTTCAAAAATATTTGAAGCCTTAATAGTTGTGACATTTTAAAGGGTCTAGCCGGATAAGATAGTCAAATCTGCCTTGTAGGGAACCTCTATAACTAAATACATCCTCATATTCGGCATGTATAGAAACCCCTTTTCCTAGATTTTCAGACCCCTAGATCCCCATGGGGCCACATGGGACACCATAGAGTGCTGGCGAGTTTTTTTGCAATATCTCGGTCAATTTTTGAGCTAGGAAAATTAAAAAAAAAGCAAATTGTAGGATTTTTCAAGCCCTATAAACCTATGAAGTAGAACAATTTTTTGGCGCGAAATTCAAATTTTTACAGCCGTTTGAAAACTTCAAAAATTTTTATATCGGAAACAAAGACCGACTCCTCGCTAAAAGAAAATTATGTTATGTATTTTTGGCTCAAAAATTCCTGTGATTTTTTTCAGATTTTTAAAAGTGGTGGAACGACCTCAAAAAAAAATAAAAACCACTAAAAACCGCGTTTTTTGCCTCTAGCTATTTCTACATAATTCCTACGATGAAACCAATCACACCATCGTATTCTACGTAAAAAAATACAACGAAAACGTGTATTAATTTTTTTGAAAATAATTTTTTGCAGCCCTTCAAAAATTCAGCAAATAAAAACGATGAACCCGGCTCACATGCAGTGCAGACATTCCAGATTTTTACATCTTCCAATTGCAAGGGAACCCCAACGTAGAATACAATGGCACAATCAGTTTCATCATAAAAATTATCCAGAAAGCGTCAGAAGCGAAAAACTACAGAAAAGTTCGGTTTTTGGACACTTAACGCTTTATAGAAAAATATTGCGATGAATCCGATTGCACCATCGAATTCTACTAGAAAAAATATATCAGGAATTATGTATTTCTTTTGCTGAATTAATTTTAATAGACCTTCGCAAATTGAGCAAGTAAGATCATTCGACCCGACTCACAGTGACAATAAATAAAACGATAAGCCTCCCGCTCAGTCACCTGGCCCTCAGGGGTGTATGGCTATTTGGGAGGGCTCTGTAACACAGTTCATACATTTAGATTTCCTTATTGCAAAGATGACGTTAAAAATCATCAATCATTAAGGTCTACCAAAATTTATTTCCAAAAAAATAATACACGTTTTTGATGTATTTTTGTACGTGTAAATACGATGGCGTGGTTGGTTTCATCGTAGGATCTGTTTAGAAGGAACTAGAGCCGAAATCTAAATGTATGAACTGTGCTACAGAGCCCTCCCAAATAGCCATACACCCCTGAGGGCCAGGTGACTGAGCGGGAGGCTTATCGTTTTATTTATTGTCACTGTGAGTCGGGTCGAATGATCTTACTTGCTCAATTTGCGAAGGTCTATTAAAATTAATTCAGCAAAAGAAATACATAATTCCTGATATATTTTTTCTAGTAGAATTCGATGGCGCAATCGGATTCATCGTAATATTTTTCTATAAAGCGTTAAGTGTCCAAAAACCGAACTTTTCTGTAGTTTTTCGCTTCTGACGCTTTCTGGATAATTTTTATGATGAAACTAATTCTAGTATTCTACGTTGGGTTCCCTTGCAATTGGAAGATGTAAAAATCTGCATGTGAGCCGGGCTCATCGTTTTTATTTGCTGAATTTTTGAAGGGCTGCCAAAAATTATTTTCAAAAAATTAATACACGTTTTCGTTGTATTTTTTTACGTAGAATACGATTATGTGATTGGTTTCATCGTAGGAATTATGTAGAAAGAGCTAGAGGCAAAAAACGCGGTTTTTAGTGGTTTTTATTTTTTTTGAGGTCGTTCCACCACTTTTAAAAATCTGAAAAAAATCACAGGAATTTTTGAGCCAAAAATACATAACATAATTTTCTTTTAGCGAGAAGTCGGTCTTTGTTTCCGATATAAAAATTTTTGAAGTTTTCAAACGTCTGTAAAAATTTGAATTTCGCGCCAAAAAATTGTTCGGCTTCATAGGTTTATAGGGCTTGAAAAATCCTACAATTTCCTTTTTTTTTTAATTTTCCTAGCTCAAAAATTGACCGAGATATTGCAAAAAAACTCGCCAACACTCTATGGTGTCCCATGTTGCCCCATGGGGATCTAGGGATCTGAAAATCTAGGAAAAGGGGTTTCTATACATGCCGAATATGAGGATGTATTTAGTTATAGAGGTTCCCTACAAGGCAGATTTGACTATCTTATCCGGCTAGACCCTTTGTAGTATACAGTATATCGAATAATTAAAATTTTTAAGCTATTTAAATATGCACAAGAAGTTTGGAATTGAATGTTTTCGATAATTTTAGATTGAAACATTTAAATTGAATTACTTACAAATTAAAATTGTTTAAAGTTGCAGGATTAGAAATGAACGTCTTTTAATACTTGAATCATTATTTTAGAATGACTTAGACCGTATATCTTCAGATAAATTTGAAAGTAGAACTATTGGAAATTAGGAGTGCCTGAAAGAAGTGAACAAATGTTTAGTGCCAAAAGCTCTTTGAAAGGGTGCTTTTTCAAATTTGATTCTTTTCCTAATAATTTGGCACCCTCACACATTATTTTTGTTGTGATAAAATAACACGGGATTTTTGTCCAAATTAAAAAATATATATTTAATATTCGCTCAAGGTCAATTTGTTCAAAGTGCTTGTTCCTGAATAAATGGACTCTATTAATGTTTCTCATTTCGCTATGTTATTCATCGATTGTGTTTTTCATAGAAAACATTTGAAATCTGGTTTTTCACGTTCATAAAATAATAACTAAAGGTCGCTCAAGGTATTTTTCAGTAAAAATTATTGATTCATAAGGAATATTTGTCAAAATATAGAACGGATTTCTTGCCCAAAGATAAAAAATGTGATTTAAGTCAAATTTTGTGAAGAAAATTAAACCTGGTCGACCTATAAATATTCATTTTATTTCTCGAAAGATTAAAAAAAATCTCTTCGAAACGCTTTTATTATCTAGCATAATTTTATTGAAGAAAAATATTGTTTATAAAAATAAAAATAGTATAATTTTTACATATATTTCTTAAAATAAAAAATTGCCAACGAGATTTGTAGAAAACCTTTTGAGAAATAAAATGATTTTCCCGGAAGTTAGAACCGAAAAATTAATATTTCAAAAAAATGAAAGCTGTGCTAAACTGAGCTAGACTCGCGACTTTTAAAAACTGAACTGTAGTTCGAGTACTAAAAATTGAACAGTAATTGATTTCACAAGACGATTCTGAATCTGTTCAAAATTGTATACTTAATTTATATATTTTAACGTTAAAATTTGAACTAATTTCCTTCTCAAGCCTTAGTAGTTACACAAATTTATTGTAAAAATCCGACAGAGTCTTCATACCATTATACCATTAAGCCATTTCCCTTTCGGGGTAGGCGTGACACTAACCGATTCGGGTAGTGTTTCTAGGTGGATAGTTTCTTGAAATAAATAACTACAAGTGTGGGCTCACCACACCCACGACGGGCCAAGAGCACGCAGTATTCCCGAACGGTCACCCGTCCAAGTACTAACCGCGCCTAACACTGCTGAACTTCAGTGATCTTACGAGGACTGGTGTTTTCAGCGTGGTATCGCCGTTGGCGATTTCATAACAATTAATTAATTATTAATTATTTATTTTTAATTAATTAATTATATATATATATATATATATATTATAATTATCAATTATTTATTAATTATTAATTAATTAACAATTTCATAAACAATGTTAAATTTGAAAATCACCTAAAATTAATAGATTCATAAATAAACGCCTTTATTCAATTTCAAAATCTTATTCAAGTATTGTTTCAGTATAAAATATTCAATTTTTGACTGATTCAATTTGGAATTTTCAAATCAAACAAAAAAAAAACAGAACAATTTTCAATATTACACCATTCGAAACTGAATTGTCACAATTTCAGAGTGGTAAATTTAAACTTTGAAAGTTACAATTATAATTTTTCTAATTTTTAAACTTGTAATTTGAAGGTAAAAGTGTTGAATTTTTATTTGTAAATAACAGTTGAACAATGATTAATAATTTAGAAAAAATACGAATAAGTTGGAGGTTTTTGAATGTTTCGAAAAAATAGGGACTTCTCAAGAATTTTAAAAGATTTCAAGAAAAATTGGTTTGTTCTAAGATTTCTGGGAATATTTTTAATGATTTTTTATTTCGAAAAAGTAAGCTTAAAAATATTTCAAAACATTTCAAAAGATTTAGAAAAATGGAAAAAAATCTGTAAGCTTTTGTGGCAATTTGTTTTGCAGGATTTTACAACAAATTATGGAAATATGGGAATCTATTTAAAATATATTTAGAAGTTCCGAGAAAATGTAAAAAATAATTTGAAAAGATTTCAAATAATTTAAAAGAAAACTGATACTATTTATGATTTTGGAATTAAATTTTGACTATTAATTTTGAAAAATTACATAATTTTAAGAGAAGGTATAAAAGTATCGGACGACTAAAAAAAATCCGAAAGGGATGACTGAAAAATCCCGAAAAATGAAATCTCCGACACTATTAAATTGCCGAATGGGAAAATTTTCGAATAATAAAATTTCCGGAGTTATGAAATTGTCGAACCGTTTATATTGTTACAGAATTAGAACATTTTTCGACAGAAAATATGCAAAGTAGAAAATTCCCAAATTATAGAATCCCCAAATTGAATCATGAAAAAAATTTTTTTTCAATAAATATTATTTAGGACTTATTAAAAATACAATAATTAAATATTTTTATCAAGGAAATTTTTTAATATTAAAAATTTTTTTAAATTATTGATTGAATTTACAAGAAAAATAATTTCCCAAGTGCGAATTGCCGGACCTGAACACACGGCCCAGGCATGGTCTAATTTCGGCAGCCAAAGAGCGGCTAATGTTATTGCGCCAATATCGGCATTTTAATTGGCCCAGTGTTGTGCCCGCACTGGCTGCCTATATTGGATATTTAAATTTGTCGATCTACCGCCGATGTTTGACCAGTGATGGCACATTACTTGACCAAGTGTCACTTTTATCATGACAAAGCATGTTTTACGAGGAAAAGCCAGAGATCGGCCCACACGCGGCGCATTACTTTTCCAAACTTCGTCTTTACTCTGGCTCGATATGTTTTAATAGGAAAAGCGAGAGTCTGGCCCAGCAAAGGCGCATCACTGGGTCCATTATTACTTTTAGTACGTGAACCATATTTTAAAAAGAAGTGCTAGACTTCGGCTCAGACTCGGTGCACTACTGTTCCAAACTTCGTCCTTACTTTGGCTAAACATGCTTTAATAGGAAAAGCCAGTGTCTGGCCCCGCGAAGGCGCAGCACTGGGTCCATTATTACTTTTAGTACGTGAACCATATTTTAAAAAGAAGAGCTAGACTTCGACCCAGACTCGGTGCACTGCTGTTCCAAACTTCGTCCTTACTTTGGCTAAACATGTTTTAATAGGAACAGCCAGAGTCTGGCCCAGCAAAGGCGCATCACTGGGCCCACTATTGCTTTTAGTACGTAAAGCATATTTTAAGAATAATAGCTAGAGTGCGGCCCAGACTCGGTGCACTGCTGTTCCAAACTTCTTATTTACTTTGGCTAAACATGTTTCAATAGGAAAAGCCAAGGTCTGGTCCAGCAAAGGCGCATCACTGGGCCCAGTTTGACTTTCGCCACAGAAAACCATAATATTGAAAAAAAATTGTAATCGTTTAAAAATATGGTTCATATTCTGCAACGTCTAAGAACTATAAATACAACTGTGGCGAATACAACTTTTTTCCTGTTTTTTTTTGTTAGGAAAAAAATTCTAAGTTCCATCTTTATGTAAAATTGTGAATGTTCGGAAAAAATTACATTTTATGTTAATCTTGAACGTTGTAAAATAGTCTAAAACACCTAAAAACCCAACCTTAAAGGGAAGTTTAAAAACAATTGTTATTAAAAAAAAGTCAAAGCTCACGATCAAATTTCTGAGTTCCGTCTTCAGAAATTTTAAATGTTCATAAAAAATTACATTTCCTGTCATTGTAGAAAGTTGTATAGTAGCCTAAAACGCGAAAAACGAAATATTACACGGAGGGAAATTGTAATCGATATAAATTATTTATTTAAAACATTTTTCAATAGGAAAAGCCAGAGTCTGGCACAGCAAAGGCGCATCACTGGGCCCTTTGTTACTTTTACTACGGCAAACCATGTTTTAAGTGGAAGAGGCAGAGTTTGGCCCAGACTCGGCGCACTGCTGTTCCCAACATCGTCTTTACTCTGGCAAAACATGCTTTAATAGGAGAAGCCAGAGTCTGACCCAGCAAAGGCGCATCACTGAGCCAGTTTGACTTTTACTACGGCAAACCATGTTTTTAGAGGAAGAGCCAAAGTTTGGCCCAAACTCGGCGCAGTACTATGCCGAGAGTATAAATATTAAAAAAAATTTTAATATGTTTAAAAATATGGTTCATGTCTTCTAAAATGTCTAAGAACTACAAATACAACTGTCGCGAATACAACATTTTGTCCATTTTTTTTTCAAGAAAAAAATTCTAAGTTCCATCTTTATGTAAAATTGTGAATGTTCAGAAAAAAATTACATTTCATGTTAATCTTAAACGTTGTAAAATAGTCTAAAACAGCTAAAAACCAAACCGTACCAAAGTTCCGTTGTTAAAAATTTTAAATGTTCATAAAATATTACATTTCCTGTCATTGTAGAAAGTTGTGAAGTAGTCTCAAACGCGAAAAAACGAAATATTACACGAAGAAAAATTGTACTCGATATTAATTATTTCTTTAAAAATTATTTTATTGATATTCCTGTTTTCGTATATTTTACATTAACATAACGTCATATGATAATAAATATTTAATTAGAAAAAGAGAGTTTAAAATTTAGTGTTTTAACTTTTTTGAGCTATAGCTTATGAGGATGGCTTTTTCATCAAATTTCAACTCGTGGGTTTAGCGCAATGGTTAAGACTCCCGACTGCTAGGTGATAGATTTAGGTATAGATGTAGGTTCGATACCCCGTAGCATTAGAAATTTTATTTGTAATATAATATTTAAAAATGTAATATATGTATTCACTCTACATATATAGTGGCGTCCTAAAAACAATTCAATGACTTTTTTTTAATCAACTCCGGTCCTAGTGCATACTGGAGTTATCATTCCAGAAATGGCACGATATTGGCAGCCGGGATAGGGGCGATATCTGTACCCATTGCTGAGCCAATAATGGCAGCCAGTAACGCATAAGTGATGGCGGCTAGAGTCTGGGCCAGAATTGGCCGCCAAGTGCATACCGGAGTTATCATTCCAGCAACGGTACGATATTGGCAGCCGATCTTCGGGAATATTTTTGCCGATACTAGGCCAGTGCTGGGCTGTATCTAACTTCGCACATGGGTTGTTTTAAATTGTATCAAACAATAATATAAAAAACACGTGCGCTTCGAAAGAAAAAAAAAACTTATTCCTACATTTTCTTCGAACCTATTCACATTTTTCAAACAAACATTGCAGGATTTAATTCAGCACCGATTGATATCGAAATTCATTTTATTTATTATTTGTTCTTGAATTAAAAATTGGTTTTTTGAGAATGTTTTCGTTTTTTTTTAATACTATGAACATTTCCAAACAAAATTTTTCATCCAGAAATATACCATTTTTTTTTCTTCAATCATTGTTATTTTAAATTCGAACAAGAATTTTTAAGAACTTGAAACATTAGAAACATTTCTTTGATAAAAGTATTTGCTTATTGTATTTTCAATAAATAAATAATATATAATGAACAACAATTTTTTAAACTGTTTAAATTCAAGAATTTTCTAGTTCGGATTTTTTATAATTCGGCAATTCTCTGCCAGGAATTTGATTATTCGTGAATTTTTCGATTCGAGAGTTTTATATTTCGGCACTTTTGTTATGTCAGGAATTTTGCAATTCGCGACTTTTACAGTGTCGGGAATTTTATTTTTCGGGATTTTTCAGACGCTTCGGAAAATTCTCGACAATTCCGATATTACCGAATTTAAAAATTCTCGACAGAAAATTTCCGACTTATGAAATACCCGAACTAGAAAATTCCCTAATTTAAACAATTAAAAAAATGGTTCGTTAACAAATATTTAAAAAAATAAAATAATCAAATACTTATACCAAAGAAAGAACTTTTCTAACTTTTAAACTTTGAAGTGTTTAAAAATTATTTTTGGAATTTAAAATAACAATAATTGAAAGAATATACTTCTGGATGAAGATTTTGTTTGAAAATTTGTATTGCTTTTTTTCAATTATTGTATTTTTAATTTAAAAGATTTGAAAGTTTTATTAAATTGTAAACAAATCTCGTAGATTTCGAGGCATTCTTTTTTGCAAAATCTTACACAAATTTTACGAAAAAATGGCAATAATTTTAAAACATATTTAAAAGTACTGAAAAAAGTTCAAAAATATAGTTTGAATAATATATATTATTTGTATTTCAAATTTTATACCATATAACGTACGTGGATATTTCGAGCAAGCTGTATCAATTATTATAATAGTTCACAGTTTTTTTTTAAAATAGATTTTATGGATGATGATATTTTTTATGAATGCTCTATTGAAATTCTATTCAACCAATTAAATGTTTTTTTTTTTTGCAAATACGAAACCTAATTTGGCTTGGAACTGCCGTCTCAACCTCTATTTTATTTTCTATTTGAATGGTTCTTGTCCGAGCTAAGTTATCATCAGTGCGCCTCGACGAGGATACTGAGAGTTGCTTACAGCGCTCCAAGTGGTTGTTGGCACCGCATCTACGTTCATAATATCTTTGGATACACACTGAATTTCCAATCCCAATGAATCCGAATGAATCCGAGTTCGGATTGAATTGGATTCATTCGGATCGAAAATCGTTTTAGGTCAATCCGAGTTCGGATTCATTCGGATTGGAAATTTGGTTCGGATTCATTCGGATTAGAAGTTCGTATTGAACCGGATTGAGTCGGATTAATTTTTGACCGATTTAGATCGAACGAAATGTAGAAATTTTTTCAGATTGGTTCGAATTAACTCTAATTGGTTCGAATACGAATTCCGGAATGATTCGAATGATTTCGGATTAGTTCGGAAGGAATTACTATCCGATACTTTCGCCAGCGTAGTAGGGCCAACCGAGGCAATTTCTGCACGGATGAGATACTCTTCAAGAGTGACGTCAAATGCGCATAATAATGCGTATTAGGTGTAATAGATATGTAATAATCCTGTATTACCGTAATATGCGTAATAAGGGTTCATTCGTACGGGGTTTTAACAAGTAAATTCCACCTCGATTAAAATCGGAATGTCTAGGGACATCGAAAATTTTGGGTCTGCGCTCGCCGAATTTGGGAGAATTCAATAGACAAGGCCTATAAAAATTTACAACTTTTTCCGCATTATGCTTGTTTGAGCTTATCCACACTTTTAAAAATATTACCACAATATTCCTTAGGGGCACCCGGGTGCACGCAGCTATACAAATTATAGTTGAGAGTTTGAACAATTAATTAAATGAAAATCAAGTCATATGGAATTCGAACCTTTTAATCGTACTTGACGTGATACGTAATAACGGAAGTATCAGGAATATCGAAGAGAACATTTTAGAGAAACCAATATAGAAGTATATCCTCTTACCTTCCAAAGTATCTAATAACAGAAATTGAACATAACCGTAATTTCAAATGTCAAGCATTCAAAGAGTCATTTAAAACCTAAGAACATCTTATTGGTTGAAATAATTTTTTTTTAATCAGGCAAGTTTTTTAAAACAATTTGCATTTTTTCAAATATCTAAAATATAAATATCTACATGCTATTCCAATATTTTTATAACGTTATTTATACAATTTTTCAATTGCAACTAATAAACCATAGGATAATTAAATTAACACAGAAATTACTTAGGAAGATTCATGTACTAAAAAATTCACTTTCGTTTGAAATACAAGCTTACTGCTGATGTACATTGTACAATTGTGCATTATATTGCAGAAATAGTCTGCGTGTTTTACTTCTTGTCAAATTCGACAGTGATGAAAGTTTCGTTACACAACATACGTTGTTTATGTGTGTCTCTAACTGAGTAATCACGTTATAACAAGCCCAATCCTAATTTATGGTTCTCAATAATGTACGATTAAATTCAATTCCATTTCTCTGTGTTTGAAAATGTAACTGTGTTGACTTACGATTGTCGATTACTTATCCTACTTACGAATATATGTAAGACGTGGTGCTCCCAATAACGTCGAGCGTTCATCGAGACCGCAAGATTCACGTAAAGATTTAGTACTATACATATTACATGTATCCACTATCCACGTCACAATGATTCATTCTTGTTTAATAATTATAATGTACAACTTTTTGTTTTAATGCATGAAATGTATACTTTGTAAGCTTTCCATTTTTTTCATTACATTTGAGTATAGTACATCAAAAATACGGAAAATATATCTCATTGGTTGACCCGGGAATCCGGATTTTTAGGTCCCAATTACTGATTGCAATTCCATAATGCTTAGTTTTCATTTTTCGAAATTGTGTTATAGAGATTTTTCAAATTGAATTCCAATAATAATCCATTCTCGATTATTATGAGGCTCATTTCCGAATACTTTAAACGGCCTGTTTGAGAATTACATTTTTTCTTTACAAATCTGCATTAGTTAGAAATAGCTCATTGAAAATCAAAAAGTCATTCTATTATAATTTAACCAATTTTCAGTCGAAAATCCCTAATAATCTTTGATCTGTCACTAATTCAATTAGTAAAAAATTCTAATAACGAAGCGTTTATAGAAATTTGAAAACCCCAAATAAAGAGAAAACAAATATAGTAAACAACTTTGAAATCCTCTTTCTTCTTTTCTATCTCTAGTCCTCATTTATATCATTTTTTCCTCTTTAAAAAAATAGTGTTAATACAATTTTGCGAAAAATATTTACAAAAATAGAAGTATTTTCATATGTGCCTGTTCAGATCTGATCGTTTTTAGTTCTTGAATTTTAATTTATTTTCATTTCTGAGAATTTTATCATTAGAGTTTAAACTTGGACGTCAAACAGGAATTTGAATTTTGCTTAAATCTAAATTTAATTTCTTTATTTGAGTAAGACAATTTTCGGTTATTTCATTTTACAGGAAAATCAGTAAAATTTCTTTCTCTTCAGTTTTATTAAATTTTTCTACTTCGTCGATTAGTAAAAATTGACTAAAAGCTTAGCATTTTTCCACTAAAAAATTATTAGTCAATTTTTAGTAATTTTGAAAGCAAGCCATCAATTTGAGCAGACATTACATATAATTTACTAATAATAGTTGTTATTAAAATTGAGTCATTCACATTTTTATCAAATTTATACAATTTCATAATTTTTTGATACGTTTGAAAAATTAATTTATAATTCTTCCTATTATAAATCAGTTTTTGATATTTCTGATTGCTTATTTTGAAACTGTATTATATTCTACATTATATATCATACACGTTATTATTATAATAATGAACTTTAATAATAAAATGGATGATTCTATAAATTTCAGAAAAACATTTTCAAATTGAAAACATTCAATGAAAATGAAACGAAAATCAATTATCGCGTATTCATTATTTAATTTCACTATTATACTAATAATGTATACAATATACAATGTTGAATATAATATACAAATAATGTACAATAATCTTATTTTCTGCATAAGTGCAGAATAAATTTCAATGCTTTCAATACAGAATCATTTTATGTATCTTACTATTGTTATTATCATTCACTATTATGTATAATGAATTTCAAAATTCAATGATTGTTTTCAAGATTTCACTAATTTGCTTTTTATTCCTTTCTAAATTTCTTCCTCACGTTTCTTTATACACCGCAGGCATGATTTGCGCGTATTACGTGCCTGTTTTCAGGAACTTAAGTAGCCCTTTATGGGTCAGTGGTGGGAGCAGTACAATAATGGCCTCATTATTATACTGTACAATAATGAGCCATTCTTTTTCTGCTCCCACCACTATCCACTATCCATTATAGTCCACGTATCATTGGAGCATTGAAGCAATACTTATCGTACATGATAAACCTACAGATAAAGGGGAAGGTACAGAGGGGGGTTTGGGGGATGGGGGTACATTAAAAAAAAATTATAAATTTTTTTAAAATTTTAGAATTTTTCGAAAATTTTTGAAAATTTAGAAAATTTGTTTAAAAAATTTCAAATTTTGAGAATTTTTGAGAATTTTTTACAATTTTTGAAAATTTTGGATATTTTTAAAAATTTTAGAAATTCAAGAAATTGCTAGAAATTTTTGAAAATAATGAATATTTTTAAAAATTACTCAAATTCGCCCAAAAAATTCAAAGTTTCAAAAATATCCAAAGTTGTCATATTTTAAAAAATTTTCAAATTTTTCAAAAATTTTCAGACGAGCAAATATCAACCAACTCAAAAAAATCTTGTTAACCGACGCTAAAAGTGAACTATACCGATTCGACTCGCCACGTCAGAACTCCCCTTTGATACATGATAATTGGGGGCACGAAACTTGAAAATCATGCCCTTGGTGTATAATAGCTATTTGTGATACAAGTGCGCAAAATAGGCAATTGCCAACGAGTGTAAATTTGTCAGCATGAGCCGGAGGCTCGAAGGACGAGTGCTAAGAGCTGAAGGCGAATGCTGAAATCACACGAGTCAGCAATTGCCTGTGCGCACGTGTAGCACACGCTATTTTTTGCAACAACCTTCCGAGAAAGTTGTTAGGAGGCGGTAATGAAAAAAACTAATTTTATAGTGCATAGAGTGGAGTAAAGAAATTTTGTAAAATTTTTTTTTTTTTAATTTTTGAAAAAATTTGGAAAAAAAAATTTTGAAAAAAATGCTTTGGACAAAAATTTTGTGCAAAAAAATGGTTAAAAAAAATTTTGTGAAAAAAAATTTTTGAAACAAAATTTTATGAAAAACAATTTTTGAAAAAAAATTTTGTGAAAAAAATTTTTGAAAAAAAAAATTTTGCGAAAAAAAATTTTGAAAAAAAAATTTGGTGAAAAAAAAATTTTCAAAAAAAAAATGTATGAAAAAAAAATTTTCAAAAAAAATTAAAAAAATTTGTTGAAAAAAATGTTGGCATTTATGATCTTCCCCCCACGGGGGGGGCAGGGGGGGGGGGCTACGAAACCCTGCAAACAAAACTTCAATCATTAAAACACTAAGCGCTGCTGTTGCTACGTTTTCCCCGAATTTTCGCGATGCGGAAAGTTGCTTATCTGCAAAGTGCGCATGCGCGTACATTCCGCTGATGTGGAAAGTATATAAGAATCGAACTGCGCATGCGCCAATATTATTCCCGCATTGTTATCCGGAATGAGTCACTTCGCGTATAATTTAGCTATATGGAACGGAGTACTTTCGAGGTGGGTGTTGCAAAAAGTATAATGTGCACCATGGAACTACGTCGGTCATTACGACTTGTATTGCAAACTCACACGCGGCGTGTAATGACCGACTTAAGTTCCTTGGCGCACAATGTACTATTTGTCACTGTCTGCATCATTTACGTGGGCTCTCTTGTACTTTACATTTTGTATCCTTTTTATTTATAACCTGCTGCTCTGCCTCCACTGGGAGGATGTTACCTTACTCAACTCTATGTTTTTTCCAGTATAGCTTCTTCAGCAAACACACACTTTCATTGGCTGCCCATTGGCTAGACTGGAATGTAACGAATGGATCGACTAGTTTCTAGGCAGATCGTCTATTTTGATAAAAAAAAATTAATAATTAAATAATGTAATTATTTTTATTACATAAGAGTATTAATGAAACATATAAAAAAAGTTTTTGTACACAAAAATAATGAGAAAATCAGTTTCCACAAATCTTGTACATATGCCGGGTGTCGAACTTTTGATGCAACTTCATATTATGCTACTGTAACTTTATCCTGTCGCCTTAAAACACTCAGCCATCTAAAAGATAAAAATCTTTTATTTTTGTCAGATATGAATTTTAATTAATTACATCGTAATGTTTATTTCAATAAAACATGAACAATTTTCAAACATTAAAAGTGCTTGATGTGTGAATCAATCATTGAAAATAATAAAGTTTTTATGATTATACTTGCAATTTTAGGCTACGAAATAATTGTTTTTTATTATTTTAAATAATTAATAAGTTAGGAGTAATTATTTACGCAATAAATAAATGATTAAAATGAATTAAATAAATCATTTATGTTGAAATTTGATTTTCTGGAATATTATAAATATAATACATAGCATCATACATATTATAATTATTATAAATTAAATATAAATTGATATTAACTTTACTATATAATTCAATTGGAAGAAAATGTTTTTGAACATTCATTTTAAAAAATCGTTGTTAAGAATGCAGTTTGTATATTAAGATTTTAATCACCTTAAATAATTATTATTTATTGTCTTCAATATGTAATAGCGTACATTTCATTATTACTTGAACATTATTGCAATAATGTACTGTAATTTCCTAAATCTTTTATTACAAAATTATTATTTTCTGACGTCATTCCTGTAATTTTACTTTAAGTCCAAACCGTGATTCTGTGAATTCTGTCTAGAAACTAGCTAAAATCTTTTTTTCTTCTTTTCACGCACACAACTTATTTTGAACTGATTTTTCATTGATTCTGAGATGTTTCATATAAATCAGTCAATAATAATTAACCAAGATATTCAATACAGTTAGAAAAATCGATTTTCAGTGTAACACCTTAGTGTTTGTAGGTGGCTGCGTGATTCACGGGTACTAATCTTAATACACCTCGGTCACCCTGGCTATCAATACCTGCATTAAAAAAATAATGCCAATTGAGTTAATTCTATTAAAAGTTACAGTGGAAAATGGAGAACAGGTTTAAAAAATTAAGTTTTTAAACTACAATTGTTGACAAACCTTAAATATTGTTTTTGCCTCAATATGATCCAATTATTAATGAAGTGAAAAATGGATTTTCTATAGTAAAATTTAAAAATATTGTGATACAAAAATATTCAGTATTTATAATTTGCACATTTTAAACGGTTTATCCATGTAATTAAATAATATACAAATCAAAATTTAAACTATCAACATTTTTTGCAAGCATGAGAGAGATTTTGTATTTATGCCATGAACACTTAATAAACACCACAGTACATTTATTAACGCAATAATACTCTTCGAAAAATTGTTCTTCTCACTAAAATATTCGCAGCTGGTCTTAAATTTCTTATTCTGTGGGTAGCAAGTTATGTGCATTAATATAAAATGGTAGTCCCTTACGGTTATATTCAATTAATTTATCGAAACTTTTATTTGACGGTATAGTCTAATTTATAATTAATCTGTGATCATATTATAATGAATTAGCCATCAATATAATGACTTAAGGATTCCTTGACACAAAAAGTATTTTGCAACTAAGTGTTGAAGTCCTATTCAATAAGTCGGTCTACAAATTGTTACAGCTGTCCTATAAAAAGAGCGTAGTTACCTGTCTACAGCTTAATTACATCAATTAAACGCCATAGAGGTATGTACTTCACTGATTTTACACTTCTTGCGCGTTTTAAAGGAAAATTCAAACAGGTTTGTTCAGCAACAAAAACGAGAGAAGATCCAACTCAACAGTGCAAAAGCAAAGTCTTAATTAATTTGAGTCCAGAATTGGTCTGCTTACATAAGCCTAAATATCGAATGAAATTTTGACAAAATAGGAAGTAAAACCTTTAGAAATAGACCGTGAAAGCACATTAAGCTTTCTGTTTACTGTGAAAGCTTGTCAGTTTCATTTTTTTCATTTATACTACTAGAAATTTCTGTAGGAATTTTTGCAGACGCTTCACTGATGCTTTAGGCAGAAACCGTTTCTAAATTTTCCTTAAGGCCATGCAATGAGTATAACAGCTGATCGAGTCAGTCCTGAGATAAATATTTTTCACCCATATTTAAAAATAAAAGTTTGAATATCGCGGAAAAATTTTCCGAAAATATTAAAAAATAGTAAATGACCATTTGTGGCAAGGCACAGAGTTGAGGGAAGAAAAAAGTTTATTTATGAAAATTATAAATATTGACCGATGCATTTCCGCTTCAGTATCATGCAATCTGTTTTACCCACAGACCCGTGGAAGTGCGAAGTTGCTTGCTGCGATAGTGCTGCTCTGAAACAGCTGATACGTATTTCAGACACGCACAAAATGGAAAACTTCTTGTAGTGTTCTGGAGCACGGTCGGTATTTCTCCAAATTAGTACAAAACTTTTTTCACAATTCCAAATATTTAGGACCAGAGCCGCCTTCCTTCGAGCCTTCTACTTAGCGTGCTAAATTTTCAGTACGATATCTTCTTCCGTGCGGACGTAAGTTGACATGGGAAAGTATCGATATAGCTTCCAGTTTTATTTTATTCGGAATTTTTTTTTTTCAAAACTTCCACCAGAAAAGACCAGAGCCGTAAACATTATTGTCTCCTCTTTCATTTCCCAAACTTTGAGCGCGATATCTTATTTCTTTTGGACGTAAGTTTACATTGCAAATTTGAGGACTAGCTTGGTCACGTGACCCTCTCGTTACATGGCCTTAACTGTAACAGAAATTTCAGCAATGGTAACTGCATAACGCTTCAGTCACATGTTTCAGAAAATTCTATTACAGCTTAAGAATTTTCAGTCACTGTAACTGACAATTTTTCGGTTCATTAATTTCAAGATAAAATATGTAGTCTATGCTTGTCCTGAGAATATGAATACATAGTAAGAAAATATGAGTGAAGTTAATACAAACGACTTCTCATGTATTCATGTTATAATAGTACGTACACGTAGTTATTCACATACAAACTTCGCTCGTATATAGTCTTACTATAATTCATATTTTCAAGGCAAATAGATACTGCAAATTTATATTAAAATTAATGAACCAAACAATATCCGTTCCTTGATCTACGCTGTAAATCAATAAATGAGAGAAATGAGAGAAAGAATGATTAAAAATTACAGACTCAATCTATCTAGCCAGCAGGGCGTCATTTGACGTAAATGCGGAAATATATAGAAAATATAGGTTTACTTAATCATTCTGTACTTTGGCACAATAGTCCGGGAGCCAGTTTCATCAAGTCAGCTTCTATGGTAGCGGTGGGTGTTGCAGTGGCAACCACCCATACACGTATAATTATAATTGAAAAAAAATATGAAGAAAGCTAAGACTCTGTTTTTACGTTTATTATGATGTAAAGAAACGGAAAAAAGTAGTTAGTTGACTTTATGGTGGGTGGTTGTACGTCAGCTTTCCGTCCACAGATGCGAAAAATATGCCCTGAATAAAATTGTACTAAAAAACCTGAAATTTGGGGAAGTAATAGTCGACTTTAACAGTTTCACGAAAAAAATTGTTCGCTAAGTTTTTCGCGGTGGAAAAGTGCTGAGCTGACGACTTGAAGATACGGCGCATCGATATGCGCGCGGGCACGTTGCACCCTTCACTGCATCAGCTGAGAACTTTTCCACTGCGAAAAGCTCAGCGGACAATTTTTTCGTGTAACTTTTACAGATAACTATTAGTTTACGAAGTTTCAGCTTTCTTTGTTTTCTATATATATCGATTTTTATTAATAAAACAGTGCGTATATGCATGCGGGCGTGTTTCGCCTATCACATGGCATCAGCTGCTTCTCTCTCACGCTAAATTATGTAATTGATTATATTCAAATCAGTATTTATGTTTAACGCATTTATTGAGAAAAACAATTTAGAATTAACATTTTTATTTTGAAATACATATGAGGTATGAAACTACTTACTCTTCCTCATCATTGCCCTCAATCTCTTGCGCGCTTTCGTGGTCGTTTTAATCCATATCTTGGCAAATCCACAGTGTCATTTTTTCTAAAAAAAAAGTCAAAAACAAATCTCAAGGCACACATTTCAAACTTTTTTCCTACGTTCTACATACATGTAGAAACGCATTTTTTAGCTTGGTTAATATCTTTGCGCATGCGCGCTGTTTGCACAAAATATTGAAATTAATAAATCCATAAAATCAATTCCTAATAAAAACTTTTTATTTTCGAGGGAGAAAAGCAACTTTCAAAAAAATTACCCCCCCCCCCCCTACCCCTCATAAGGTAGTAGTGGGGGTAACTTTGTAATTCCAAATGGGAACCCCGATTTTTTATCACATATTCAGATTCCCCTTTATGAAATACGTAAGTTTTACTCAAAATTTTTTTTTCAATTCGCGAAAAAAAGCCTACCCCCTCTGCCTCATGGGGGGGGGGGGTAAATTTGTTCAAAGTTGCTTTTTCCCCTCGAAAACAAGAAGCTTTTATTACGGATATTTTTTTCATAGAATGCGTATTTTTTTTTTAGATATTTCGATGTCTCAAGTATTGGAAATTATATTTGGATGTATCGCTAATAATTTACTTTTAATAAAGTAAGCAAATAGAATGTTGTTTAACGTTCCATTCAATTTTTGTCTTGAAAGTTTGTTAAAAATTGTACCGAATATATTTTGTTATTATCAAGCAAATATTTTCAATTTATTACTTCTAAGAAAAATTATAAATATTTTGTTCAACTCTTCTTCAATTCAATTTGTTAGAAAAGGGTTAACTTATTATGATAATGAGAGATTTACTTGCCAAAAGTTATTCCTTCCAATAGAACGGAACTTTTCTTGTGAAAAAAACATTTCTTTGTTGACGTGTAACTTTTGAAGAAAATCCATTTATATACAAATTTTGACTTTGATTTTTACGAAATGCACGTGATTTTTGAGGCACATAATTTTCTTCCGGAGACGTTTTTTAGCCACTGAAATACAGCAAAGTTAGATAAAACTTTAATCATATCTTGATGCAAACAATTTTCACAGCTGTCTTGCTGGAGTGTACATTCTTGCTGAAATTTTGGAGTGGACATTTTAGCCTTAAAATGGGTATAACTTTTGCGCGCACTGTTATATTAACTTTATCCATGGTAAACGTCTTCGCCCAACATACTACTTAATTTCCGTGAGCTTAGCAGAGTGTGCATCACGTATTCTTGGAGTAAAGTACGATGATGGAGTGGACATTTTTTCACTAAATACAAAATTTTCGATATTTGAATGTGTGACACTGCGATAATTTTAGGAGCACATCTTTTTTATTCATATGATGTCTACTGGCCATCAAAATCTGATAAAAAATCGACAGATTTTTGACCTGGGCAGTTGCGCGCACTTTCCACAACTACAGACCTTGGAGCGGACATTTGAACATTATATTAGTAGAGAGAAGTATAATTCTGACCTGCATTACTTTCTCGTTGTTTCTCGGTGGTAATATCGCCAAGAGAAGAGGGTAGCTGTTCGCCGCCGAAACATTTAAACAAAAATTGTTGTTCTCTTCTCTCCAGCCGTAATCAGTCGGATGCAATTCAGTTGGAACAGCAAGATGCGCATGAACCCAAATATTAGCGATGCACGCCGTCACAAGCAAATATTGATGCAGTTCGATTTTGCAAGGCGGTAGAGCTTTTTTTGCATTCTGGCATTTGCATGTGTAAATGTTTATTATTTATATTTTAATATATACGTATTTACAGCTGATACTGTCATGTATACATATTTAAAGGTACAATTGAGCGTGAGAGATAAGCAGCTGAGTGAGTTAGGTACAGCGAGCTCGTGCGCATATATGTATACTCACTATTTTATTAATGAAAATCAATAGATATCGGAAACCAAGAAAGCTGAAACTTCGTAAACTAATAGTTAACTTTAACACTTAAATGAAAAAAACCGTCCGCTGAGCTTTTCGCAGTGAAGGGTGCCACGCGCCCGCGCGCGCATAGCGATCCGCCGGATCTTTCAGTCGACAGCTGAGCACTTTTCCGCCGCGAAAAACTTAGCGAACTATTTTTTTCGTTGAACTGTTAAAGTATACTATTGCTTCCCCAAATTTCAGCTTTCTTAGTATAATTTTATTCAGCGCATATTTTTCGCATGTTTGGACGGGAAGCTGACGTACAACCCCCCACTATAAAGTCAGCGGACTACTTTTTTCCGTTTATTTACATAATAGTGAACGTACCAAGGAAGTCTCAGTTTTCTTAATATTTGTCATTTTTTACTATAATTATACGTGTGTGGGAGGCTACCGCGGCCACACCCACCGCAAATGCGCAAGCTGAAGGTGACTTCATTTAGTAGCAATACTAAATGAATCATAGAGAAAAATCTTAGCTTTCTTAGTTTTGGTCGTAAGAAATGGCAGCTGGCTGCCGGACTACAACCTTTTGCACCCCATTGCCGCCGATTACCACTGAACACGAAGGAATAGTAAGGAGTAGTATCCTTGTAAGTGGAGAGTGGGACGAGCGACGTCCGAGAATTTGTTAATGCTTGCCATAAATACAAATTTGTATGTAAGATCGTGCACATGCACACTGGCGGTTGCCATGTCAACGATTTCAACACACGTTGGAAGTTTCGAACTTGTGTGTTGAACGAAGATCAACAAACGAACATAACCTACATATGCATCGATATGTCAACATATAACATAGGGGAGTGGGTGTAACACGTGACTGCGAAAACAGCTCTGCTCATGTGCACGATCTTGCATACAAGTTTTCATTCGTGGCCAGCATTAACGAATTCTTGGACGTCGCTCGTCCCACCTCTACTCCACAAACACGTAGGGTGATACCCGAGGTGATACCACTCCTCACTATTCCTTCGTGCCACTGAACAACCATGCTATGTCACCTATGAACGTGATAGAGGAGCACCGAGTGCGCATGCAACTGCGCACTTCTTTCGGTTACGATAACTTTTATTTCTGTTACCATTTAGAAATTTTAAGAAACTATTTGTAATTTTCAGATACCGTTTCTGGAATTTAATACAAATTTTGTAAACTGAGTATAAAAGTTACTGAATTTCGATTTCAGCAATCTATAATTTCGTAAATTTCAGTTACTTTAGTATCTTAAATATGTCAGAATTTTAGGAAAATTTCTAACAGTCCCGTGTGGAAAAGTCTACTGGGGCCAGACTGGGTCCCAGCCAAATTGCCCAAGTTCCAGTTGGGTCCCAACTGGAAACCCCAGTCTCGCCCAGGTGGGCTGTTCTCTGGGTTGTAACGCTCAGACCAACTAATACCCAGATTGGGGTAACCAGGTGGGTCCCAGCTGGGAAATACTTTTTACGCCCAATTAGTAAAAGAAGCACAGAAAAAACGGAAGATAAACTTTACATCGATTTCCGACGAAAGTTTCACTGCAACACAAATTAACCCTGTCGAATAAACTTTACACGAAATTGAGATAATTCTGTGTTTTTAAACCATCTCGGGATAATTTGTCAGCTGTTTGTCAGTGACAAAAAGCGTCTTCTGCTATGGATGTGTTCCTAACCTACAATACCGACTGTGGCAGGAAGTATATATGAAAGTCTAATTATTTTTAAAATAACAATTAGGTAAGTAAAAAGTTGTTCTAAATCTAGTGTCCTGATTTATGTATAGCTTTCCACGTATATACTTTGCCGTTTTTCAATTGCTGCGAAGGACGTAGCAGACGACAGTTTTTATTCCATCGTATAGCATGTAATCTTTAACAGCTGAACATTTTATCTGCAACAAAATTGAACAAAATTTAACTTCTGTTTTTTCTGTGAGGGTTTTATTTTAAAAAATTGACTTTTTGATTGCTGAGGTAGAATTCTAAAAATTCGTTTGAGGCAAAAAGTATTAGGATTAGATAATTGTTTACTCTGGCAGACATACTTCAATTGAAAAAAGATAAGTCGTCTCATAACAAAATTGAATTCTAGTATTTATTGAGTATAAAATTAGGCTGTGTAATTTTGAGGTTAGAATGCGAGTAATTCAGCATTAACAAAATTTTTAGCTTTATTAAATATGCAATGTCACATATAGAGATGAAAGGTATTTTTGAACCAGATAATTAATCATTTTTGAAATCTAAGAGTCAATGCTATGATTTTCGTAACTTACCATGCTCATCACTATCGTCACTCGAGTCTTCTTCAATGTCTTCATAACTCCACTGATCGCTCGATGTTTTCTCACACGTAAACGTAATTTATTATTTGCACACCTTTTTTTACTTAATTCACCCATTGTCTGTAAAAACTAAATTTACTAATAGTAACTGACAGCGACTGACATTTCCATATGGGACCCGACTTGTTTTCTACGGCGGCGCACACTATATGGGAGCAACGTGGGTATACCCGGTATAAGTCCAAACAGGACGTAAATATTCTTTGGTTTTATTGGCTCAAATTTTCATAATTGAGAAATCGGAATAACTAAAAAATGTATAATATTAGTGGGAGATTGCCTTTCGCCTGTCGTATAATTAATATAACTCGCTTTAATTAATTAAACTTTTTACCCGGGACGCCCAGCTGGGACCCAGTTGGCGCCCACTTATTAACTGGGCTTAATTGGGCAGATTTCCACACGGGGTGTATATTGTAATAATTAAGAACTTCAAAAATTTAATTGAAATTAAATCTCAGATTTTCAAGAAATATAGAATTCCGTGAGATATTTACGGCACTTTGTAATTCTTCATAAGAGATTCAACGGTATTTCGAAAATATTTAAAATATATCAAGATATTTTCTAATTTGAGTCAGTCTAAAATATATGTAACGTCGTAGAGAAAGATCGAATCTCTCGATTTTGGAGAATTAAACACTAAATATCCAGTAAACCGGTCTACTTTTGAGCGACCACTTTTAAAAAATAATACTAAAATAAAATTTTCCGTAAACGTGCTACTTAGTGCTTTACCTTTTCGAAATTTCAACTCAAAAATTTAGAAGAAGCCTTGAGGACGAACGGCGTAATCCCAATCAAATAACAAAAGGTAAGTCACAACTTTTATTGTTAAGAATAAATGAATTTTGAGATTATAAATTTTTGAAATTGAACTATTTTTAGTCTCCGCGGGGGGTGGGTGGAGGAGGAGGCTATATTATTTCTGTCTTAAATTAAACTACATAAAAACACTTTATCTGTTAATTTTAGTTGAAAGTTCAAACATTTAAATTGGAATGGAATCTCAGATTTTCAAGAAATATAGAATTCCATGAGATATTTGCGGCTCACTAAAGCAAAACTTCTTCAAACATTTTTAGAGATGAAAATTTCTATTATCAGGCCTCTTTCCCGTAAACTGTGTCTCTATATACTGACGATTTCATACAAGATTTATAACCGCGTATAGTTAAAAAAAAAAAAGAAAACCTATTGAGACTCTCGGTTTCCTTTCTCATGCCCCCCCCCCACCCTCTCCAGTAACAGAAGTTTTGGTGGGACTGACGTCACAACTTGACTATACACCATACGACAAATCACTGCTTAATTCGGACATGATTTCGACTCGCAAAACAAATCTCGCGCATACAGGTGATAGTTGGGAGTACAATAAAACATGAATAATACAAACAATAAAGTAGCCTCGGAATGGACTGAAACTTTGATTGACGAAAAGCATGCTCACGCTAAACGTAAAGGTCGAGTTTCGGGTGATGAATGGAGACTGGGTGTTTGGAATGCTAGAGGAGTGAGTGATCTTAAGATAAGAGAACTAGGAGAAACTATGTACATAAGGAAACTAGATATTCTTTGTGTACCTGAGACGAAGAAAAAGGGTTGCGAAATTAGAAACATAGAAAATGGGGTGTTGAAAGGCGGTTGTGAAATATGGTCAGGAGTAGATAGCGAATCACATGGTAGTCAAGGGGTCGGTTTAATTATGAATAAACATTATTTATCATAGCGTGCTACGCACCAGTCGGTACCGATTCGAGGGAGGTTAAGGACGCCTTCTGGGACACTTTTAATGATACAATACCCAGGCGAAAATATTATATATAGTTTATATATAGTGTGAAGTATTATATATAATATTCATTTGTTTTATATAAAAAATGTATAAAACAAATGAATTTTGTATTCAATACTTCTTACTATATATAAACTATATATAATATTACCGCCTGGGTAAGTACTTGCGTTCAAGTTGAAAGAATAATTTTGTTAGGAGATATGAATGGATGGGTCGGCGTCCAACGTCAGGATACAGATACAGGAGGGGTACTAGGTAATTTTGGGGACCCAACCAGAAAAAATTATACCGGGGAAAAATTAGTTAGCTTATGCTTGAGGAAGGGCCTATTTATGACAAATACTTGGTTTCGACATAAAATGATCCACACTTACACCTAGTGTAAAGGAAAAAAACGCAGTATAATTTACTTCGTTATTGCAGATGAAAGACTAAGAGAACTAATTACAGATACAAGAGTCATAAGGGGGGCCGAATGCAATACTGATCATTACCTTTTAGTCTCTAAAATGAACTTGGGGCGGGGATGGAGAAGAAAGAGAACCAAACAAACGAAACAAACGCCAATCAAGGTCGAAAATTTACAGCAACCGGAAGTGCGAATAGATTTTCAGAATAAGATAAACGAACGCATAGATAAGGCAATTTGGGAGCCGCTTGCAAGCAATAAAGATATAGAGGGCGCGTGGACTTTATTGCGGGATACCATTGTTAAAAATGCGATTGAAGTGTGTGGTACGGCGAGGGTAGGCTGGAAAGTCTGGCGATGCGTGGTGGAACGAAGAAATTGAGGCAGCCCAAAAATAAAAGAAGGAAGCGCACAATAAAACGCTGAACAAAACTACTTTGAAGGAATTATGAAACTATTATATAAACAGTTGAAGGAAAGTAAAAGTACAGAGTTTTTCAGCATAAAAAACAACAAATGTGAAATGTTATATGATATAGACGGGATAGTAGACGCTTTAAAAGATTCTTTTAAAGAACTATTAGGAGGTGAAGATATAGGACAACAGAACTGCGACATAGAACATAATGCATTAGAAAACCCAATTGAAAAAGTCTGTGTAACTGAGGTCAAGGATATAATTAAGAACTTGAAAAACGGTAAGGCTGCTGGTATAAACAGTATTAGCGCTGAAATGCTTAAATGCGGTGGCGAGTACATACCTCACAGCTTATGCGAACTGATAAATTTATGTTTCGAGGCAGGAGAAGTCCCAGGCGATTGGAGAAAAGTAATTATTGTACCAATATACAAAAGAAAAGGAGATAAAAGCAACTGCAGTAATTACAGAAATATCAGTCTACTAAGTAACGTAAGTAAAATATACTCAAAAATACTTATTCGTAGGGTAATGGAAATCACAGAAGAGAAGATATGGGAATTCCAAAGTGGATTTGTGCCAGGAAGATCATGTACAAGTCTAACAGATCAGATATTTAGCCTAAGACAAATCACAGAAAAAAGCTTGAGAGTAGGAAAGAAAGTTTTCTGTACATTTATTGACCTAGGAAAAGCATTTGACAAAGTAAATAGAAGTAAGCTTTGGGAAGTCCTTGAATAGTATGGAGTGAATGGAGGGCTCCTACAAGCAATAAAAACAATATATACAGGTAGTAAAGCGAGTGTAAGGGTAAACAGGAAACTGAGTGACAGGTTCGATATCATGCAAGGCGTGAAACCAGGAAGCGTTATGTCCTCTTGGCTATTTAGCATATTCATGGATAAGTGTCTAAGAATTGCCCTCTTCGACGAAGAAGGTGTATATCTCGAATCCGTCAAGGTACGTGGGTTAGCTTTCGCAGATGACAAGTTTGTTATGACAGAATCAGTCGAGGACTTGCAAAGAATGTTGAATAAACTTAATACAAGCATGAAGAACATGGGCCTCAAAATTAACGTGAATAAAACTAAAATCATGGTGTTTGATGGAAAAAGTAAGAAACAATATGCAACATTGTCCTAAATGATGAGAGATTAGAACAAGTTGACAAATACGTATATCTAGGTTGTCTATTCACTAGCGACGGAAAAATAGATGGGGAGTTGGATAGACGCATAAATAAGGGTAAGCAGGTTATCGGTAGAGCAGGGTCCATCCTCACAAATAAAAACATATCAAAAAAAGCTAAAATGGCCATACATAGCTCTATTTTCGTACCGACTGTACTATACGGTAGCAAGACATGGACCTGTCAAGAAAAGGACGGGAGTAAGATTAACGCGATCGGCATGAAACCTCTGTGCATAATATGCGGGAAAACACTGATGGACGAAGTTCGAAACGAGACAATCCTCAAAGAATGTGGTACAGGAGAGACACTAGTTGACATATGGGAAAGAAATCAGCTAAGGTGCTTCGGACATCTTGAAAGAATGAAAGATGAACGACTGACCAAGCAAGTGTATAAAGGTAAAGTAAATGGCAGAATGCCCAGAGGTAGACCGCCGAAAGAATGGTTAGAATCGGTGAATGATGATCTGTGGATCATGTATTAAGTCAAACCAAGATTGCTGACGTTCTTAGAGTACTTGAACTCATATGCACGCTTTTTATGGTTTCTGGTCGTGCAGTGTACTTGAAAAGTTAAAAAAATTAACGGAATCTGATATGAGAATAAAATTGTTAGGTTATGTCGTTATAACATTAGCGCCAAAAATAGGCAGCCATTTTGTGTAGTCTGACAAATGATCAGAAAAAGATGATCAAGGTGATCCGAATGGACAGATCATTATGATCTGCATTATGCTTTGCAACAAAATTGATCCTTTTTTTTACTGTGTGATCAGCAATATGGGTCAGAGCAGTGTTGAGGAATGAACGTGTCATTTAAATAAATAACACGAGAATTCCAGATCAATCTAAAACATCTATACCTAACACCTATATACTTATATACCTTATACCCATAGAACGACCTACTTTATACCTATATACCTAATACCTATATACTTGTATACCTTATACCCATAGAACGACCTACTTTATACCTATATACCTACTCACTATTTTCCAAACGAGCAAGTCACGCCTACGCCGAAAGGGAAATAGCTTAATGGTATATGTAATAAAAATCTTAGTTTGACAATATACTATGCAATTTTTTTTATATATCGTAAATTTAAATTCGTTTACATTCGATTATCGAAGTGTCTAGGCCCACCAAAAATATTTCTACTACGCTCACCGAATTTTGGTAAACGTAGATATGTAATTACTGAATAATGTATGCATTTACAGGCAACATGTATACATGTATTGCTTATTGGAATTATAGGTAATAAGGAATAACAAATTATATTCACGAGGAAGCCCCCTGACATATTTGATCATGTGATAATTGGATTTCATTATCATGCAAATTCAAATGGTCTTAGAAATGTCATAAGTTATATAATACGTTTTGATGAAGTCTTCAAGGGTTATTTATTATTGTGATTCTGACGATGCTAATCCTTCGACGTAAATCTTTAATTGCTTTTTATTACTTAGAGATTTGTTCAGCTTCATCTTGTTCTGTTATCCTATAAATTGTACTTCATGACATAAGCCTTTCATAAATGGAATGAACATGGTCTTTAAGGCACTATAAATTACATACTCCAACTCAATTTTTTCTCTTTCTTTTTCTTATATATTCCCTTTACAAATGATGATTATTGATATTTCCCATAAGCAACCATACTCCGAAGTATTTTTTATTTGTAATTGAACTATATATTTATGATTATAATCTAAAAAAAATATATATTTAAATATTACTTCTGCCTTATTTGAATGGTTTTATTCATTTACATTTATTTTATTGAATTAGATTCTAAGATCTCTGATTTTTTTATTTGCTTGGACTTATGCGTATGAAGAAGAGAAATAAAAATCCTTTTAAATCATACATTATCAATAAATCCTTGATAAATTTTTTATGTTTCTATTTTTATTCGCAATATCACCATATAAGCAATCCTCGACCCAGAATTCTTTGCTGCTTCCGTGACAAGAACAAACGTATCTCCAGGCTAAGTAAACCAACATAAATAGGTCGTCACTTATCTTGTGAAGGCTTAATCAAATCCCGGTGAATTCTTTATATAGATCGATTCAGGATATTATATTAATCTACGCTTAAAATTTTGAAAGCTTCATTTTGTTATTCGGTTTTCAAAGATCCCAACATTAATTATCTTTTTTTTGTAAATATCGTAGTTTTTAAGGGGGAGGGTATTCGAGTGAAATTTTAATTGTATTAGAATGATTATTTTCAGGGGTTCTCTATCTTTTTCTTCATTAATTTTCGTTGTAAATCGTAGCTTAAGATGTATTGATGTTCCTTTTTCAAATAATTATCCAGCAGGAGTTCTTTTTTAAATTACTTAACATGTGGTAACATAATCACATCCCAGTGGGAAATTTACCATTGGTCCTTGCTTGGCTCTTTTTCATGTGACTAAGAAGTACAAAAAATTGTACACTTAATTATTAAGAAAGTACCAATTTTAACACTTACATATTAACAGAAGTCTTGGCTCAGTGGGAAAATTTCTTTTTCATTGTTGACCTTTTTGACCTTTCTCTGCGTCATGATCTTATTCTCTAATAAAGGAGAGAGAAATAAGACAAAATTAAAATCTCCTAATTTTTTTAACAGTCAGTAATTACCCCTATGTTTTCAAGACCTTTAGGAAATATTTTGGGTCATTACAGGATCCACCATGCTGAGTCTTGACGTTTTTTTGTTACTTCAATTCTAGACAAAAAAATTGATATGCGAGGCTTTCCCTGAACATGCGCGACCAACTATGAGAATGTAAACATAGAACGACGCGACATATGAGGATATGAGGCCTAACATAGAGTGATTTAACAAAAGAGCGATTTCGCAAAGGAAATTCAGTGTGACATGCGGATTGTTACGATATTAGCGATAGAGTTCGTCCTGTATTTCTCTCTAGGTTCTCGACCAATCAAATTTGAGATTTCAACATTGAATCTGAACCCCCTCCCTCAATCCTACTGTTAGCGTCCTGCATTTGAGCGTTTCAAATATGGTCACTTTAATTAACGAGCCAGATCGCTTAATATTGTTGCTTGTAGGTAAGCGAAAAGAGAACTTCAGAGGACTTTACGTACTTTATAACATAAAGTCCATGCGCTGCGATGTTGGGAACTATATAGATAGTTTAATATTATGTGCAGACAAAGAAAATGAAGAATTATTCTAAACATGCTAAAAATGACTAAAAAAGCACCTTGATTCATGATGTACACTACGACCAAAAACCAGTCACGATGCTATAACGGAGAAACTTGGATTTTGCGTAATTCGAGGTGTCATAGTACACAGAAGAAAGCTCGACTTACTTATGCTGCGTCTTATGTTTTCACGGTCTCATTTTAAATCCTCAACTTTATGAAAAGTTTTCAATTCAGAACATTTTAAAATAAGGATGCGCACAATTTTTTATTATGACATTAGCTTAAAACCGGCATTGACAGATTGTCTATTCCCGTGTGGAAAAATTTTCTGGCGCTGACCCGACCCAAACCAGACCAGACCGTCTGGTTTCCAGTCTTGACGCTGACCAGATGGTTTGGTCTGAGCTTAGTTAAAAGTTTAATATTTTTTTAGGCTAGCCCCAGGCCAGATCTTATGAGCAGCCGCTAGTGAGCAGCTGATTAGCCGCTAGTTGGATGCCGATGTATTTAGCTGATCAGCGCCAAACCTAGACCAGACCATAGACTGTCAAGGTGATAAGAAAAGAAGTATTGTTTTGTAAGTGTTAATTTCTTATTTTCTATCATTTTAGACACCTTGTAACTTTTTCGGATTTTATATAAATAATTCATTCATATAAATCATTAAATCTACGATAACAATTTGTAATATTGTCTACAAATAAAATAAACAAAGCATTTTGAAATCAATATGTATGTCGCTCAAATTGCGAAAGGCGACTTAGCATAGCTATATTTCTAACAATTTCAAAAATCGAATATTATAAATAATAAATAAATAAATTATAAATAATATAATATTTTTCCAATGCCTTTTTAACACCGCATCAACAAATAGATAAATAGCAACGAGAATAGTATAGACTTAGAAATAGGATTGATGAAATTGTAAGGTTATTGATCAATAATTTTACAAAATTTATCTGATAGGAGGAAAAGTATGTTAGTTATGCAGATTATGTGGTTAGAACGATTAATTAGATACATACAGTGTTTAAAATATTGTAAGTAATACATTTATTCGTTATGATGAGACAAATACATTTTTTGTCTAGTTTAAACTTGAGAAAGCAAATTGATTTATTTTAAGTATCTGATTGTTTTTTCGACTTGCTTGAGTTGTCAAAATGTCTGTTAAAACCAGTTATTCATGATAAACTATTCAAGGTGGGAATTTTTAGCTTTTGTGGTTATACATTTCTTTACTTTATCAAAGAAAATTGCTTTATTATTTATGAATCTTCGTAGAAATTCGTAATTTTCTGGAGAAAAGCATGAAAAACTAAACACACATTTTACGGTTGTAAATTTTCCGACTTTTTCATGGAAAATTGTAATTTAGCGGTTGGATTCAATAACGGTGTCCTAGTACTTTTAGAAATTACTCAATTTTTATTTTCTGTATGCACAACTTCATGAAGAATGAATAAAATACGAATTACTTCTAAAAATACAAGCAAATCGTTATAGCAAGATTTTATGCTGCACTAGAACTATTATAATTTTTTCACAATTTTATAAGAAAATCTAATTTTCCTAGAACGTTGTTGTTTTTCGTAAAAAATCTGTTCACCAGGGATTATTGTAAAAAATTGCAAGTTTATAAATTAAATATTTATTTTAATTCTCTGACAACGTATTCTGTTATGAAACTTGTGGAGCTTAGTAATAATTATTAGCAGACAGAATTACCAGTATCATACCTTTAAAAGTCTAAAAAAATTTTTATCTTCATACCAATAAATTTGAAACCATTATCAAACAATTTCGCAATAAAGAAATTTCATGACACAGAATATCTGAGACAAAAAATGATATTAGAAAGGCGTGCACAGTAGTTGCACCACATGTGCATCTTACACGACAGTTTTTCACGTTTGATTTCCTGTGTGTGATTTCACGTGTAAGTATGCATGTGTGAGTATGTGATACAGATACTGATCCACAAAGTACGTCAATGCAATGCAACGATGCAATATTGTAGGTAAAGACTTCACCGGTATAAAAGGGGGTGTGTCTGCTATTTTCTGCATCAGTTCTACTGCAGCTACCTGTTCATCAGTACTGTCACCATGCAGACCATTGTGAGTACTTAAAAATTAGTCCCAGAGGAGGGCGATAAGCGCCCTCGAAGAAGGGTACCGTTGGCTGCCGAAATACTCTGGTTTTCTTATTTTAACATCACTGATAACGAAAAAACAATACTGCAGAATATACTTTTTATTTTTATCGCAATTTTGCATCAAAAGAGCTTGAATTTGAGCATCCCTGAAGAAAATCGAACTCATGGAAAAGCTTGCAGCCCAGTTGTATAAAAAGTCAAATTTCGTGATTTTTCTTATTTTTTACCTAGGCGGAAAAATTACACATAGTGGAAAAAATTATATACGATTTTTTATTTGTTCTATAATAAATAATATATTTAAAAAATAATGTATGAAACAAATAAAAATGATACATAATCTATTTCACTATATTTATAATTTTTCTGCCTGTAGCAACCACTGCACAGAAAAAAAGCTAGGCTTATTTTGATTTACATGTTAAAACAAAATTGAGTCAGTAGAATTTTTTAGTCATGAAGGGCCTAAATTGAGTTTTCAAAGACAAGACTATTGCATGAATTTTCCTCGGCCACGCTTAAATTCCGACCTGAAAATAGGCACAATTAATGAAATTATACATGTCAACAACTTTTATTTGAGCCTTTTCCGAAGAAAGTTGGACAATACAAGAAAAGCTTCCAGCATAGTGTTCTATAAAAATTCAATTTTCTGACTCTTCGTATTTGTTAATAATTGATTTAAAAAAACCATAACAGATGTAAACAACCGGCGAATATATTTTCCTTCAACTTTGCTTCCTCTTCAAATGCCAAAAAGTTATTAAAGGTTTTTTGAAAGGAATAAATTACCTTATCATGCCTTGTTGAGGTACCAATGTATAAGAAAGACGAAAAAAGTGAACAAATAGTACGTTGGAAAATAAACAATATTTCAAATTTGTTATTGTTCTTTGAATACAATGTTGGACTTTTTTCAATAAAATTCATTGAAAAATATTATAATTAAGATTTGAAATTTCTTTTTACAAGTCTTGTTAGCAGAAGTAACACACAAAATCGTTCACTCCATCTAAATAAGTACCACCCCATTCTGGTCCAACCAAGAATCTCGCACAAAATCGAGATCCAAATTCACATTTTCAAAAACATAGTGACACTGTAAACAAAAACGAGCTAAACGTTTTAATACCTTATTGACTGATTTGAACGCAGTCTAATTATTTTATTAATAAGGTTCCTTTCATAGAATCGAAGTTACAGAACCTGAACAAAAAAAATTTGCAAATATCTTCACAGTTTTTTAACCGCAAACTAGAACACACTGAATATTAATTTACACAGCAACGCTTCAAATGTCTGTCTCACTTTAGATACTATGATTACAAGAATATAAAATAAGTAGAAGTCAAACATACAGTGGGTACCCCATTTGACTCAACCTTTCCTGACTCGCCTCACCTGTCCCTATAATAAACTGAAACTTTATAAAAATACTCGGTATTATTCATATAAATAAAAAGCGTGAACCTGCTCAAAATTGACGGTAAATAATTTGAAGCTCCATGCCACTCTGATTAAAAGAAAAAGTTCAAATGATTAAAAAAAATCGAATTATGTATTTCAGTTGCTTCTTACCATACTCGCTTTGGCAGCATCGCCGATTTACGCTGACGAAGCTCTGTCAGAGAAGAAAGTTAATAAAAGAGGAATTTTGGGATTAGGATACGGAGGCTACGGTGGTTACTATGGATTAAACGGCTATGGAGGTACTTAATTTTACAATTGATTTTGTTATTTGTTTTACTTAATATATATTTCTTTTTACTTTAGCTGGCAATACCTAATTAATATTAGAATAAAATAATTTTCATTTTTTTCTGCAGGTTACGGACAACATGGATACTTAAATGCTCCTGCTTACCCAGCACTAGGTCATGGAGTTGCCCCTTCATACTCTCACAGTTACAGTGCACCAATTTCCATCAATCACGGTTATACAGCACCAGTGGCACCAGTATATTCAGTACCACGACTTGGTTATCACGGACTTGGACATGGATTGAACTATTTGAATGGCTGGTAAATTTGTTAGTCGTCAAAGATTCTTGATTCTGTTCTTGTATACTACGAATTATGTTATTATTCGAAAATTCAATATTTTTATTTCTGGTTTACAACCACTTTTGTAAATTTTTTACTGATTTGTGTATTTCGAAAAATTGTAATTAAATCAGTTTTATATGAAATATTTTACATATATTGGAAAATTTTTCCTTTACCATCGCCTTATATTTAAGTATATCGTTGTCCAATTTATTTTGTTTTTTAATAGGATCGCTTTCATTCCTCAACTTTTGAACATTTTATGTCCTAAAAGATTCAAATAATTATTTAAATGCGCACAAAATCTATCTTCCTTGATTATCATTAAACTTATTGATTCTATCAAGTGCTTGTTAATCAAAACTTGTTTTGATAAAAAATCAACCTGAACGATAATATCACTTACATAAAGATTTTCTTTGTATATCAAATTGGCTTTTGGATTCCAATTTGACACTAAAATCGAAACATGGAATGGTTGATGCTTTAAATCACGAATCAGAATCGATAAGTTGACAGAATGTAGGGAATCGTTGAAAAGAGGATTCAAGAAATCGTTTCCGCCGAAACTCGAAGGTTTTCAAGACTTCAGTAAGATGATAAATTCCTACAGACAATTGAAGTTTCATTAAAGGGCTGGAAATAGTAATAAGTAAGCTGCGAATTGTCAATGAAGGGTGCGTACAAAACTAGATAATTTACATTTTTCCGGAAAAGGGTTTACTGTATAAAACATTCTTTATAAATCAAATACACGTTGTCCCTCCTTAAGGATTTATTCAAAATCTCATTTTGTAATACATATAGTAATAAAATATATACGAAGATGTAAGTTTTTGATCTACTGATCCTTCAGTTTGTTTTAAACGAGCTTCCGCTCCACGTAGTAAAGTATTTAATTTGAATTTTAGTTAAAACTTTAACATAGTAATATTTTTTTCTTCCTTTCAGCATCGATATTTGGAGGGCAACACCGCAGAAGGGCGTAAGTGCCAAAACCTGAATTTTTCCTGAGAAGCAAAAAACTGTTTATCTTTCGCGGAATTAGTTTAAAACAAATAAACGCGAAAACGGTTCGAAGCACTGCTAGGCTTCATCGAACCGTGTAAGGAAAATTTTGAAAAGAGCAAACATCTCCGAGAACACCTTTGTCAAAGGGACGACATGTAAACAAAAAACTTCAATTTTCACTCATAAAAAGTAACGTAACTATTTTATTTTTGAATTAAAAAAACACAAGAAAGTACCTTCGAGCTATTGGTTATCTCTATTGAATCGCGAAAAGAGGGCTCCAAAAAAAAAATAACCATGTGCGAGAAAACCCTTGTAAAATAGCATCGCATCCTAAAAATTCAAATTTTGACACCTAAAAAGTTGCGTAACTGTTTTATTTTTGCATTTAGAGAAAAATCAAGAGAGTACTTTTGAGCTAGTACTTAACTCTATCAAACCGCAAAATAATCATCCTAAAAGAAAGCAGTCACATCCGAGAAAACCCCTTATCAATGCTGCGGTGCGTTCCCAAAAACGAAAATGTGGACACACAAAGAGTTCGATAACTTTTTTATTTTTTGAAGAAATTAAAAAACAAAAAAGCTATTTCGAGCTATCACCTAGCTCTATTGAACTGTGGAAAGAACAGGCAAAAATATTAAATTACTTCATAAACAAAAATACATGGATTATGAACCACTCCTAAATCGAACCGGACCATAATCTTTTACAGAAATATGAGATAGGTGAAAAACATTATTTTAAGCCAATAAAACGCATTTCCGAAATTTGACACTTACGCCCTTCTGCGGTGTTGCCCTTCATTTCTTGAAATTATTATCATTCAATGAAAAAAGATATCATTTTCTTATTTTCATCGACCTTTCAGCAAAAAAAAGTCTGTTATACTGCAATATCGAGACATACCATCCTGATTCATTCAAAGCAGAATAATCTTGGAAATAAGTGTTTATATGTTTGTTGGATATTTAAAATGTGGTCTTTAATTGCTACCAAAAAGATCCCTAGTGGAAAAATCTTCTGGCAGTCTGATGTCTGATCTGGCCCAGATCTGGCGTCATCTAGACCGTCTAATCGTGACAGTCTAGTTCTGCCCAGATCTGGGACTGGGCAGCAATCCATAACACACAAATTTCTGTGTCAATCAACCAAATTTTTTTAACATTTTCGAAAAATGGCCAGGATATATAAAATTATACAAAATGAGAAATTAACACTAGTAGAAATATATTTTTTTTCTTATTGTCTTGACAGTCTAGTCTGGTCCAGGTCTGGGACCGGTCCGCAATCCATACCATACAAATTTCTAAGTCTCAATCAGCCTAATTTTTCAAAAAAATTTCCGAAAAATTGCCAGGATGTCTAAAATTATACAAAATGTGAAATAAACACAATTAAAAATAATTTTTTTTTCTCATTGTCTTGACAGTCTAGTCTGGCCCAGATCTGGGACTGGTCCGCAATCCATACTATAAAAATTTCTAAGAGTCAATCACCCAATTTTTAAAAACATTTCCGAAGAATTGCCAGGATGTCTACAATTATACAGAATAAGAAATAAACACTTTTCAAAATCACTTTTTTTTCTTATTGTCTTGACAGTCTAGTCTGGCCCAGATCTGGGACTGTTCCGCAATCCATACCGTAAAAATTTCTAAGTGTCAATCAGCCAAATTTTTTAAAACATTTTCGAAAAATTGCCAGGATGTCTAAAATTATGCAGAATAAGAAATAAACACTATTCAAAATCAATTTTTTTTCTTATTGTCTTGACATTCTAGTCAGGCTCAGATCTGGGACTGGTCCGCAATCCATACCGTAAAAATTTCTAAGTGCCAATCAGCCAATTTTTTTTAACATTTCCCAAAAATTACCAGGATGTCTAAAATTATACAAAATAAGAAACAAACACTATTCAAAATCAATTTTTTTCCTTATTGTCTTGACATTCTAGTCTGGCTCAGATCTGGGACCGGTCCG
>CAKNXH010060860.1:48312-67652 GCA_932178445.1 Andricus quercusramuli
ACCAAGGACTGTTTTGGTCACGTGATCACCGGAGAGCATGCCCTTAAGAATACAGTTTTTTTGAATCTCCCGCAATCCTTGCTCTGAAGAAGATGCACCAGGGGGTGCATGCGCCGAGGAGTAGTGCATAAAGTTATAATAAATTTATATTGAATTTATAATAATTTTAATATATGTATAATGCTATGTATAATCTTGATGATATTCCAGAAAATCAAAGATTATTATAAATGATTTATTTAATTTATTTAAATTATTTACTGATTACGTAAATTATAATTAGGCCTAACGTATTAATTATTTGAAATAATAAACAATAATTATTCTTAACAATGATTAATTCACACATCGAGCACTTTTAATGTCTGAAAATTGTTCATGTTTTATTTAAATAAATATTAGGATGTAATGAATTGAAATTCATATCCGACAATAATGAATAAAAAAATTCAACTTTTAAATGGTCGAGGTGTTGCAAAGTCTATATATTAGACTTGTATGGCATAACAAATAATTATATTATTTAATTATTCATTGTTTTTCATCAAAATAGCCGATCTGCCTAGATACTAGTCGATCCGAGCGTTATATCCCAGTCTAGCCACTGGACAGTCAGCCTGTGGCGCGCCAGTGTCGACTCAGGGAGAACTAGACAGAAACAGTACAGCGCCACGACATTTTTCCACACGGGTGTTCGTACAATTATTCAATTTTGAAGGTTATAAATGACCGTTGTAAAAAATATGTAAGTAAAATATTTGGAGGTATTTTAATTCTAAATATATTAAAGACGTATTTAAAAAAAAAACTGAAAGCAGTGATCGAATTCAAAAAGAAGCAACTGAAGGTAAGGAAAAAAGTAAAAAAAGTCGTCCCCATTTTTTGTGGATATCATTCAATTATTTTCTAAGAGATAATTCATATTTAATTCACCTCTGTTTTCCAGTGACCAAAATGCACCAGAAAAAAATATCGCCGAGACCACGAAAACATAATTGGAAAAACAGTGCATTTTTAAAGTATTGATTATGGTATTTATTGCGATTGTGCTTATAACTTGTACTTTACACACTTTTCTGAGCATGTGTGCACTTTTTTAGCATAGAAATACACTAGGAAAAAAAAAATCAATAACATCCAGGAGTCGAAATTAGAAATACAGAAAATTTCCAGAATTTAGAATTTAGTATGTAAAAGAATTATTTTCCATTTGCTTACTACTATATTTATGTGCTTGAAAATTCTACTGGTACTTAAAAAAAAATATGAAACCATAAGTGAAGGAAATAATTCTATTAAATATCAAATTCAAAATTTTCAAAATTTGCTGTACTTAGTGTTGCAACATCGATGGGGAGGCATCGGAACTATCGATGTTTTCCTTGCGATGATCGATGTTTTTGCATATATGTTTTACTTTCGATCCATCGATTTAAACATCGATGTTTTCTTTCCGATGGTTCATAAATTTTCAATTTAGCCAACCAGTACTGGTTGGCTTAATAATGCGATCTAATAGATTGGTTCAGATGCAACCTCTAATGTATTATATTAAAAATATCATATATATTGACATTTTTATATTTATATTTTTATATTATATTTGTATTATATAATATTTTATAATATATTTAATATTAATATCTATATTGAATATTCAAATCATCGATGTTATTTTTCGATGCATCGATGTTTCTTAAAAACAACCCGTTGTATCGAAAACATCGATGTTTTTTATACGATGTTGCAACACTAGCTGTATTTCTATATTTGAATCCTGGATCTTTTCCATTTTTTCCTAGTGTATTTCGATGCTATAAAAACCCCAAAGATACCGTCAGAAAAATGTTTAAACCATACGTCTTTTGCTGTTTACGAAGATGTGGACAATTTTTTCCGAAAACAGGGTTCAATTAAACATGAAGTATCTCTCAAGAAATAATTGAGGAATATCTGCAAAAAATTGGAAAGACCTTTTTGACCCTCAGGTACGTAAAAAAATTGCAACTGAGAAAAATTTATAAACTCTGCAAACAAAGAATTGGTTTAAAACTTTTTTTTGAGCGTGACTAACCAAGCTGCCTGTCTATCAATTCTAAATTGTTTATACTTTTGTAGAATCCCAATAGGCTACTTTTTTGCCTTGTAGCGATTTTAAATCGCTACAATATATGTATATATATATATATATATATATATATAGGGTGTCCAAAAAGTAACGACACACCTAAATCATTTTCCAGGTAAAATATTTTTTAAGAAGGTCAATGACATTCTTGAAGTAACTTTTAACTTAAGAATCCAGTGGTGACCTTGAATTTGACCCTGAGCTTGACCTTCAAGGTTGTTTCAAGGTCAAATTGGTTTTTTTAAATGGGAACCCTTATTTTTGACAACAGCAATCGAAACAGCGAGCAATTTTACGTCCAAAGATGTACTCAGGTCATGGGTGAAGGGTGACCTCGAACTTCAGCGGAAGGTTTTTAGGCTTGAGCCAGGTATGGGTCGGGTCCAATCTTTACTGCTTCGGCTAAGGTGTTAAAGAAAAAGGTCGAGGTCATTCTTGGATCACCTTTTAACGAGGAATCCAGTAGTCACCTTGAATTTGACTTTGAGCTTGACCTTCAAGGTTATTTCAAGGTCAACTTTGTTCTTTTCAAGTGGGAACCCATAATTTTGACCACGGCAATCGAAGGAGCGGAAAATTTTACGTCTAAACATGTACTCAGGTCATGAGTCAAGGTTAACCTTGAGATTCAGCTGAAAGTTTCTAAACTTGACTGCTTAATTTCACGCTCTTTCGATTGCCGTTGCCAAAAGTATGGGTTCCCAATTCAAAAAACAAGTTTGACCTTGAAATAACCTTGAAGGTTTAAGCCCAAGGTAAAATTCAAGATGACCACTGGATTCCTCGTTAAAACTTACTCCAAGAATGACCTTGACGTTTTTCGTAAGCACCTGAGCTGCAGCAGTACAGATTGGACCCGCCCATACCTGGGTCAAGTCTAAAAACCTTCAGCTGAAGTTCAAGGTCATCCTTGACCCATGACCTAAATAGACGTTTGGTTGTAAAATTTCCCACTCTTTCGATTGCCGTTGTCAAAAATAAGGATTCCCATTGAAAGAAATTAAGTTGACCTTGAAACAATCTTGAAGGGTGAAATTCAAGGTCACCACTGGATTCTTTTTGAACCTTTTTCGGACCTTTTTGAAAAATATTCTACCTGGAAAATTATTTAGATGTTTAGTTACTTTTTGGACATGAGTGGTCATGAGATGTGGCCATAGATGTGATTTACCGCGATTCTACGGAATCAAACCGTAGGGCCTATGACAAAGCCACCAAACGCCTCATCGGGTTGCGGATAGAGGGTCCCTGTACCAAGGGTTTCTGCTAAATATGATTACAATCATTTAAAGCAGTCACGGACGATTGTCCAGGGATAGTCCCGAAGGAATAACCCCTAAGCGGAAGCGTAACAATCATGCGGAAAGCTGAATGGCACCTCGGTAAGGGATCGTCCATATATTACGTAAGACGTTTTTCTTTTGTTTAAATAAAGACGAGAATACAATTGCTGTGAAGTTGAGAAGGATACAACGATATAAACAAAAGAAAAACATCTTACGTAATATATGGACGATCCCTAAGATGTCTTAAACAATGACTCTGGGATACCGGGCGACCTCTCAGAGTATGCAGCCTTATCCTTGCATGTAGGGCTCTACAAGGATGGACAAACCCCTTTTCCTGAATGCTCGTGGGAAAAACAATGACAACACCAAACATAGTTATAATAAGTGCGGTTCAAAACAATCGAACGCGCAGGGGTCTCGACAATGAGTCAGAGAACAATGCCGACTACCCTAGAGTTGGGCCAGCCAATCAAGGTGGAGTCAAAGTAATGGACCAGCAGGGTCTGAATACTTTTGAGTGGATGGATCATTTCAGGGTCGACCTGCTGGAGTGCTATGATACCACTATGGCTCCTGAACGGAAAGGTTACATGGCGCGACTGTATGCTCCGTGGTGTGAGAAACATCCAGAGCTCTCGCATTTTTCACAAAAATGACTGCGAAACCGTTTTGAGGAACTCCAAAAAAGGTGTCATATAAGCGGAATGCCTACTCAACCGCAGCCAGAACAAGCAGGCTCCAGAGAAAGAGAGGCGAAACTCAGACCAACCGCAGGCAGGCATCCAATAGAGGAAGAGCGATGCTTTAGGACCCGGAAAACATCCACATTCAGGTTTCTCTCAAGTCTGAAGATCTGGCTGAACTGGATGACGAGCTTCGTGGAGATTTTTCCAAAGAGTCCAACCTTTTTACCATCAATTGTAGCGTGTATAATGCAGCAAGAGTTTTGGCAGATGCAAACCGTAAAACAAAACCTACAGTTGATCATAAGACCAAAAGGCGAATGCATCAACTCAGCACAAAGATAGGCTGGGAAAGGCAGTACGCGTCCCGTTTTTCTCTGATCCATCTCGAATCTTTCAAAATCCTCCAGTTACTGTCGACCACTCGCCCAAACAGGAGGAGTTCGAAACATTTTGGCGAGAAGTCTACGAATTTCAGCATCGACTGGAAGAAAATACAAAGAAGATCAACAGCTTCAAGGAACTGTGCAATGCCCTCATAACACCTAAGGAGGAATATCCGTCTATCACCGTGAAAAACGTTTTAAGAGGCATGAAGAACTATTCCGCGCCGGGACCAGATGATATCAAGCCCTTGTGATGGAAGAGCTTTCCTTCGAACCACCAGCATCTGGCCCGCATTTTCACCTCATATCTGAAGACGGAGGAGCATATTCCGGAGTGGTTGGTGGAAGGGCGTACAGTGCTCCTGCCAAAGATGGGCAACTTAGCTGACCACAAACATTACAGGCCAATAAGTTGCCTGAACACACTGTATAAGATCTTCGCAGCTAACCTAAATGATACGATTGTTCGGACAATTGGACCTGTGTGGTAGGAGATATATGAAAAACACGGATCAAAGAAAGGCGTAGCAGGATGTCGGAAGAACCTGCTCATCACCAGATGTGTCTGCGAAGACGCAGCATCCTATCAGCGTTACCTATTGATGGCCTGGATTGATTACAGGAAAGCTTTCGAAAGCATAAGGTCAGTCATGTATTTTATATTGATGATCTTAAGATTTATGCTAAAAATAAAGAGAAGTAACATCTAGCTCTAGGGATTGTCGAGGAATACCGTCAAGAGATTGTAATGGAGTTCGGGTTAGAAAAATACGCCAAGGTTAATTTGAAATAAGGAAAATTTCATGGCCTCCTGGAAGACCCTGAGCTCGTCGATAGAAGCGCTATACGACACCTTGGCGCTGAAGAGAGCTATATATACCTGGACGTGCCACAGAGCCGCATTCAGGACGTGGCATCTGTGAAGGATACTCTCAAATACAGATACGAACGTCTCATCCGGTAGTACCCCATTCATTTGGAGTGGTTTCATGGACGAAGGACGAGCTGAGATGCCTTGATATCGGGACGCGAAAGGTTTTGCACATGAACAAAAGCATGCACATGAAGTCGTATGTTCCGCGACTCTACATCTTATGCCGTTCAGGTATCGCGGAATACTGAATCTTGAATGTTTTCACAGCAGTATTATTCTGGATACAGCACATATAGTCGAAAATGGACGAGGCCCTCTTCTTAAAGTGGTCAGGGAGCACGAAGAAATGGGAAAAGGGGCGTTTCTGTACAAAGCGGCGGAGGAGACTGCTGAAACATTCGGCCTTGACTTCAATATGAGGGGTGAGCAAAATGCATCAAATGTTATCTATCTCAAGTAATCACTCCTGAAGGCCCGGATTGAGAAAGCACAACAGAAAAACTTCCGAAATAGTTTCTCGACAAGAGGATGCACGGCATCTTCCACAGAAATGTGGAGGGTCAGTCGATGTCGTAGGATCTAACGTTTGCTTTCCTTAAGTCAACCGGATAAAAGTTGGGCACGGAAGGTTTCATTTTGGCCTGTCAAGACGGTGTCATTTCCACTCTAGCATACCGTAGCCACATTTTAAGCCAAGATATTCCCGATGATAGCTGCATAGCGTGCCATGCATACCCCGAACATCTAGGACACATAATATCTAGTTGTCAAACTCATGCGGGAACGACCTACATCCAAAGGCATAATGCGGCACTAAGAGTGCTTTATTACCATCTCTGTCACTCTTACGGCATAAACCCTAATACCTGTCCGCTAAACGCTCCTAGAGAAATAGTCAATGGTCGAAAATGAGAAGTGCCGTATATACTGGAACTTCATATTCTCGACAATTGTTTCCTTTGCGCACTTGAGACCTGACATAGTTCTCCTTGACTCCGAGAAGCGAACCATGTTCGTTATCGAATTTTTGGCAACAGCTGACAAAAACATCATATCCAAGGAGAATGAGAAGAAAGAGAGGTATAAAGACCTTTTAAGGGAGTTGCGACGGTTATACCCGGAGTATTCTGTTAACCCTTCCGCCGGAATATCCGTCTGTCAGGCGGATACCATATAAAAAGTTGTTGCTAGATAAGGATAGGGGGCCATGAGAACCCTGCGCGGGTAAACGTAGACGTAGGCTATTGTGAAATGTTAGTTTTGGAGAAGTTACTGGAAAAACCAAGGTATCCGTCTCTCAGACGGATGTTCCGTTAAATAGTTTAAAAAAGATGTTCCGGCGGAAGGGTTAAGCTAATCGTTCTGATCATTGGCGCTCTTGGAGGTGTCAAGCTTTCACTCACGTTAACGTTCAGTCTTTACCTGCCCATTACCACGAATTTAAACATCATTTTATGTCCTGTTCCTATCATATCATAGCCGTGTCTGAAACCTGGCTTACACCTAACATTCCATCTAGCCTTATAGCACTTGATAATTACACACTTTTCCGCAGAGATAGAGATGAGAGAAGAGGGGGTGGGGTCTATTTTTACATTCATGACAGCGTAAGGTGTATACAAGTGGGAATGAGTCCTCCTGCCAATTACCCTATTGCTGAATACCTTTTTATCAAGGTATCTTCGTCTCATGACAGCATGTTGGTGGGTGTGATTTACAAACCTCCTAATGCTTCCTACTGTAGGGAACTTGAGACTGACATTTTTGACCTCATACCAAATTATAATAACATTGTACTTACTGGTGACCTAAACACTAATCTTAATGCCACCAACAATTTAAATAACTATTTAAAATCAGTAGTGTTCTCTGCTGGATTATCTATAGTTCCCCATAATACCACACACGACAACGATCATTCCTGTGCATGGATTGACATGATGATTGTTGATGATCTAGACAAGGTAATCTCTTCTACACAACACTCAATCTCATTCCTCTCAAACCACGACCTTATTAGCATTCAATACCAGTTCTCCTTTGATCCCTCCTCTAGTATATCTCCACTGTCTATACGTAATCTCACAAATATAAATGAAGCTGAATTGCTCGAGCACCTCTCCACTTATGATTGGAAAAGAATTTTTATTGAAAAAGATATAAATAGAAAGGTTATTTGTCTAACTAAATTTTTATTTTTAGCTTTTGACAAATTTGCGCCTCTTCATATCGCTAAAACAAAAAAGAAGTCCACTCCTTGGATTACATCTTATATCAAAGACTTTATGAGACGACTCGGACTTATTCCTCAAAAATACTTGGTTCCCGACAAAAATTTGTCCCCCGCAGATCTTTTAACAGCCTTCACCACAAAAGCCGCACTCCTTGCAAACAGCAATCCTTCGTCTTTCACAGTTCCCTCTACCTTTGATGATACTAAATTATTATTTTCTGGCATATTGCAAGAAACCCTAATGAAAAAACTCTTAGAGGTCAAATCAAATGCTCTAGGTTCTGATGGTATCGCAATCAAAATGATTCGCCTAGCTTTACCAGCCATTTGTCCTATCCTCTTGCATATCTATAACGCATCTCTACAGGTGGGAATATTTCCTGATACCTGGAAAGAGATTATTCGCCCTATTCCTAAAATATCTAACTCTACCTCTCCCAAAGATTTCCGCCCGATATTCATCCTCTGTACCTTGTCGAAACCTTTTGAACGCATTGTCCATCAGCAACTTACTGCACATATTGAAACTAACAATTTAATGGACCCAATGCAATCAGGGTTTCGTGCCAGGCATAGTAGTCTCACAGCCTTTTGGACTTTTCTAAGGCGTTTGATACAGTTAACCATAATTTAATATTGACTGGGCTCAAGTCACTGGGGTCACGCTTGTGGGCTCCTACAGGGGGCACCACGCTCGATGGTCACTGGCCGATTTCGGGTCATGAACACACATACATACACTTGCATAACACACCAGGATAGTGCTTCAAATCTGTGCATCTACCTGATGACCTCAGAGGGATCGCTCCGTATACCCTAGCCTGCTAGGAAGGTTGCCGAATGGCAGAGTGGGTGAGGATCACTTTGCCTGATCAACAAAGGAGGACGTCGTTTATTGTGCGATAGGTATGCCTGGAACCTAAAAGTTATAATCCGAAAACACTTGGCGAAGAATGGCCGGATTCGGAGTACAGTCTTGAGAATAAACACGGGTGTGGCACAATAGGCTTTATAGGTTGAGCGCCAGGGGTTGGGACCTCACGCCCCCCCCCCCCCCCGCCTACATTACAACTAACTAACTAGCCTAGATCCAATTTTTTTGTATTTTACTTTAGTTCTTTTTCTTCGTTAATACCTATTATTGATTTCAATCGTGAAATCGATCGCCGCCACATTGTAATTGTCATATGTATTACCTGTTCCTTATAGGATTATTTAGCCCTAGGAACTTTTCAGGAATAAATACAAATACGTTAAGACGCTCTATCTCGGTGGCTATTGAACATTTTCGAATGTTCAAGGGCTCATTTTAAAGATAAAATATATTCCTGAGGAGATATCTCGGAAAACCGATTTTTTTCACTGACTGACTTGACTGATATGCGCTCTATCTCGCTCTAATCATGACAACAACTTTTGTGATAAAATATATCCCTGAGGAGATATTCTCAAGAAACCAATTATTGGTACTTCTGACTGAACAAAAAAGTGATTTCCTCGCGAACAGGATCTGTTCAGATTTTGTCTCAACGATTTCTGAGCACTCCTAGGTACCAGGAAGAGCATGCCAGATTCACTTTTCTTAGGTGTTTCAACCAAACTTTTTTTTGCTTTCCGACCACCGTGCTCAAGACACACGAGGGTTTCGCCGGCCTTTCCTTGTGATTACGTCGTACCTTTTACCCACCTATCAGACGGTCGTGAAACGTGGCCATAGGTGTGATAAACTGCGGTTCTCCTGGGAGCTTGTGTCATTTTTAGATGGCAGTTGCTTCCTGTGGGACCCTGCGGTGGTTTTTCAAAACTTTTTACATTCTCATCAGAGAAGGTATTAGATTTGTGTAAAATTTGACCCCCTCCGTTTTTATCAAATGTTCACGTTTGGAGACCCCCTGAACCCAAAAAACAGGTTTTTACGAATGTGTCTCTCTGTATGTATACTGTGTGGATGTCTGTCTGTCTGTGAACACAATAACTTTCGAAAGAATTGACAGATTAGACTGGCCTTTGGTATACTCTTTTAGTGTCCTAAAATGAAGGTCAGGTTCGTGAGCTAGCCATTTTGGATAAAAATTCAAGAGGTTAAAGCATTTTCGACATTTTTGAATCCACTTTTATCAGAATGTGAAAACTCTATGTATGGCTGTGCATAGTATTCAAAAAGTTAAGGCCAAATTTAAAGCCAAAAAACGCATGATATAAAAAAAGTCAGGAGAAGAAAAACGTCGCTTTTTGAACAACTACAAGATTGTCATGACAACATTTTTTAATCTTCTCGAAAAATCGGAAGTTCAAATTTTGATCGCACAAAAAAATAATGAAAAATCAAAATTCCATGTTGCGGTCAAGCTCCACAAGATACAAAAAGAGATGAATAGACAAAAATGGTGTATTTGAAAAGGATCTACAAATTTTTCAGTAATCACTTTTTGATATGATGCGTAGTTTCCGTTTAAATTCGTAAAAAGAGCATGAAAAATAAAAAAATTAATTTTATGGACAAAGGACACAAGCTACGATCTATGGAGCTGAAACGTCTGATGAAAATTTAAATCTTCTTCATCATTTACGGACACCAAAGCCACAAAACGGTAAACTAATATTAGTACTGAGGGTCGCTAAAAGCCAGGAAAAAAAGTTGTTCACCCAAAAAAGAGCTACAAATTTTTTAGGTCAGTTACACCAGCCCCCCCCCCCCCACTCCCAATTTTCAGGTATTTTATAGCCCACTGAATTGCGCCGCAAATGCGCTCATATGCGCCACCAATAAAAACTTTTGCGCCAAAAAACTCTTGGAGTTATAGCAGGTATATGCGTCATGAAAATTTTCTGCATATCTTGAAAATTGCCCAAGATATGGAGGTCGTAACATTTTTAAATGCGATGACCCCAAAAATAAAAAGTTTTTAGTCCGCAGTGATGAAGGGACTGTCGTATGGGGTTTCAAACGCGCTCATATGCGCCATGAAAATTTTCTGCATATCTTGAAAATTGCCCAAGATATGGAGTTCGTAACATTTTGCAAAGTGATGACCACCAAAATGAAAAGTTTTTAATCCGCAGTCCTGTAATTGTTCTGTAACAATTCTGGAACAGTGTTATATGTGAAAAAGTATTTTTAGAACAATTTAGGAACAGAGTTACAGAGGAACATTGGTCTGTAATAGTGACGTAACACACATGTAACAGTGGAATCTGGAATGGAAGCTTCTAATGTGTCCCCTAAGGGTTTACATTGTTCTTGTATCTCTTCCCTATTCCTTCACACACACCCCACACAGTTTATTGGTGGTGGGAGGGGGACCTACAGTTTAAGGTGGGTTCCGAACCACCAAGAGCAACAGCCTTAAGTACTTAGAGAACCTTTTTCTCTAGAGGTACCGGTCCCACGACTCTCCGGAGATGAACAACTCCCTTGCTAGGCAAGTGTTCACCGCATGGGCCACCGAGGCTCTTCCAGAGTGCGAGGCAAGAATCGAACCCGCAAGCCGACGGAGTGGGTCCAAAGCCTACGCCTTAACCCCCACGACTATCGTCCCACTTTTATATGTAACAGTGTTAAAGTGTAAATTGGTTCTGTAGTCGTTCTGTAATAATTCTGGAATAGCGTGATATGTCTAAAAGTATTTTTAGAACCATTTAGGAACAGGGTTACAAAGGAACATTGTTCTGTAATAATGCTGTAATACATATGTAACAGTGTTACGATGTAAATTTGTTCTGTGATAATTCTGGAACAGCGTTATATTTCAAAAAGTATTTTCAGAACAATTTGGGAATAGGTTTACAAAGGAATATTGTTCTGTAATAGTGCCGTGACACATATGTAACAGTTTTACGATGTAAATTTGTTCTGTAATCGGTCTGTAACTATTCCATAACAGTGTTACAAGGATAAGTTTAAAAAAATGTTTCTTTGTATTATTGCTGCACTTAGTTTATATTTTAAATAACACAATTTCACGCACGGTCCTCTATACATATAATCGCACTCTTAAACTCGTTGAAAAATCGCACTGGCTGGAGATTTGAACCCTACCTAAACTACCAAACTGGAATGCACCTAGCCCAATGCCTTAGCCAATTGCGCTATCGAACCGCTTGAACGTTCATGCCACAATCTCGGCCATACTTTTTCACTTTTTTTACATATCCTTGCAACACTGTTACATATGTGTTACGGCATTATTACAGAACAATGTTACTCTGTAACCCTGTTCCTAAATTGATCTAAAAATACTTTTTCACATATAACACTGGTCCAGAATTGTTACAGAACGATTACAGGACTGCGGATTAAAAACTTTTCATTTTGGTGGTCATCACTTTGCAAAATGTTACGAACTCCATATCTTGGGCCATTTTCAAGATATGCAGAAAATTTTGATGGCGCATATGAGCGCATTTGAAACCTCATACGACAGTCGCTTCATCACTGCGGATTAAAAACTTTTTATTTGCACGGAAAAAAGTGGATCGTTAGAAGAACTCTCGTAACCACTAGTTCTAACTATTTTAAATTGAACCGCAGCTTTTTGTCGTGAATTTTGTTAAAATTACTATTTTTTGTTCAGGTATGTTAAACTGACTTTTTAAAAGAGTAGGATGAACAATTTCAAATAGTAGGATGCACTGCACCACTTGGTAACCATCAATACTCAGCGACAAGAAGTTACTATTTCGTGTAGTAAGCTTTCCTTCTGCGAAGAGTAACTTTGCCGATTTCGCATCGTAACGCGTTTATGTATATGTATATATGCACTGCACGTATTCTATACAAAACAAAAATGATGTAAAATGTCGATCGATTTGAGGAGGAAAAAAATTATGTTATATATGATAACTGCACGTAATTTACGATTATTCTTACACAATCGCACGCATAGAGTCTTCTTACACATATGATCGCACGCTCAAACGCTTTGAAAAATCGTCCCCGCTGGGGAATCGAACCCTACCTGCCTACCTAAAACCTGTCCTAAAACCTAAATATAGCGCACGCCTTAGTCAAGTGAGCTACGGAACCGCTTAGATTTTTCTGACAAAGTCTCGATCAAGCGGTTTCTCTGAGAAAAACGTGGCCAGCTAAGAAAATAAATGTCTACTTACAATTTTTTAAATTAATCTCTTACAGGTGATATCTAATAAATTGTAAGGAGCTAGGGAAAAATATTTTGCTTAAAAGTATCAACTCACACAGTAAATATTTTGTATTTTTGTAAATCAAGACTTGAAAAAATGATTTTGAATGAAATCTTTGGAATTTTTAATTTTACTTTATTATCATCTCACTTCATTTGAAACGTAACATTAATTTACATAACTGATATGTGTATGAATAAAAAAATATTTTAAACATTGTAATAATATATCAAATGCAAAATTGAAATCACTATTTTAAGATGAAACAAACATTGAATAGTGATTCAAATTTAAATTTTTTGCAAAAATAAAATTTTTCTCATGAGATATGAGGATGCTGAATTAGAATAAAAACTGTTTAATACAAAAAAAATCGGTTCCGAGAAACGAATATTAAAGATCGCGATAACACAGTAGAAATGTAGATTTTATTTTTGTTAAAAATCTTAAGAAAATGAGAAAAACATTTTTTTCAATAAATGGTATTGATTTCTACAAACATCAATGTGAAAAGGTTGGAAAAATTATTACTGCTTTGAATATGGAAATTAATTTGAACTAAAATTGTATTACGAATTATATTTTTATGACACATGCATGATTTCAGCCCTTTTCAACGCCTATGATGCGGGGCTAAAGCTCTACTTTTTACTCCCTAGGGACTCAAAAGTGACGTCAGAGATGAATAATGAAAATTTTGCATCTATGAGCTCGCATTTTATGATTATCAGCCCACTCACGGTAAAAACTGAGAGGAAATTTTGGTTGCAGATAATAGAATTTTGCGGTTATTTATGGAAGGTTACCATATATACCTGTAAAATTACCATAAATTACTGGAATTTTTCATAAATTACCGGAAATTTATGGAAATTTAAAAAATGAATGTTGGGTAAGTGACCATATTCACCTGTAAAATTACCATGAATGACCGACATTTTTCATAAATTTCCGGAAATTTATGGAAATTTTTAAAAATGAATTTTGGGTATTCCATGGTAAGTTACCATATTCACCTGTAAAATTACCATAAATTACCGGAATTTTTCATAAATTTCCGGGGATTTATGGAATTTTTGAAAAATGAATTTTGGATAATCTATGATTAGTTACCATAAATCACCTCTAAAATTACCATAGATTAGGTTAACAGTAATTTCATGCTTCATTATACAAAATCTAATATGGACTGAAATCATGACTATATTTCGAGAAATGTCTGAAATCATCCATTTGTTATGAAAAATATCTTATGCGCCGAGGGGGAGAGGCACTTTTTCTCCCCCTAGGTGCATAATATACTATTTAATTATTGATTCAAAAAATGATATGTCGAAAACAATGCATTATTCTACTAAAAAAAATTCTTCCAAATAATATAATATTCGAACCTGGGTGGCTACATCAAGTACGATCTCAATCATTTTTATTGTTACAAGGAATTAAAAATATCATAAGCAAAAAATTCCATAGCAGAAGTAATGTAAAAAAAAGTATTTTTTTATATATAATTTTTCATAATATTTTTATATTCTGAAAATTTGGTACAAAACAAAAAAACTGTATCGAAGTATAAAGTAGAGTTATTCACTATGTTTATTTATAACAATTATCTCAACTAATATTATGAAAAAAGAGAAACCATTATAAAATAGTTTCTGACAATTTATTTCCTTTTGTAAAATGTCAGCGAAAATCTTTTGTTTTACTGATAAGCAAGTTATAAGTCGTCCTTCTTTTTTAATTTCAAGCGGACCGCCTAAAAAATTTTTCAGAAAGGGCCTACACGTTTCTAGTTATGCCACTGAAGTTACTCACAATTTCAAATAGTAGGGCTAACAATCTCGCGCAGTGCTTATTGCAATGCGAAAAAGGAGATCGAACTCACTTGCAGAAGTCAAACTCACAATGCTTTGCTTACTATGTGAATTAGTTATTCATACAGTTTACATGTTCAACTGTACAATTCCAAATAGTTATTGAAGCTACTTGTTCTTAGTAATCTTTCTTTTTACAATTTGAAGTAGTAATGCTGACTTCAGGTTTTGTATATTTTGAGATTACAATCTCATTCAGTATAAAAAACTATTTGAATTGTTTCTTGTACAATGTGAACAAGTAAACTTGAAGTTAACAATACATAAAAGTGAATCTAACTATCTACTTTTTTCCGTGTGGTTGGTCATCATTTTGAAAAATGTTACGACCTTCATATCTTGGGCAATTTTCAAGATAAGCAGAAAATTTCTATGGCGCATATGAGCGCATTTGAAACCGCACACGAAAGTGCCTCCATCAGTGCGGATTGCGAACTTTTCATTTTGGGGGTCATCACTTTGCAAAATGTTACGACCTCCATATCTTGGGCAATTTTCAAGATATGCAAAAAATCTTGATGGCGCATATGAGCGCATTTGAAACCTCATACGAAAGTCCCTTCATCACTGCAGATTGAAGAACTTCTCATTTTGTTGGTCATCACTTTGCAAAGTGTTAAAACCTTCGTATCGTGGACAGTTTTTTAATTTTGCAACAAATTTTTGTGGCGCATATGAGCGCATTTGAAGACGAATAACTCCATGTCCGTAATTTTTAACTTCAGATCACTGTCGAAGATTTAACACCTGCGTCACACTGCCCCCCCCCCCCTCCCAAATGGTTATGACGGATAGCTATGAATAATTTGAAAAAAGGTTATTATTTTAGAAAAATCGTGCCAGCCCCCCCCCCCATTTTGATCGCTGATAACTCGGTTATCAATGTGGCGCAAATTTTTTTTTGATGGCGCATGTCAGCGCATTTGGAAATCTTCAAGTTCATGTGATTCAAATTTTTATTTCTCCAATCGGGGGGGGGGGGGGTCTTACCAGCCCCCCACGTAGCACCTGCTATAACTGCTAGAGTTTTGTGGCGCAACATTTTTTATTGGTAGCGCATAGGAGCGCATTAGCGGCGCAATTCAGTGGGCTATAAAAAACCCGAAAATTAAGAGGGGGGGGGGGCTGGTGTAACTGACCTAAATTTGTTATTACTTATTTTTTTATAGGATGCGTGGTTTTTGTTTTATTCGTGAGAAACAACATTAAAATATAAGAAATGTAATTTTTGGACAGATGACACAAACTATGAAAAAAAATGAATCAACAAAAGTTGCTTATCCAAAAAAGAGCTATAAATTTGTCATCCATAATTTTTTGATAGGGCGCGTGGTTTTTCTTTTAATCTGTTGGATTTGAGAAGTCAAAAGGACAGGTGTATAGAACAAAACACCAATATACTCTTTTGAAATATGCAGTTTATTACACTTCCATGGTTTAGACTTTGAAGCCGCGTTGTGTCAACAGTCTCGTGTCGCTCGCTATACTGAACTCCCTATCACGTTACACTTCGACCGGCATCGAGCCGCAATTCTCCACTCATGCGCACAGCACTCTCTATTATTCAGTGCCGTATCTTTGAAGCTTTATTCTAATACTCCCTCCCTTCATCGATCTCAGACACTCTTTTTTCTCTAAATCGAATACTTCATAAAATAAAGAACTTTTGTATTCATACTCTATTTTACTTCTGATATACATTCATCATTCCATATATAAAGCGTTGGGTGAAAAAACAACCTAACCCGGGTTACGTTGTTTTTCCTTAAATCGCTTTTTCGCAATCAGCGAACCCTAATTAGTTAGTACACAACTTAAAACTAATATAAAAATTATTATTGTTCACGTAAATCACGTTATACTAGAGTAGGACGCATGGAGAAACATCGCGCGCGTAGCTTCCGTTCTTCGCTCTCGCACAGCTCTGCAGACTGCAGCGTGTAGTGCTCAGCCGGCGAATCAGTGCGCTTTTATTTTTATTCTTACTGCTCAATAATTCATTAAATTATAAATAAAGATGGATCAGTGAACCACAGAAACATCCAGTTGTGACATTAGTTCGTCGAGGGAAATGAAAGAACGTCATTAAATAATGTTTAAAACGCTTCATATTTCCTTCTGAACTCCACTTTAGCTGTATTTTGATTCCACTTCTTGAATCTCGTTGACTTTCTTCTGTGTACTTTTAAGGTTCCATCCAAGATTGATTTTCTTCTAAGCTCGGTCTTCTTGTCCTCTCTATTCTCTAATCCTCGATTTGTATGTTAACGTAAGAAATAACTGTTAATTAAATATTTATATGTTTTGTATCAATTATACTCTAAATTCATTAATTTATCAGTACAATATCTATGTTCATCTGTGGAAAGTGGCTTCATCATGATGTCTTCTAATTTGTATTTTTATGATATCCATTTGACTTTAATTATACCGTCTCCAACACATGACTTTATATAGGCCCCATGAGCCTCAGCCATATGCATCTTTCTTTCTATTCGTTCTCTAATCTCTAAATTTTATTAATCTTCGTTAAGCCTTCATCTAAATTTTCATCTTATGACATCCATCTTTTTGTGTGCAATCTCCTGCTGGCATATTGTCACACATATATGTACTGGGTAAAATGTTCTACCTAAAAGGTCTGTAATTGCTTTGTCTAAGAAAATTATCTTCTGAAAAAAGTCACTCATGTCAATATATTTTCTCTGGTATGTTTTCAGTGTGACGTTCGTCTGTTTATGTCTTCTCCATGCTACGAAATCTCTAAATATTCTAATTGTATGTCCCCCAGTAGAGGTGGAATCATCTAAGTCCCTATAACTTGCATCTGGCATGCCATCTAAGCTCTCTGAGTTTGCTTTGTATACTAAACCTGTTTCTAAAATCCTTCTAATATATTTTTAAAAAAATCTTCATACTCCTATCTGATCTGCTTCATTTGGATCTATTCATCATTAGTGTTTTGTGCTTTGCTTTCATCCATCTTAAATTTCTCTAAGATTCTCCACGAATAATCACTCTGTTTTATTTTCATTATCTTTGTTTTTTCTGACTCTCTGAATATTCATTCCTGAGAATTTCCTTGGTTATCTGGGTCTTTTATCTTAAAAACTCTCCCTAATTCTTCTTTTATTTCTTCTAATTTTCAAACATCATTGCTAGCTACTAACATGTAATCTACATATAACACTAACACTGTCATCTTATCTTGCTTCCTTCATCTGAATAACCTCGGTTCGTGCAAATCATTTTCTAATCCTAGTTCATACACTTCTTCTGTAAAGCTCCTATTTCACTTTTTACCATTAATTTTTAATCCGTGGATTGCTTTCTCTTATTTACATACTTTACTGTTTCTTGTTTCCTCACTACACTCTGACCCTTCTGGTATTTCCATATATATTCCTCGCCCTAATTATTGCTAATACTGATCTAACTATCGTTAATCTAGACACTGGCGGATAAGTTTCTTTTAATTCATATTCTTTTCTATCTTTTAAACCCTTAATTACTGGTCCAGCTTTGAATTTTATTTGTCCATTTTCTTTTTAAATACCCATAGTAAATCCATAATATTTACTCTGCTTACATTTTTCATTATTTCTGGTCTCTTCTAAATTCCAAACTTTGTTTTCCTTCATCGATCTAAATTCTTCTCTAATTTCTTTATTCTACTCTAATGTGTTTTTACTCGTAATCACTTCTTGATCTTGTAACCGGGTCTTTGTTTATTAATGCCTATGAACGCGTTTCAAGTTCATATTTTTCTAATTCTTCATTAATCTCTAATTATCCATATGTGCGATAATCAAAGTTCTTTTCGTTTCTTGCCTGTTTCTTCTATACATTCTCCTTTTTGAGCATAAGTGCCTTTTTCTTTTCCGGCGTACTTTTCTTTCTGTTAACTTTCGCTTTTTCAGTTCTGTTTATGTTTGTTCATCTAATTCTCATCTTTGTTTTCGCGGCTTTCTTCTTTTCCTCCCAATTTTAATTTTTCTTTTTCGACTCTAATTTTTCTTCAATTCTAATCTCTTTCATCCAATTTTCTTCCTCTGCCTTTTCTTCCTGATCTGATTTTTACTTTTTAAGACTGCCTCGCTATAAGTTAATTTCTCATTTTATCTAACGTGTCTCAATTCTAAAAACTTGATTGTAGTTGGATGCCACAGAATGTATCCTGTTACAGTGTAGCCTACTAATGAATTTTATAACTCTTTCTAAGAATTTTGATTTTACTTTTGGAACACTAACGAAAGCTACACAACAAACTCTTCTTATTTTGTCTGAATGACAATTGATCTCTGGTGTAAACTTCTGAATTGGGATTTCGAAATTTATGTATTTGTGTAGTTTTCATTGTAAATGTGTATTGAAGATTCGGCTGCTAATTCCCACATGCTTTTAGGTAAACCTGAATCAAACATTAAAGCTCTAATTTTCTCTTGAAATTTTCTATCGAATCTTTCTGCCGTGCCATTTAATTCTGGTGTATATGGTGGTGAAAATTAAGCCTCTATGCCTTCTTTTTCTATTATCTCTACTATTTTTCCTCCATGAACTCTTTTCCTTGATCTAACCTAATATAGCAAACCTTATCATCTCTACCTAAAAAATGTCTAGTAGTGCGCAAGAACTTTTCTAAATATATACCTGCCTCGTCTTTAAATTTCATTGAATATATCTAATCTTGGGCAATTATCTATGAAAACGATTATCAATCGTTTATGC
>CAKNXH010060860.1:67662-91101 GCA_932178445.1 Andricus quercusramuli
CTAATCTTGGGCAATTATCTATGAAAACGATTATCAATCGTTTATGCCCTGGGTGAGATGTGGGTTTTATTGGCCCCATAATATCAGTGTGTACTCTTTGAAGCGATCTTGAAGCTTTACTTCTTTCATCTTCAAATGGTATTTTATCCATCTTTGCTATAATGCATATTTCACATTCTAAATGGAATTTATCCATTTTTACATCTATAAGTTTCTCTTATAATTTTTGTAAACCTTTTCAATAATTTAGTGAAGTGTGGCCCAAACACACGTGCCATAAAATTGCCTTACTATGTTTTGTGAATCTATTATTTTCTGCCTCTAATGGATTACTAATACACATGTACAAGACTGTGCATTTATTCTATTTTATCTACTTCTAATATCTTCCTATTTATGACTGATTCGTGAAAATAATTTTCCTTTTTTTTTGGCTTATTGTAACCTCTATCTAAATGTTCATCTTTTTCTGTTTAACCTCCATCCTCCCTCCCAATTTCAGATACATCTTTTTCTAACTCCGAATCATTGGAGTCTCTTTCTACTCCGACCGAAGTAAACATTCTAATTATATTACTATGTGTCTGTAATTGTTGGGGATGTTATTCATCTACTCTATTTACTAACCGTGCTCTACAGTTAAGATTTTCATATTTAAGGTTTAGTGTATCACGCATTATTTTTGTAGCTACTAATGTAACTATCCTATTTGGTTTGTTATACATTCCATCCGAAAGCATTTCTCTAGATTCCTAATCAAACACTTCAAGTATTTCATTGTCTTAATATATACTTAGCCCTGTGTCTGCAAATCTTACAAGTGATATCCAATGTTCGGCAACATCTTTTGCAGCTAGCAGGTTCGTTAATTTTATAATTTTTGCATCTGAATTGATTTAATGAAGGAATAGATCCCCCTTTCCATCTATTTTAATATCCGCTGATTTATTTTTATTAACGCTTTTTATTATCTCTCCTGTACATTTTTAAAATCACTCAGAATCAATCTCTTATTTATAAAATGATCTGTTGCCCCTGAATCGGCAATAAAATTAATTTGACCATCCTATCCTAAATTATTCTTTTCTTCCGAGTTATCTACATTTCTTAGGTTATCGTTTCTAAAAACATCTTCACCCCCCACATTATTGCTTGAGTTATTCGATTTGAATCTTTTGTTGCCTTATAATTTTCTTTGATTGATATTGTTTTTATTTGTGTCTTCTAAATAATGTTTACGACCTTTTTGTATTACACCCTCCATAGTCTTATTCTTCTGTACTCTATTTCTAAGACCGCCTTTCAAATCTCCTTTAAAATCACCTCTAGCGCTACCTCTAGTTCCACCTCTAAATGTTTGTAATCTACCTCTACATTTTTCCAACTCTAGTTACATACCTTGATTTATATATAAAGCCTCTGCCTCTAAAAATACCTAAACCCTTCTGAAAATAATCATTTGAGCAAAAATTATCGTAATAGTTTTTTTCGAAAATTTTACAGTTTAAAATTTTCTCTAAACAAAAACAAAATTAAGGCTCTACTTTTCACAGGCGTCGTTTTACACCTTTCCGGAAGTTTTCATGTGGGGATTTCAAAAAAAATAGTCGTAATCGATTTTTTTTAACCACCCTGAAAAAATGGTGGCCATATCACGCTGAAAAAACCAGTTCTCGTTAGATCACTGAAGTTAAGCAGTGTTGGGCGCGGTTAGTACTTGGATGGGTGATCGTTCGGGAATACTACTAACTACGTGCTGTTGGCATGTCGTGGGTGTGGTGAGCCCACACTTGTAGTTATTTACTACAAGAAACTATCCACCTAGAAACACTACCCGAATCGGATAGGGTTCACGCCTACCCCGAAAGGGAAATGGCTTAATGGTATACATACATACATACCCTAATATACATATAGGCGTTACAATGCGAAATCGGCAAAGTTACTCTTCACAGAAGTAAGGCTTACTACATGAAATAGTAGCTCTTCTGCTCGCTGAGTGTGGACGGTTACCAAGTGGTGCAGTGCATCCTACTATTTGAATTGTTTATCCTACTCTTTTGAAAAGTTAGTTTAACTCACCTGATCACAAAATAGTAATTTCAACAACATTTACCGTCGCAAAGCTGCGTTTCAATTTAAAATAGTTAGAACTACTGGTTTAGAGAGTTCTTCTAACGATCCACTTTTTTCCGTGAATGAATTCCTTACATAAGTCTTTACCCCCTTTAATACCGAAAAATGTGTTGTTTTACTAATGACAAATTTCATCTGAGGAAGATTGGTACTTAGAGGGTACATACAGGTAATGTTTTGGGGCTAATTCTCAAATTTAAACGAGAGGGAGGTTCGGAGAAGGAATTGGTTGAACTATAATTACCGATTCTGAAGCGAGCCTTGGATAATTTTTCATATAATCCAAGGAAATCGTCGGGTTATTTATTGTCAACTTGGAATTCATTCATCATTTTCCAATAGTACAATTTCAAATTTCAATTTACGCTTACATATCAAGCTAGAGCTAGAACATTCATTTAGAAGATAGCAATGCCATCACATATTACATTAGCCATTTATTCTAGATTTTATACTTTTTCTCAACGCGCTGTTGATTTATTAAGGTGGTACTGTACTCTTCTGGTGTGAAGTTAATATTCATATTTGAAGCCTTGCCAATCATTTGTCGAAGGACATTGTGTATAAAATCATGAAACAATAATCCGAAACTGTTATTCAAAAACATTTTTTTCCTTTCATTTATAATAACCTGTCAACAATTTATTCACCTCGTACCGAATGAAACTTCTCATAAAAAGACGTAAAATACATTTTAGATGAAAATTAAGAGAATAATTCATTAGATATTTTTAAAGCCGAGAGTTGGACGAATCGAAAGAACCAATAAAAGAATAGTGAAAGCAATACTGATCTGTAAAGTACTTCAATGCAACGATGCAATATCGTAGGAAAGGACTTCTCCGGTATAAAAGGGGGTGTGTCTGCTACCTTCTGCATCAGTTCTACTGCAGCTACCTGTTCATTACTACTGTCATTATGCAATCTTTGTGAGTATTTAAAAATTATCAGTCCCAGAAGAGGGCATAAAACGCCCTCGTGGAAGGATTCAGTAGACTCCGGAAGTACCCTGTTTTTTTTTTATTTTAACATCACTGATAATCAAAAACATAACCGTAAAATATACTTTTTCATTTTTATCGCAATTCGGCATGCTAAGAGCTTGAATTTGAGCCGTCCCTGAAAAAATCGAACTCGTAGAAAATCTTGCAGCACGGTGAAATAAAAAATCAAATTTCGTGATGTTTCTTATTGTTACCCCAACAAAAAAATTATACATAGCGGAAAAAATTATGTATAATTGAAGGGTCGGATCGAAGAATGGGATGTACGCCTGATGACTTGAAACTGCTCCTGAACGTTATGCAATTTCCCGACAATCTCGCTTGTCCCGTTCGCCCGTCTTTACATTAAAAAAAAAGGTACAAATCCTTGATTCTCAGAGAACTTCCAGTGAGAAAGTTTTTCCGTAGGGATTAACGAATAAATCTGCGCAAGCAGCATATTATTTCGTTTTGTATATCACAAGATATCTTCGAGGTAAGTGTGTAAAATTTTCAACATTTTTCATACACAACTTATATGCAGTAACGGCAACTGTTTCCTCAGCGCGCATCATTTCGTTTTACTAAGCTCGTGATATCTTGTGATATACAAAACGAATTAATATGCTGCTTGCGCAGATTTATTCGTTAATCCCTACGGAACAACTTTCTCACTGGAAGTTCTCTGAGAATGAACGATTTGTACCTTTTTTTTTAATGTAAACACGGGCGAACGGGACATGCGGGATTTTCGGGAGATTGCACAACGTTCAGGGCGATCCAAGCGCACGTCCCATTCTTCGATCCAGCCACGAAGGAATAGTAAGGAGTAGTATCCCTGTAAGTGGGGAGTGGGACGAGCGACGTCCAATAATTCGTTAATGCTAGCTACGAATGAAAACTCGTATGCTCCCCCGTTCACATGCGCACTGGCGTTTGCCATGCCAACGATGTCAACACGCGTTTGAAGTTTCGAACTTGTGTATTGAACGAACATAAAGAAACGAACGTAACCTACATGTTCATCGAGATGTCAAAAGGTAACATATTGAGTGGGTATAACATGTGACTGCGAAAACAGCTCTGCGCATGTGCACGGGGGAGCATAAGAGTTTTCATTCGTAGCTAGCATTAACGAATTATTGGACGTCACTTGTCCCACCTCTGCTCACCGAACACATAGGGTGATACCACTCCTTGCTATTCCTTCGTGGATCCAGCCCTTCAATTGCAATTGGTTTTATACAAAATAATTTATGAAACAAATGAAAATTATATATCATCTGTTTCACTACGTATAACTTTTCTGCCTGGGTAATCACTGCACAGAAAAAAGCTGGGCTTATTTTGAGTCAAGTGTCAAAAAAAAATTATAGCGGCAGCATTTTTGAGCCACAAAGTACTTTGATTGTATTTCAAACCAAAGGGCAATGTTATAAGTTGACCTCGGTAACGCATACATTGCGAATTAAAAAATAAGCGCAGCAAAAGTCAGACCAACATAGTGGCCTGATAAAAAAAGCCATGATAGATCAGCAGAAGGGGCGAAAATATTTATCTTCGAAGTTTCTCTTTCTTCGTGTGGAAAAAAGTTATTAAACGTATTGTTTTTCAAAGAAGGGAAAATACCCCGTCTTATTATCCCGTGAGTGTTAATCAACTCACAAAACATGGTGTTAATACAAACATTAACGAGATAGACACTATACCTTATTCATTGATTTTAATGCAGTCTAATTGTTTGATCAATAAGATTTCCATAGATTCAAAGTTACAGAATCTAAAAAAAAAATAATTTTTAAAAATCTTAAAAGCTTTGTTTACCACAAACTAAACTACGCTGAATATTAATTCACACAAGAACGCATCAAACGTGTGACATAAATCTGATGATAAAAAATTAAATGAAGCTTTACCTTGTCAAATGTCGTACATTAGAAACATTTATCTTACGTTTTTTTATACTTAGGTATTGACGGTAAATAATTTGAAGTTCCGCGCTACGGTGAATAAAGAGATAATTCAAATGAAAAAAAATCGCCTGGTATATTTCAGTTGCTCCTTACCATACTCGCTTTGGCAGTGTCGCCGATTTACGCTGAAGCAGAAGCTTTGTCAGAACAAAAAGTTGATAAGAGAGAAATTTTGGGATTAGGATACGGAGGCTATGGTGGTTACTATGGATTAAACGGCTACGGAGGTACCGCATTTTACAATTGATTTTTTTCATTTCATAATCCTAGTTCTGAAAGTAAACATTCTTTTCTGCAGGTTACAGACAATATGGATACCTAAATGCTCCTGCGTACTCAGCATTAGGTCATGGAGTTTCCCCTTCATACTCTCACAGTTACAGTGCACCAATTTCCATCAATCACGGTTATACAGCACCAGTGGCAACAGTATATTCAGTACCGAGACTTGGTTATCACGGACTTGGACATGGATTGAACTATTTAAATGGCTGGTGAATTTGTTAGTAGTGAAAGATTCTCAAATCTGCTTTTGTATACTACGTATAATGTTGAACAATCGAAAATTCAATATTTTTATTTCTGATTTACAACCATTCGTGTACATTTTTTACGCTATTTTATATTTCGAAAAATTGTGATTAAATTATTTTTCTATGAAATATTTGATATATTCAGAAATTCTTCCTTTACCTTTTCCTTATATTTAAATATACCATAGTCCAATTCATTTTTTTAAAGGGTGACTTTTATTCTTCAACTTTTGAACATTTGTGCCCTTAAAAATTGAAAAATTATTCAATTGCACACTAAATCAAATCCCCAAAATTTTATCCAGCTGCAAATCCCGCCCTCCTGCACGGAAAAAATTAGTTGTTGAAATTTTCAATGACTCAGTCAACCACTCTAGGATAGGGCTAAACGTATGTCATAAATTGGAGAAATAGTCTTACAAACCTTGATTGATACATGTTTAAAAAGTAGAAAGAGTTGTCGAAAGTACAAAATAATTTCAATGAAAATGTGAAGACCAGAGGAATAGAGTTCTTGAAACACGGATACTCTAATGCTTCGAAGCCAGTCAATGAAACTTTCGATGAGTCCTAACGAGCTTTTAGAAAACAGTATAGCCAAGTTAAAAAAATATATATTTCGCAGTTATATTTCCTATATTGTTATTCACATAGACTCACGCTTGAGTTATATTTATTTTTACAGATATACACGAACCTATGAAAAATCGAAACAAATTTTGCGGCGGGATTCGAACTACCTAACACCTATCGAACGCAACTTGTCCCTAACAACTAGACCCCACGGCTAACTTGACACATTGAATATTTTGCAAAAATCCCAGTGAAGAGCCAAATTTAAATGCGCGCTCATTTATTCATTGCCGGTGACCGTGACTCCATTCATACTTATACATACACCACTTCACCTGAGCGTCACTGCGTGTTAATGCAAGCATCCAAACACATTGTGAATATATAGATATGTAGAAGACAGTCAGCGAATTCTCCGACAACTTATAAATCAGTTACTCGTTTCTGTGCTAGAGTTTTTGTATTCCAAATCTTGTGGAATCTGGAAGACTTTTTATGAAAAATTGAATGCTTGTCTAGAACTTTGTCAAAATCTGCTGACTAAAAATTCGAAAACTGATGTTCCTAAATTGTCTTCCAATAATTCGATGAATTTTTCACTTTTCGATGAAGTCTGCGGTTCTTTAATCAAAATTATACGAGATTCTAAACAAAAAGTAGCCTATCCCAGAATGGTTGACTAGTCAAGTAAAGTTTCGACAACTTATTTTTTCCGTGTGCGAAGTGTTTCGGGCTACGACCTCGCTCAAAGTTATTAAATATACCAAAATACTTGTCAATGAAAGGTTCGAAGTCTAGATATAATTTCTCTTCTAAACAGGTTTCGAAACCACAAAATAAAAAAAAAACCTAAACGAAAATATCACGTAAAGTTTTCCTTAGTACAGCATCGGCTTTCTTAGTCCAATCAGACATTTAAATCGAGAAATGGAATGGTTGATGCTTTGAATCGCAAATCAGAGTCTTGATAAAATATGGGGAATTGTTTAAAAGGGATCAAACATTTCGTTTGCGTTGAAACTAAAACTTTTTTGATTTGAGTCAGATGATCAATTCCTACAGACCGAACCATCAACATGATTCACAAATTAAAGTCTCATTAAAGGGCTGAAAAAGTGATTTTCGAGTTGCCAATGATACAATAGAGAGTATGTTCGTATTATTTTTCCTGGATATAAAAAATGGTATTTTTCTCAGCATTAAAAGTTGTATAGCTACCTACACAGAAAAAAATAAGTGTAATCTATACCCGGACTATGATATATAAATAATACAAAAAAGTTATTTAAAATCTCAAGTCCGAAAGTGAAAATTCTGATATGTAATAATTGATACGAGGATCGTATTATTTCCATACCAGTATATGATAAAATAACGCATAGTAATGTAAATTTTTATTAAATGAATGATATAAAGTTTACTTTCGTGTGATATTAACGATTCACTTGAAAGAAAGTATAAATTTCCACTTTTATTAGGAGAGGAATTATAACACAACAGTAAGGTAAAATGAGAATCGTTAGGGACGTCAACATTCTCTGGGCTAAAGTTTAAACCCAAGTCCCCCGTAGAAACTTCGACATTTTTAAGTTTCGGTTAGGGAGCGTTCACATTTTACGTAACGTTCTTTTCGACTTTTTATCCCCCCCCCCCCCCCGCCCACCACACCTTTCCCCGTGTAACAAACCGTAACATTTTCTACTGACCCCTCCCCCACCTTCGTATCAATTTTCCCTTAGCATTCATTTAAAAAAATCATTCTACATTTTCACATGAATTTTAAGAACATTTTTTTCATTCTCTTGACACCCTGCCAAATTCAGTTTACCTGAAAATTGTTTAAGTCCTGAAAAATAAAAATTGTCTTGAAGTCTTCCATACTATTTTTCCACACAATTTGAAATTTTCAAAGCTTGAAATTATTCTTTTAAAATAAAACCTAAAACATTGAAAATGTTCCCAGAAATCTTGAAAAAAAATTAATCTTCTCAAATCTTCCAAAATTAATAAAAAGCTTCTAAGTATTTTTTCGAATTCCTCGAAATAAGTTTTTGCCCATAATTTCATGTTTCTTATCTTCTTGGAAATGCGAAAAAGTTTAAAAATTATAGTATGGTAGCAAAATTTTAAGAACAGAATTACATGTCAATACTAAACAAATATTTACAATTTGAATTTTCACCTTTTCGACCACCATGTGTTCGATATTTTCGAGATATTTAGTAGCATCGCTCTTTTTTAAATAGGACGTGCAATTAAAAATGTTACGTAATCCGGTAAAAATACCCCCCCCCCCCCCCACACATACACGTAAGAGACCATAACGAAACACGAACCCCCGCCTCCCCTTTTTAATGTAACGTAATATGTGAACGATCCCTTAATATTGTAGGATTTCAGAAAATAGGCAAATGTATAGACTATCCTTTCCTCTCAATAAATAATACTTATTAAGTTACTAACTAAAAGTAAAATGTGTTTAATAATTGACGTGGAAACACACGGGTTATTCCTTAAATTCTAAACTAATTTAATTTCATAAATTCAATTTAAAGTCAGGTGGTTCGAAACCCGTCGCATTGTTTTCGATTTTTAATAGCGTTAAAAGCGTGCGACTATACTGTATGCAATGTATTGTAATTTTATGTAATTGTTTAAGTTGAATTGTGTGTATGTACCAACAATATACTTATAAATTGTATATGTGTAAGTATGTGTGTAGTTGTGGATGACCTTCCCCAGAATCTGGTTTCAACAAGAATGTTTTTTTTTTGCGCACGAAATTTCACATGACTGGGATGTAGAATTCACATATTTAGAGAGGTAGACTTTGTTTTCTTTGTTTGAAACTGTACCTAACAGTTTGACTCATTTCACCTGACTGGTAGGTAACCGACATCTCATTTTACCCAACTGTCAGGTAATCTTTATTAACTAGTTGTATTATTTCCTACTGAATCGCGAATTAAATTATAATGAATTTATATTGATAATTTAAGGGCAACACCGCATAAGGGCGTAAGTGCCAAACGGAAATGCGTTTTATTGGCCTAAAATAATGTTTTTAACCTAACTCATATTTATGTAAAAAATTATGGTCCGGTTCGATTTAAGAGTGGTTCAAAATCCATGTTTGGTATTTTTGTTTTTAAAGTAATTTAATATTTTTGCCTGTTCTTTTCACAATTCAATAGAGCTAAGTAATAGCTCAAAAGCACTTTTTTGTTTTTTGATTTCTTCAAAAAATAAAAAAGTTATGCAACTCTTTGTGTGTCCATATTTTCGTTTTTGGGGACGAACCGCAGCATTGATAAGGTGTTTTCTCGGATGTGACTGCTTCTTTTAAGATGTTTATTTCGCGGTTTGGTAGAGTTAAGTAATAGCTCGAAAGTAATCTCTTGTTTTCTCTCTAAATGCAAAAATGAAACAGTTACGCAACTTTGTAGGTGTCAAAATTTTAATTTTTAGGATGCGCCGCTATTTTACAACGGGTTTCTCGCACATGGCTAATTTTTTTAGCGCTCTTTTCGCGATTCAATAGAGATAAACAATAGCTCGAAGGTAATTTCTTCTTTTTTTTTATTTGAAAATAAAAAAGTTATGCAACTCTTTATGTATCAAACTCAGATTTTTTGGGGACACGCCGTTCCTTTGACAAAGGTTTTCTCGGAGATGGATGCTTCTTTCAGGATGTTAGTTCCATGGATCGATAAAGGCCAGCAGTACCTCGAACTGTTTTCGCATTTCATTTTTTTTTAAATTAATTGCGTGAAAGTTCTATAGTTTTTTGTTTTTCTTGTAAAATTCGGGTTTTGGCACTTATGGTGCTGTCCAGACAGGCGGGCAGAGGTGTGAAAGCACCATTACGCCCTTATACGGTGTTGCCCTTCAATTCATATTTTCACACCGAAGATTACCCTATTTCATTGTACATGACTGAAAGTGAAATTTTAATAAAATGCCGTACTGTCCTCCGTTAACCGAAATAAGTTATATAACACTAGCGGACCCGACAAACGTTGTCCTGTACACACGTCTTAAATTTGAAAATTTTTTATTTTGTTGAATAACAGTGGACTGAATTGTGAACTAAACCATTTTCGAATCCACTGGAACACACACACACAATTTCATCAAAATCGGTCCAGCCGTTTAGGAGGAGTTCAGTCACATACACACGAACAGAAGAATTATACACGGAGAAAAAAATCCGGGGTTTAGCGCAAGAGAGTTCAAGGCGCTAACGCATGGACAACAGGCGCATATCGCAGGCGTCTCTTATTTTATTTCCAAGAGCTTCCACGGACTTTTTCGGTGAGACTCCTTGCGATTTGCTTTTAGACCACGCCGTCTGCCTGTTGACACGTTCGCACCACTAAATGTTCGCAAGGAGACTCACCGAGAAAGTCCGTGGAGGCTCTTGAAAATTTTGCTCGCACTTTTAGAATTAATGCGTGACAAATGTTCACGCGCTAATCCCTACATTTTTCTCTCCGTGTATATATATAAAAATTTAACACACAAATATTCTCCGGGTACGTACTTGAAATAACTAAAATATTCGTTTGAATGGAGCGAAATATTTGCTTGAATTAAACAAAAGTTTTAATGGATCAACTAAAGTATTTGCATGGATCAACCAAAATATATGGTATAATCAACCAAATTTTACTAACCAAAAAATTGTCTTGGGTCAACCAATTATTTTGTTGTCCATATAATAACCATATTCTAGGGTTGATTCAACCCAAATTTTGTTCAATCAAAAAAATCTTTTTCCGAGTGTAGCTTGTAAAAACTGGGGTAATATCAGACTACTTACAAGTTACTAAGCATAATATTTCTTCTACCTTTACCAGCAGGTAAAACACAAAATTACCAGCAAAAAAATTACTCCTAGTTTTTTTCTGTTATAGCTTCACGAAAAAAGTAATAGAAGATAAAAAAAAGTTTTTTTTTGTCTATAGAGTATCGATCTACAACTTCAGTTCGATATATTTCTGAATGTAATCAAAAACGTGGAATAGAGGAATTCAGTACGAGGCGGATACCAGTACGAAATGGATAATGGAAAAAGCGACTAGGTTTTAAAACAAAAGTTATTTAGTTTTTTTATGAGTGGCAATATCAAAAACGATTTAACATGGCGATGAAAGTTTTTGCCGCGCACAGATTATTCCCAGATAACAAAATTCCCGCCTGTGGCTGTCGTATGTGCCGGACCGCGGTCCGATTGACAGGACCGCTGTGCCGGCACCTGAGTAGCTGAATGTGTCCGCTATTGCTGGCTATTACGCCCGCCTGACCGTCCGGCACCTAACATGCCGGCCACGTGCCAGCAACACGCAAGCCCGAAGTGCTAATGATTATAGGATTTGATATACAAGGTGTCCCACCACCTATACCACCGAAGTGATCGCTAAATCTCGCTCCTCATTGGCTGATTAGGCCCAACTTTGAAGCGTTTTTGTGCCTAAACTAAGCTTAGTACAACTTGTTGCTGGAGGACTTTTTTGTTTATTCTTTTTTTCACTATCACATAGTACAAGGGGCTGTATCAGTGGTGGGACATCCTGTATAATAAATCATGACTGGGGGTCTATAAAATAAAGGGGATAACATATTTTAAAAGTGATTATTCATTTGAAGTGATTGTAATATATATGCTTGAAAAGATAAATAAATATATTAACTTCAATAAGAACATAAAACTTAGAATTACAATGTTGAAAGAATAATCTTTGGTATAAAGTTACAAATAATTTTTTAATCGCTATCCAAAGTTGATTTTAAAAACCCGTGCAATTTTAATCTCAGAATTGTCCATCGATTTGCTCGGGATTGACTGAATTTTTATTCAGAAACTTATTATTTCATACCTAGATTCCTTGCACTTGAATATTTCTTTTTCATTCGTAGGGACGTACATGGTTTTCGGATTGTTCAAAAAAATGAACTGTTCCTTCATAATGGGTGTAAGGGATTGATTAGCATCTTACTTCGGTACCGGGATTAAATGTTAAATTTTATATTCGTCGATTTCAAATAGTGGTATGTTAACTGAGTACAATAATTTAATATTATTCAAACCAATGCTTATTTCAGATATGTCGATAATACGTTGATAATTTACTTCTTTGAGTGGCCGAGCATACTTTAAGTTACATTTATCCTCCACATTTTTAAGGAATTCAATGAGCAATGTTGGTGTTAAAACTTGCGGGTGTACTATGCCATGTTTACCGTCGTTCATCGAATTTATTAACAGTGTGATATCTTCGTTTAACTCGTCCATAAGTAAAGTCATGAATATAATTTGATTTGAAATAAACAAATTCTTTGTGTTATCATTTATTCGAGTGCTCATTTGATTTAGCCGTTTGAAGTTTTTTTGGTTATGTACAAAAATTGATTCACCATCATAAGAGCCAGAATTTGAAATCATTCTTATTACCTGCGTTTGGTTTTGAAGACTGGAAGCTAACTGTTTGTTTTCTAAGTAAAGTTTGTCTAATTCATGATCAACATATGTCAAATCAGATTCTGTCAATGTCCCGAACAGTGTCTTTGATATACTACCTATTGTTAATACAATAGACAGTATATCAAAGACTAAGTATACCATTCCTTTTTTTCTACTGTGTTTTCACCTAACAGTTGATTGTTGATTCATAGTGCCCCATCGTGATATAATCTAGCGTCGTCTGAATCTTCCGCAAAAATAGTGACATTGAGGAATGGAGTCAATACGAGGCAGGAAATAATGGAGATGAGTAAAAGGATGACCCAGGCAGTCCGCATTCTGAAAACATGAGTTTAGTGACAGTATGGTTTCAGATGATTTTCATGAATTGTGAGGTATTTACCTTCAAAAAGAATTTCGCAAACAGTTCGGCTGGAACGCCATACTACTGTTGCTGGACTCAACCATTCTGAATATAACTTGTTTCTTTTAGTTTCGTTATGGACAAGTACAAGATATCCGGCACCGAAAGTAGGGTTTGAAATGACAATATTTGATTCCTGTAACTTCTTTAATCTCTCCTGTGTTCTCTAGATTGATTCTTTTCCTTTTGCCAAATAGGCTTCATGCCGCTTCTTCCACATGTCCAAGAGTTCTTGATGGTTTAAAAAACTGGTGGTGGTGAGAATCGAAGGCAAGTTTGCTGTTCTTCAAAAAGTCATTTCGAAAAGTGTTAACCCAGTACTTTCATAAACTGCTAAATTATAAGCCAAACAAGTAAGGTTGAGGTTCCAGTCGCATTCCGTTTGATTATCGGCGATAAAGGTTTTTAACAGATCATTCACCATTGCATGGGTAATGTTTTGGAGAAGAAAATATGAATATGTATATGATCCATCAGTTGTGTTATGATTGACTCACTGATTGTTTCTTTGAGAAGTACTGGAACCAGATACTTTGTTGAAACATCTTGGATAGAAAGTATATATTCGTGTCCAAATTGTGTTATAGGCAGTGGTCCAGAAATTTTCATTGCAATTTTATCTTTAGGTGCCACTGGCACATCGGGAATCGCTGCTTCGATTTTTCGCCTAATACGTGTCAACTTCTCTCTCTCTCTCTGGTAGATGTCACATTTCTTAATGAAGTCGATGACTTCATTCTCCATATTATCCCAAGAGATAATTTCCCTAAGTCGCTTTATGGTTTTGTTTTCTCCAAAGTGACCTGATCCGATGTTTCCATGTGCTTCAGACAGAAGGTTTTGTTTGTCATGCAACCACACTTTTTCAGTGTTTATTATTAGAGGGTCTTCCATGTGAAATTTTAAGATTTTCCAGTTCTTGCGATTTGTGAAATCCTTGATCTTTGTTTGTTCACTTCTATCCACTTTTCTCCGTTAGCAACAGGTTTTGTCTTAACTTTATTAGGGAGTCGATTTCTTTTCCATGCCCGATATTCTTCAACTACTTCTTTTTCGTCCTTGGGTTCAGTGAATCGAAGCTGCATGGGCTCCACTTCAGCATTTCCGCTGTCCGTTTCAAAAGGTTCGTTCGGTGTTCATGTCCGGAACTTCTATTGCATTTCCTTCTTCCCCGTCTCCTTCACGTGTTGGACACATACGCGACAATGTACCGGCGGCTGTATTTTCTTTCCCTTTTATATATTCGACTACATACTGGTAACCCTCAAGGCAAAGTCTCCATCTGAGTAGTTTAGACGCTGGATCTTCAATATTGAAGAGCCATTTCAGGGCCTGATGATCTGTTCGGATCATGAACTTTCTTCCTAACCGGTATTGCCTTAATCGTATGACTGCCCGGACTATAGACAGAATATCTTAACACTGGCGATGAGCATAAGCAGTTCTTCAGATCTCCGAAGGCTCTCTCTCGCAATCTGATGTCCATAGAAAAGGATGATCGTCTTTTGTAAGGTCAACGAGTGGCTTAGCCCTCGTGGAGAAGTTCCTAATAAATTTTCGATAATACTCGGCGAGTCCCAGAAAAGATTTCACCGGTTTTGGATTTGTGGGTATTTTGAAGTCCCTTACAGCTCAAATCTTATTGGGATTTGGTTTTACCCCTTCTGCTGTGATGACGTGACCCAGATATTCCAACTCTGGTCTGAGATACTCACATTTCTCAGGCTGCAACTTCAATTCCGTTTGTCGCAGCCTTTCGAAGAGTATGACGAGGTTCTCATTGTCTTCTTTGAGGCTTGATCCGAATACAACGATGTCGTCAAGGTAAACAAAGCAAAGGTTTCCTACCAAACCTCTAAGAACTGTGTCCATCATCCTCTGGAAGTTTGCCCGCGAATTCTTAAGACCAAACGGCAATCTCTGGAATTAGAAATGACCTTGCTGTCTACTGAAGCCTGTATATTTTTATGATTCTGGATCCATATGAATCTGATGGAATCCGGAGCTTAAATCGAATGCTGAAAAGAACTTCGCCTTTCCTAAGTGGTCGAGTATATCATCAATTATTGGTAATGGGTATGCATCTAGGTCAGTTCTTTCGTTTAGCTTCCTGAAATCAATGATGCAGCGTTATTTTTTCTTTCTAGAAGCATCAGCTTTCTTCGGAACTACCCACAATGGTGAGTTGAAAAGTGCTTTGGACATAGAGATCACTCGCTTGTTCAGCTTCTCTTTCACTTGACGATTGCTTGGCAATGGCCCCGGACAAACGTGAGAACATCGATTTAAATGGTCGGACCAACTCAGGAGGGACCTCCTTACCTGTTGGCAAAGAAGCTCACCGGCTCGAAGAGGATTCATGAAGAGGTTACATGACCGTTGGGTCAATATGCACCCGGAATATACTCATAAAACGCCTCGGTATTTAAGAGATCAGGTATTCCTCTTGCGAAAAAACTGATATGAAGACAAGAAGAGGAGCAACATCCTCAAGCGAACATTCCACCTGTTCCAGCAAGACCACCTTTGCAGATAGCCGATAATACCAACGTGAGAAGTAGGAGATCTATCCACCAAAAAGTCTTCCTCAGGATGGGCAAATTAGCTGAAGCTAATACTGCTCTCCCAGATTTGCTCCCCGAAGATGTTAGTCTCTGCTTAGCGACAATAGAAGTAACGATACTTCAGTACGTCTGAGTAAGACTCGCGAGCGTATTGCACAGCTTCAGTTCAAAATTGAAACGGCGAGACGGCATGCATCAAATGTTCAGTGCGTGATTAGCTACTTAACATCAAATAAAAAGTCCACCCCAAAGGTTAGGGCACTTGCTCGAAACTTAAGGAAAGCAAATCACACGCTGAAAAAGTGTGAACTGTTGACCATCAAGCAGCGTTGGACGCAAAAAATAAGATCTCTTTCAACAGCGAAACAGCGTCTGGAACGGCGAGTTAAGTGGATTCAGGAAAATTCCACCTTTTCTACTCATCCTTCCCGCCTGTTCAGTAAAGTGTCACTTATCGTTGAAAATCCGCCTAGTCGAGAAGAGATTCAAGTCTTCTGGGAGCAAGTATATAGAGATACTTATCAGCTAAATGAAGACGCTTCTGATATATCACTCTTTCGTAACTTTTGCCAAAGGCAAAGGTTACAAGGTCCAGAGGAAGAGTGTTCACTAATTACTGCTGAAGAAGCGAAGAAAGTTATCGCTAGAACTAAGAACTTTTCAGCGCCAGGGCCAGATAAAATCAACAACTTATCGTGGAAGAAGTTTACTTCTACGCACCAACATCTAGTTCGTATATTTACTACTTTCTTAAACGGAGAACCACCCGTCCCGCAGTGGCTAGTGGAAGGACGCACGGTATTGATCCCTAAGACTGAAGATTTTTCAAGTCCAAAGAACGACAGACCCATAGCTTGTTTAAACACCAGCTACAATCTATTCACTGGCATCTTCAAAAACAGGATATTAACATCTATCGAGCCGGTATGGAGTGTAATAGTTGAATAACCTGGATGTAGGAGAGTGCTGGCAGGTTGCAGGAAGAACCTGTTAATAGACAGGTGTATTACCCAGGACTCTATCAGGTATCGACGCAATCTGTCCGTGGCTTGGATTGACTACCGCAAGGCATTCGATAACACGAACCATGAGCTACTTATTAGGCTCCTTGAGTGCATGGCGGTGCATCCAAAAATAGTCAGATGCATAAAAGAGCGTATGCTCTTGTGGCGGACAAGATTTGTCATAACATCTGACAAAAGACAAGTGACTACAAGCTATGTCACATATAAGAGGGGATCTTTCAAGGAGACTCTCTAAGTATGATACTTTTCTGCATCTCCCTCTTGCCTCTATCTATTGTGCTCCGAGGCAAAAGCTCTGGATACCTATGTGGCCCGCCGAACAGAAGAGAATATAAGGTCAACCACCTTTTATACATGGATGAACTTAAACTCTTTGCTTCCTCGAAAGAGGACCTTAACATCCTTGTCGAGGCGGTAAATAGGTATTCTAAAGCTATTGACATAAGCTTCGGACTGGACTGGTGCCTGCGTCCACCTACACCAAGGAAGACTAGAAACTACATCATCCAGTGACGATCAGGATGTTCAACTCATAGGCGGAAATACCATTCAACATCTTGGTATTGGAGAAACGTATACATATCTTGGAATACCGTAAGCGGAAACATAAAATGTGCGTAAGTTAAAAACGGCCCTTGGAAAAAGGTATCGCCAAATTCTCAGAAAAATTTGGGTTTCCGAATTATATATACCTTATACTGAAATTTTAAAAATATTTTCGTCGAAGGTTGAAGATCACATTTTCTGAAAAAGCAGATTAGGAAAAGTATGAATAAGCGTGCAATAATGAAAACAAAATCTTAGTAAATTTTTGAAAATTGACAGGTCTACGACTTAAGCTGTTTAATTTTCGGGGCAGAGCGCTCATGAGCTCACCCATAAAAGTCGATCACAGTGGGTCTTGACACCATAAACTCGTAAAGCATACCCATTCTTGGTAAGTTCTTTTTGTCATATTTTCCTTTTTCAGAAAAGTGAATAATAATAATTCAGGGGACGCTAACTAATCCTGTTATAAAGTCACATCGATTAAAAGAGCTGGGGTTGCACTTTCACGATCGACTCTTCACTTGCCAAAATTGTCAGCTTTTGCAATGACAACTTTCAAAGACGATGGGCCACCTAGAAATATTGTTTAAAATAAAAAATGTGGCTTCTACAATCGCATAAACTACCTTTATCTGCCCTTCACTCCTAAGAAAACCAAAAGTGTTTTTTTCTGGTCACCCTAATCCTTATACATCAGTCACTTGACTTAGTCCGTGGCTATGATGAAAAACCGGGTAACCCGAGTACAAGATTGAAAAAAAAAATAATAATAAGCCCCCCTAACGGAAATTGCAGTGAAAATGTCGAGAACTGCACATTCTATGGGTGATGGAAATTTATTTACTTAAACAATGATTTATTTATTGATGAGAGATGATTAAATATTCATTTTCGATCTATAATAAGCGTCCCTAATATAAATTTGAGTAAAAAATGCACACTTGATGGATGATGGGAGTTTATTTACTCAAACAATTATTTATTTATTGATTGAAAATGATTAAATATTTATTTTTAATCTATAATAAGCGTCCCTAATAGAAATTTCAGTAAAAAATGCCGAAAAATGCACATTTAATGGGCGATGGAAATTTATCTATTTAAACAATTATACCAGGGGCGCAGCTACTGCCGTATCAACCGTATCAATGATACGGGGCCCTCGAGGCCCGTGGGCCCCGGACCTTGGGACCGCCTTGCTTATTTTCCTAAAAAGCCCCCCCCCCCCCCCCAAAGAAATTTTGATACAGGGCCTCCTCATAGCTAGCTACACCACTGAATATTACTTGACTTAAAAACTTATATGTTAAAAAAATGGTCGTAGTTTTGTTTAGCGGTGCGATTTAGTCACCAAACTGATTAAGGGTAGACTTTGCAAGGTCATTACTCGTGACCTATTAGGGGTAGGAACATTTTTTTTTCAACCCACTTAACTCTGGGAATTTACCTGTAAATTCAGGTCGAAATGGGTCACCTCCGGTAGGAGCTAACTCGCGATCTATTTTAGTTAGGACATTGTTTGTTTTTTGAAATTACAAGTATTTACGTCTACTTTGATTCATCTGTTGACTCTTAGACTGTTGGTGGTAAAACACATTTTTTCAGGTTCACGCAGAATTTTATCATCTTCAATTTTGGTAAGAACACTTTCATCCCTTAAAATGCACAGGAAAGCACCAATCCACTGCCATGTGATATTTTGCACCTTTTACCAAAAAAATTTCCGTGTTCCTGGACAAAATCCTGAGCTCTTATTATGCACCCCCAAATGAAGAAATTAAGAGAAAAAGAATGACTACTTTAAAAATTACTTGATACAAGTACCGGATGACTGGAATAATCTGGGTTACTTCATAAGGAATTAAATTTCGTTGACGGTTCTTTCACTGGTTCCTTCGATTCGTCAAACACTTGGCATAAAAATTGTCTTATAAATAATTCTTCTAATTTCCGTTATCGTTTCCATCGTAAATATATTTTATGTGTGTTTATGCGAAGTTTCATTTGATACGAGGTGAATAAATAGATAACAGGTTAGGCTTAAGTATCAAAGTATTTTTTCTGCCTGAAGGTTGTGAGCACAAATACGTCAGTGCTACCAACCAAACAACTGTTAAATAAATAAGGAACCAGAGAAAGAATAGTAAAATCAATATAATTCTTTATAAAATAATAATCTGTCAGCGGAAAACATTTTCATCTACATGAAAAAAACACATTCTTCAATTTTTTAGTTCAAACAAGTTTTTCAGGAACAATTATCCAGTATCGTGGAAATTGATTTGGAGTATGATAATCTCAAAGTGACACTAATCTAAACTTGGAGCAGGCTCGACTGCGGATTGCAATAAAAAATGCAATTTCCACATTAAATATAAAATAAAAACTTTTTCCTGATCGTCCAAAAATGTTGAGGCTGGAATTTCACAGGTTTTGGAAATGGGCTTTTTGGTAGCGATTAAAGATCAAATTTTAAAAATCACAGTATAACATTTTTTTTTCTTGCTAAGAGGTCGTTGAAAATAAGAAAATTACATCTTTTACAATGAATGATGATAATTGCAAGAAACATCGATGCAATAAACCCGTTTTGGGGCTGTTCATTATTATGTCCTCTATTATCACGTGACTTCTTTCAAAATTACGAAAATTTATACAAGATGACAGGAAACATCAAAAAGGATTTTTTAAGGTCGGTACTCTTGAAGTGTACATCGGCTGCGTTGCTAAAATCGTCAAAGATATTTCGACATCCTGTAGCATTAGATATTTCATGCTTAGTGGGGGAAATCCAAAATGTCTGCATGCCGAGGGCCAAACAATAATATTCATTGCACGGGAAAGAACTTTATTTTTTTAATAACTTGGAAAAAAATTATTTTTCACCGTAAGTGTATTGGGATATTATTTTTAAATTCTCATCATAATGAGAAGGTATTGGCTTTATGTAAAATTTGACTTAGTCAATTTTCATCAAATCTCCACGTTTTGAGACCCCCTGAGTCAGAAAAAACGATTTTCACGAAGGTGTCCGTCAGTCTGTCTGTCTGTCTATAGTCTGTAGTCTGTAGGCACGATAACTTTCGAAAAAATAACCAGATTGGTTGTGTTTTAGCACACTTTTTTAAGGCCTAAAAAGAAAGAACAAGTTTATTAACCAGCTATTAAGGAACAAAATTCAAAAAGTTAGAGCATTTTGAAAATTTTTGAGACCATTTTTTTTTTTTTTTTTTACTTAAAAATTCTATGTACGGCTATTCAGAGCGCTCAAAAACTCGAACAATTTATTCCAATGACTTTTCAGATAAAAAAAAAATCACCGGAGTTATAGCATTTTCAAAATTCCAAGAAAACAAACGAAAATGAACATTTTAACCCAAGAAACGCACGATATGAAAAAAGTCAAGAGGATAAAAACTTTGCTATTTGAACACCCTACAATATATCCATAACAACTTTTTGAATATTTTTAAAAATCGAAAATTGAAATTTTGATAGCACAAAAAAAAAATTCATTTTGCTGCTAAACTATGTGAGATACGATAAAAGAAGAATCGAGCAAAATTGTGCAGCTAAAAAAGATCTACAAATTTTTTCTTATTTTCTTTCTGATATGACGCGTAGTTTTTGTTTTATTTGTAAAAAACAGTCTTGAAAATTGAAAAATTAAATTTTCAAACGAATAAAACGAACTACGAAAAAAATGAGAAAGATCAAATTTTTTATCCAAAGAAGGGGTACAAATTTGTTATTAATCATGTTTCGAAAACAGATGAATGAACAAAAATTATGCATTCAAAAAGGATTTACAAACTTGTTATCAATTTTTGTTGTAAGAATATATTCAAAATGAAAAATATTAACTTTTTTGAAAAACAGCAAAGCTAAAATAACATTTTAACTAATGAAATTTGTCGCCTAAATTGTATCATTATTCTTAATTTGAAATCAAATACAAAAGTAATTTGTATATGAAGAACATATAACACAAAGCACAAAGTGCGCGATCAGTGTATTGCGGAGCGCGAAGCGCGACGACCAAATCGCGCGCCGTAATTGCACTCAAACTTTTTTGTTTCGAAGTGTCTCGTCGTCCTGAAATTCGGGATGACTAACCCGTTTTCAACATTTGGCTAGTCGTCCCGAAATTCGGGATGACTAGCCCATTTTCAACATTTGGCTAGTCGTCCCGAAAATTATGTATTTTTTTTATTTCTCTCCTTTTGAGTAAGCCGAAGATTAACAAAACTGCTATTCATCCCTAATTAAAAATAAATGTTAAAAAACGGATAAAACTAAGAGTTAGGTTATATTTTATAAAGTGTAGTCCTTTAAGCTTGAACGTATCCAAATTATGTTACGTATTTGCACTGTGTCACCGCAGTCTCAAGTTCGTTCGAAACTTTCCTATGATTTCCGCGCTCTGATTGGACCTTCCTTTGATGTAATCTAGACTCTAGACTAGATACACTTGTTGCCTTTATATTTAGAATTAATCTTTCATTTGTAAAGAGTAAAATTCAATAATTATTCGCTCTCGCACTCTAAGACACTTTTTTGGGATCAAAAAATTAATTTAATGAATTCTACAATGATGATTTATCATAACAAATTTATTTAAACACTTTATTCACTGCCAATGAGACTGCCGATGCGACGCATGCGCAGTACAGTTGGGGATCCGAATTGAGAGTACTGCATCTTTATTCGGTTTTTCGTTCTATTTTGCGTGTTATTGCGCGTTGGTTAACGATCACGTGACATATGGATCAGCTGTTCTGTGTGCCGGCCTATACTGGCCTTGATACCCCTACCCCTTTTCCAACGCCTCGTGGAGGCGGAGAGGCACCCCTGTGACAGGTCACAAAAATAATGTAAGGTAATACCCCCTACCCCTTTTCCAACGCTTCGTGGGGCGGGAAGGCACCCTTGTGGCAAGTCACAGAAGTAATGTACGATAACACCCCTACCCCCTTTTCCAGCGCCTCTTGGGGGCGGGAAGGCACCCCTGTGACAGGTCACAAAAATAATGTAAGGCAACACCCCTAGCCCTTTTTCAACGCCTCGTGGGGGCGGGAAGGCACCCCTCTGACTGTTCACAAAAATAATGTAAGGTAACACCCCTATATATACCTTTGAAAAAAGTTTAACCCATTAAGTCCCAACTGGACAAATTTTCACAACGGATTTCAACGCTTGTATTTTCTATGAAAATGAATTGTGGAAAATATGAAAATAAGCGTTTCCGACGTAAAATTTAATAAACTTTCAGAATTTTTGATCAGATTTTTTGAAACATTTAACTGTCAAAAATTGTATATGATTTTTTCAAAAAAAAACATGGTTTTAAAAAAAAAATTTTGTTTATGTCAATCTTTCACTTTCATAACATTCATTTTCATAGAAAATACAAGCGTTGAAATCCGTTGTGAAAATTTTTCCAGTTGGGACTTAATGGGTTAAGAAATCGATATATCGATTTAAAACTTTCAGATTCTTGTTTCTCGCCAAAAATCCTATACGAATCCGCTTTAAAACTTTGTCGCCACGGATATCGTCATCTTGCCCATAATTATAGTTTTAGCATTTTTTTCGGCACAACTAGCCAAATGGTGAAAATAGTCTAATCATTTTCAGTAATTTTGGTCTAGTTTAAAACAGTAAAATTAATTAAGTGCATTATTTTCAGGCCGACTAGACAAATGTTGAAAATAGGCTAGTCGTCCCGAATTTCGGGGTCATTAAAATTTTTTGTGATTTTTGTCTAGTTAAAACGAGAAATTTCATAAAATGCATTATTTTTGGGACGACTAGCCGAATGGTGGAAATAGGATTGTCAATTTTGGTAATTTTTGTCTAGTTAAAAACAGTAGAATTAATAAAGTGCATTATTTTTGGGATGACGAGCCAAATGGTAGAAATAGGCTAGTCGTCCCGAATTTCGGGATGACTAGCATTTATCTTGATTTCCGGCTAGTCATCCCGAAATTCGGGACGACTATACGCAGCCTTCATAAGCTTGGCTAGCCGTTCCGAATTTTCGGGTGGGGCGGGAAGGCACCCCTGTGAATGACCATAGAAATAATGTTGGTGAAACACCTACCCCTTTTCCAAGATCTCGTGGAGGTGGGAAGCAGCCTCATAGCGGTGTTTCGGATCCATAAGATAATAATAATAATAATAATAATAATAATAATAATAATAATAATAATAATA
>CAKNXH010060861.1:0-10471 GCA_932178445.1 Andricus quercusramuli
AATTTTTATTTGCAAAATTATACTTCTGAAAGAGAAGAATGGAAAGTTCAGAGATCAACATGAAAATTTAGAACCCTAAAATGTTAACCAGTCAGGATTGAAAAAATTTATTCAATTACTGAGGTCTCAATTTCATATAAACATAATTTTTAACTTTTTAAATATAAATCATTCAACTTTTAACCAGTCATTCAGAATCTTTATTCATTCTTTAAATCATACAATCAAATACATTTGAAATGATTCATTCGTGAGAATCTTCAACTAAAGGTTTGAAATATTATCACGTTGGAAATTTTGAAATATAATGCAAAAGAAGATCGCTATGCTTCCAGTTTTTCAAATTGCACCATTCAAGGCTTCTAATTTTGAAATTCTGTTTTTCTTTGAGTTGAATTTTAAGTGTTCAATATTTAATTTTAAGTTGTTTTATTACGATTCTACGAATTCAAAATTAAAAAAAAAAACAGAAAATATTTTTCTTTGTCATTGAAACCAAATAACTCAGCATATTGAAATATGAAATCATTACATTTTCATATTATAAGCATTGATAGTCATCAATGCTTATAATATGAAATTTTGTAATTTTAAAATATTTCATAGTGAAACTAATTTAACATTTTTAATATTCATCGAGAGACAAAAATTGAAATGTGCAGTATCTAAAACAACATAGGAATTTTACATTTTCTTTTTGACTCTGATAGATCTTTTCATTCTAGTTTGAAAACTATATTAATGTCAGATAGTTGCGCTTTTTTCCTGAAATTTTTAACTTTTTGGCATCCTTCACTTAGTGATATGATAATTAATGCAAGTTAATAAAAATTCTTGTTTAAGCAAATTATTATTTTTGAAAACTATCGTCCCTCAGATAAGTGTTAGAAAGTTCCGGTTTTTTCTAAAACGGTTAACTTTGCTTTGCCCTGTTAGTTATGAACAAATACTATATAAATATGAGAGAAAAACATATTTTGTAGTTTTTTTTCGTGAGTATATTTTGCTGGGAGGGGGAGGGTGCTGATATCAAAATATGTTCAATTCCAAATTTTTCTTCTACGCTCTGCAATGAACTTCTTGTTGTAATTGAAAACAAAATGTTTACAAGTCATTTTCAGACCTAGTCCTCCCATCTACCCCTAATTATTTCATTCCTGTCTGTGTCTCTTGTGCGAAATAGCTTTTTTGTGATTAATTTGTTCAAACTTTGCGAAAAGAGCAAAAATAATTCACTTAAGAAAGTAAAATATCATTTCAAACATTATTTTTGTTGAGGTTCACTTGTTATTTGTTCATAACTGAAAAGTCAAAGCAAAATCAAGATTACAAAAAGAAAGAAACATTCTAGCATTACTCCAAGAGAAGATAGATATAAACAATAATACATTGTTTAAATAAGCATTTTTGTTAACTTACATTAATCATTACCCAACTAAGGGAAAAGTGGACAAAAATTTTAAGGTTGCAGAAAAAACCGCAACTTTTCAGCACTTATCTTATTATTCAACTGGCTTTAGTTGAAAATTGAAGACAAAGTGAAAAATTAAGAACAAACTACAATTTTCTAGCATTGTTGAAAAACCCCAAAAAATCATAATTAGCGCTAAAAACTCGCAAAACCCATTTTTTCACATATGGTTTTTTTGGGACCCTATAAAACAGACTTAGGAGGGTGATATTTGATAAATGATATATTTGACTTGTATTCTATGGCTATTTGTGAAGAGAAGTTTTGAGTTTCAACTCGATTCAGCTAATATTGACGATTCTGAATGAAATGTACAAAAACGTCTTTTTCCCTGATGGGAAATACGTGTTAAACTTCATGGGCTTGCGACACCTCTGAATATAATTTTTTTGTAAACTGAAAAAACTGATTTTTTTGTGTGGATTCGAACAAATGGCCGGGCGATGTGTATGAGAATTCGAGAAATGAAAAAATGTTGACTACCCTCGATTATATATTGTCACCGACGAGAATTATTTTCTCCGAGGAAGGACCCGGCCACCTCTCCCCCTTCCGGGCCAATATTAAAATATTTGCAATTCCAAATTTTTCTTTTAAGTTTTGCAATAAACTTATTGTTTTAATGCAAAACAAAACTTTCACAAGTCATTTAATGAGCAAGTTCTCCCACCTCAATAAGCTTAAAGTGGACAAAAAGTTAAAAATTTCAGAAGAAAACTGCAACTATCTGGCATTAATATTGATGAAGATAGTTATAAACAACAATAATTTGTTCATACAATTTTATTTGCTTAACTCAAATCATGATTAGGTCACTACAGGTGGAAAATAGACATATAGTTAGAAATTTCAGAAAAAACAGCATCTTTCTACCATCGAGCAAAGGGAATATCATTAACAATAATAATAAATTGTTCGAACAATTATTTTTGTCAACTTGAATTAAACATCACTTGACTTTAATCAGAAATTTGACAAAAAGTCGAAATTTTTAGAAAAAACCGCAACTTTCTAGCACTTATCTAAGAGAAGATAGCTAATAACAATAGTAGTTCGTTTAAACAATTATTTTTCCTGAATTAAAATGAATATTAACTCATTTCAAGTGAAAAGTGGACAAAAAGTTGCAAATTTGAGAAAAAACCGCAATTCCTAGCATTATTGAAAGAGAATATCTTTAACAATAATAAAAAGTATGTTAAACAATTTTTTTTTTATTAACATAAGTGATGTATTAACTCGCTCTCATTGAAAATTGGACAAAAAGTGCAATTTAAAAAAAAAACGCGACATTCTAACTCTATTGTAAGAGAAAATTGCTAAAAACAATAGCAAATTGTTTGAACAATTCATTTAAACATCTAATTGTCAGTATAAAGTAGATGTTCATGTATCAAAAGCAATCTGCATTAAAAAAACTGCAAGCAAATCATAACTAAAGCCAAAAACAAATTTTCGAGAGATCTCTGAAGCGATATATTATAATAAATAACATTTTTCAAAATAATTTCTTCTAAACCAATGATATTTCGAATAAGCTTCATTCTCTGATTATGACTTAATTGTCAGATCTCATAGATACCTGAGAGACATGGACGCCAGGTAAAATTTCCTACCTCCCAGACGTGGCAACACCGCTTGAGGTGAGAACGTATAACGTCTAACGCGCTTCCTTATATATAGAGGAGGTCACTTCGTACACCCAGTATCACAAATATATATAAATTTCAAAATGATAAATTGTTACCCCTCTTTTGAGAAACCTGATCAGAGGGCCCCCCTCAACGTATATATGCATATAAATTTCAAATATTTTCACGGAAAATAGCGGAGGCGAGAACGTAGAGCCAACTACACGGAGGTGACAACGTACAGTCTATACATATATATATATATATATATATATCTTTTTATACCCAACCTTTTCAGACTACATGAAGGTCCAGGAGCATTTTTTAGGAAATTTGGATTGTTTAATTATTTCTGGAGATATTTCACTTTTCAAACCAAAAATTCATACATTCATAAAACATATCGTTGTTTCGTACATTTATAAAATATGCGTTCGTTTCGCGTATTTATAGAATACACTAAAGCACTTTTAAATTACAAATGTAACTTAAAGTTCAGGTATTGGTGACTGCGAGTGATTTTCGTGCACTTGTAACTGAACATTTATTTACGAAAATCCTTTTTATTTGGCTTTTTATGTGTTAAAATGGAATTTTTGATCAACTTTTATCAATAAATTGAGTGATATTTATCTTAGTATCCCTAACGCAAAAGTTACACATAGTAGGAAACATCATGCATAATCATTTGCTTTATTCATTTTTTGTATCAAATAAAAATAAACTTTTTAAGGCAAATAAAATATCGTTGGTGACGCTATAATTCGTTGATTTCGGATATTCTAATTGTAAATTACCTAGTGCTAAATTAAAAATTTGATATACTTCGCACTTTAGGGATCATTAGGTACTAAGGACTCTCGCTGAACAGTCTTGGCGGCAGCAGTTAGACTGTGTGAGCGAAAACAATGTAGTAAGGTAACAGAACACAGCTAGTGCGGAGTTGGTATCTACCCAATAAAACTCAATCTTGGGGTTTCCCGACAATAAAATTAGGCTCTAGTCGACTTGGGTTTCACTTTGAAGATTTCCGATGCGGTTTTTTACTATATTGTTTAGATTCTAATTTACTTTAAAATTTGAAGTTTCTTAACTTCAAAGGCCCATAAAACGAATTTAAATAAAAAATAAGAAAAATTTAGAGTATTCTTATTATTTATTTGTATTAGTATTTCAGCTCTGCATTTGTAAGCGTACGTAATCAATTTCAAAAATTTTGTAATACAGTTTTCAATATTTATTTTTCAATTCTTAAATCAGAGGCGTTTGAAATTGTGTTGAGACTTACATAAGCAGAGCGTTGACAATCATAAATATATATTTATTTATATTAGCAACACAATTAATTGAGGCTTTTAAATTGACATGAAAAATACAACCGTTTGGTTTTGATAAAAAAAAATCGAAAGCTTCTTTTGAACATCCATGCTTTTCTAAATTCAAATGCCAAAGACTTCAATACGCAGATCGTTAATTCAAATTCAAATTATATAAAGAAGTTTACCATCATTTCCAGTCTATAATTCAAAAGGAATTTTAACTTCCAAGTAGTGTGAAGAGCATATATTTGTAATACTATTAGTTGTGGCAATAGCTTCTGCCCAGAATGACATGGCAGAAGGATAGTTCTCGAATTCCTGATTACAGTATTCTTCTCCATTGTCAGTTTGTATACATTATATTTTGTTCCTCGTGAAATTTTCAAACATGGCCTTGTCCTTTTTGAACGCTGAAAGAACTTCCTACTTTTTGCGTAAAAATTTTACTTCGCACCATCGAGTTTTGTCGTCAATATGAGTGGCTGCATAACGCGTCCTTGCATTTTATTGGCATTTCATTGGACCACATACATCCATGTGAATCAGGTCCACATATTCCCTTGTGGACATATTAGGAAAAGGTTTGCTTGTGTCTTTTGTTCCCAGTAGACAAACTTTACAAGGTGGAAGGTGATAAACGTGAGAAATTATCTGATGTCTCGTCTCAGTTTTGAGACGCAGCCAGACATTGATATCTTGGAGACGAACTCAAGATATCACCAAGTCGAACGCAAGTCAAAGCATTTTTTCTCGAGCGATTGGGTTTTCTAAATGAGTGCAGCATAAAAACATTACAAAAATAACCAGGCTATAAGAATAAATTTCAGTGAAAGAAATCACTGTCCACCTTGTAAAGTTTGTCCCCTGGGAACAAAAGACACAAGCAAACCTTTCCCTAAAATTTCCGCAAGGGAATCTGAAATTCTGGAACTGATTCACATAGATGTATGTTGTCCAATGCGATGTCAATAAAATGCAGGGTCGCAGTATGCAGCCACTTATATTGCCGACAAAACTCGATGGTGCAAAGTAACATTTTTACGCAATAAGTAGGACGTTCTTTCAGCGTTTAAAAAGTAAAAGGCCATGGTTGAGAATTTCACAAGAGAGAAAGTATAATTTATACAAACAGACAACGTAAAAGAATACTGTAATCAATAATTCGAGAACTACCCATCTGCCATGTCATTCTGGGCAGAAGCTATCGCCGCAGCTAATCTTATCACAGATACACTTCTTAGAAGTTAAATTTTCTTTTAAATTATGGACTGCTAATGATCCAATTTTTTCGTGCATGAGAACTTTTGGTTGTAAAGTAATTACTCTTGATAACCGACTAGGAAACCGAAAATTGGATGCACGAGGAAGAATAGTAATATTCGTTGGCTATTAAGGTCAGTGCAAGGCTTACCGAGTTTGGGTCCCGTTTCAAAAGAAAATAATAGCAACGACGGACGTAACATTCCTGAATGAATTGCAGCAAGCAAAGTGTAAAGACTTCGTCAAGGAAGAAATGAATCTAACGTAAGCTCTAACGGAAGAAATCCAAAACTTCGAGAACCCTGCAGTAGAGGTAAATGAACAACACTACGAAGAGTGGAAGAACAATTGGACAATACTGATGAGCAGGAAAATCGATTGGCTAAAATTTACGTAGAGAAACAACGCATGAGCAATCCTAATGCAAGAATTCGAAAATATATAAGAAAATCCTAATCAACAGGAATTCAGAAATTTCGAAGATAATTCCGATCTGGAGGAAAATCTTTGAAGAAAACCTTGATATGGAAATTGCAGAAAATCCCAACTAATGTTGCGTATTCAGAATTATTCCAGAAAAAGCAAATCTTTCTGAGGTGCCGTTCAAGGAGGCAATGTCCAGTTCCGAAGCTTCAGGGTGGACGGATACCATTAAAAAAGAATTCAGATCATTGCTCAAGAACAAGTCCTGGGAAATAGTTGACAGACCAAAAGGCAGACGCATAATAGGATGTTGAATGATGCTGCGCAACCAACAAGACTTAGCGGAACATTTCAGAAGAAAAAACACGGTTGGTAGCTCAAGGTGTCAACCAACGTGTTGGCGTGGAGTACAAAGAAGCTTTTTCTCCAGTAGCATGTATGAGCTCAGTGCAGTTACAAATGGCACTTTCTGTTCAATACGATATGGAGTTTTATCAATTCGGTGTGTTGACTGCTTATTTAAATGGCGATATAGAAGATCAAAGTTTTATGCAGTTTCCTTAATTGTGCTTTGAGATGCTAACTAAAGCCCACTAAATTGATGCCCGCTAGAGCTGATCCTTGTTTTTACTATGCCAAACAAGGATCCGATATGATGATTACCCTCATTTACGTAATGATATGTTCATCGCAAATCTAAAATGGATGAGTTAAGTGAAAGAAATGCTAAGGCCTGTATTCAAAATAACAGATCTTGGAAACGATCACCGTGTGCCAAAGACGATACATTGAAGACGTACTGGATAATTTTAGGATGAAGGACTTAAAAGCAGTTGCAACACCAATGCATCCAAGTTTTATGGAACTAGATCAACCGTAACAGTAAATTATGGAGAATTGTCCTTCTAGGAATTCAAGCGTTCTCACATGTATTTTGCTATATCCACTCTTCCAGATATCGTTAATGCAGTCAGCCTAGTGATGTTGACTGGGATGGTTGTCCATATGATCGGCATTCCTTTACAGGATACGTTTCCAGAATGAGCGGATTAGCAATCAGTTAGGAAGCCCCGAAACAACGTACGGTCGCTGAGGTCATATTGCGTGTGAAGAAACAGTAACGTGCTGGCTACATACTTCGAAGAAAAGAAGACGAGTGAAGATTTGTCCAGTTATTTGTGTTTATTTGTGAAAATGAATATGGATGAACATCCAATGTCTCTAAATAATTCACTCGTTCTTTAATTACTCTTGGTCTTCTATTGATAATGTGCAGAATATCTTCATCATCATCAGATGATAGAAAATCATCATAAAAGAAATTTTCCATTTTCGAACTGTATACTGAACGCACACTGCAATTCTATAGGTTACGTTTGGTGCTACCATCGGTAATCGCGCATTACGTCCGTTAATCAGCCAAAATCGGGCGGTTAAATTAAATGATGATTAAACTCTCTTAACCAGCGTTACGGAAATGGTGGAACGCAAGGCTCCGATTAAATTACAATAATCGGGGATTAACAACTTAATCGGAGTTGGTGAAATCGGCCCTTAATGTCATTCTGAATGAACTTGAATGCGTTGAAAGAATGGTAGACTTGCAAACTAGTCTGTGGACTACTAAAGGATTGCGTCTGAGCACGAGGATTAGGACTGCCTTCACATCGGGGCCTATATCTCGGAAACTATTCACTGGACGATTTTTTTGTTAAGGACCTTTTTTGAAGCCATGAGGTCCAGCTTTCTTTTAAGAGTATTTAAAGAATAATAAAAATATCCTAAATTGCTAAAAAAGTTGAATAAACAATTAAATTGTTAAAAAAATGCTTACAACTATTCTCTTTTTTTCGTTAATAAAATATAATAAAAGAGTAAGAAATAACCTTTCGAAAACCCCCATAAAAAATTTAAATCGCTAAAATAGAAAGGAAGCTACAAGCTTTTGAAAATACCCGTGCAGGCGTTGGGGTTGAAAATTTCACCCCCATCGCTTGGAGAGGGGTGGTTTTTGTGGTCTATAAATTTGTCGATAAAGTACTATTAGGTAGGTGAACATATTCCCAGAATTTAAAGAAAATCGCAGAACATGACTTTTATAGTTGGGGCAGTTGAGAAATAATGCCCCATAAGTTTCTACACAATTTCAGACGCTACTAATTTGAAAATTGAAAAATAAATATTGAAAACTGCATTTAAAAATTTTTGAAATTGAGAACGTACGCTCACAAATGCAGAGCTGAAATGATAATAAAAATAAATAATAAGAATACTATAAATTTTTCTTATTTTTTATTCAAATTCGTTTTATGGGTCTTTGAAGTTAAGAAACTTCGAATTTTTCAGTAAATCAGAATCTAAACAATATAGTAATCAACCGCGTCGGAAATCTCCTAAGTGGAACCCAAGTTGACTAAAGCTTAATTTCATTGCCGGAAAACCCCAAGATTGAGTTTTATTGGGCAGATACCAACTCCGCTCTAGCTACCTGCGTACTGTTCACCCCTACGTTGTTTTCGCTCACACAGTCTAACTGCTGCGGCCGAGACTGTTCAGCGAGAGTCCTTTGTACCTAATGAGCCTTAAAGTGCGAAATATATCAAATTTTCAATTTAGCACTTGGTAATTTACAATTATAATATTCGAAATCGACGAATTATAGCGAGTCCAACGATATGTTATTTGCTTTAAAAAGTTTGTTTTTATTTGATACAAAAAATGGATAAAAAAAATGATTATGCATATTGTTTCCCACTATGTACAACTTTTTCGCAAGGGATACTGAGCTAAATGAAGGGTAGAAATGCAAAAGGAGTCAAGCGCCAAATTTTCGAAATCGGGCTTATTAGCTCAAAAAATCAGATAAACCCTATTACACATGCCTGCCAAAGGATTTTTTTGGGGCATCATTTTTCAAAATTCCCACTCAAAAAAGAACAGGTGGAGGGGTCAAGCGCCAATGTGTACTTGATCCCGATCGATCGTTGCGGCTGCGCAGTATCGAGGAATCACGATCGTAGCAGACGACCGGATGCGTGTGTTTGGCTTGTGTTTTTGTGTTCACAGTCCGAAAAGCATTTCTAACCGCAAAGTAAAAAATCAAATTTCATTTTTCTCGACACTGGCTAATTATTTTTAATTACTATTGGGTCCCTTACGTTAAGCACTAAATAACCCCTAAAACCCAATTCCTCATTTTTTGGAAATATGCACAATTATTACTGATATCGTCATTTGAAGTTGAAATGTCAGTTTTACACCATTTCGAAGTCATAATTAGATTTTCAAATTTCGGGAAACTGCATTATTTTTTTAGAACAAACTTTTTGGAAATCAATTCGTCCATTCAATAGCTAGAATTTAAATTTTTAGTTTTTTCTTACACTGCAAATTGACTCCAGAATTAATGTTGAAAGATGTTAAAAGTCGATACGGACCCAAAATCTAACCTTGAAACGTGACCTGTTTCATTCACTTTCTCGAAAACGGATAGCTTTTTGTGAGCAAACTTTTTTTAGTTCGATAGAGCATGAAAGTATCTCGAAAGTACTTTCTTATTTTTTTCTTAAATGGTCCCGCTGAATTTACAACAGGTTTTTAGTCTCTCCTGAAAAAAGTGAAAAATGGCGCTTGTCTCCTTTTGCATTTCTACCCTTCAAATATTCCCCAATTTATTTATGAAAGATAAATCAAAAATAGTATTGTAACATATAAAAAGCAGAATAAAAAGGATTGTCTTAAATAAATATTCAGTTACAATTACATATATTTCATAAATGTACGAAACAAAGATATGGTTTATTAATGTATGAATTTTTCGTTTAGGAAGTGAAATATCTCTAGAAATAATTAAAGAATCAAAATTTCCTAAAATTTTCTCCCGGACCTTCATCTAATCTGTAAATTTTGGGTATAAAAAGTGATATAGTTAATATATCCTGAAATTTTTAGACGAATCGGTTGTACCTTGTAGGCTAAAGGTCCGCTAAACTGGTAGCAAAAATAAATTTTTCATATACATATATATATATATAATTAAAAACAAAGTTAAACAACCACCGCAGGGTACCACTAAGAGCAACTGCCATCTTGAAAAAATGTCAATGGCCCCCAGTAGAACCGCGGTAAAATACACCTATGGCCACGTCTCACATCCGTGAGATGGGTGGTCACAGGGCACGACGAAATCACAACGACAGGCCGGCGAAACCCTCGTGTGTCTTGAGGACACGAAGCGACCCAAGGATGACAGCTTTCTGCATCCATCTCGCAAGAGCCTTGGCATATTTTTGGCACGCGGGTATGGCTTTAAGGTTACGAACCAGCGATAATTTCACACCTCCGAGAGCACCTATCACAAGAACAAT
>CAKNXH010060862.1:0-38581 GCA_932178445.1 Andricus quercusramuli
CCCCCCCCCCCCCCCACCCCCCGCGGAGAAGAAAATAGTTCAAATTAAAAAATTTGTAATCTTGACATTCATTTATTCCTAACTATAAAAGTTATCAAATTAGGAAGTATCTTGATATATTTTTAAAAAATTTTGAGAAACACCATTGAATCTCTTATGAAGAGTTATAAAGTGCTGCAAAAATTTCATGGAATTCTATATTTCTTGAAAATCTGAGATTTAATTCCAATTTAAATGTTTGAACTTTGAACTAAAATAAGCAGATAAAGTGTTTTAACGTAGTTTAATTTATGACCGAAATAGACAAACCCCCCGCCCCCCCCCCCGCGGTTAAAAAAAGTTCAATTTCAAAAATTAATAATCTTGAAATTCATTCATTCCTCACAGTAAAAGTTATCAAATTAGGAAGTATCTTAATATATTTTTTAAAAATTTTGAGAAATACCGTTGAATCTCTTACGAAGAGTTTTAAAGTGAGCAAAAATTTCATGGAATCCTATATTTCTTGAAAATCTGAGGTTCAATTCGTTTCAACTTTCAACTAAAATGAACGGATAAAGTGTTTTAACGTATTTTAATTAATGAACCTCCCCAATTTCGCGGAGACTAAAAATAGTTCAATTTGAAAAATTTATAATCTTAAAATTCATTTATTTTTAAGAATAAGAGTTATGACTTAGCTTTGTTATTTGACTGGAATTCCGCCGTTTGTCCTGAAGGATTCTTCTTAGTTTTTGAGTTGAAATTTGGAGAAGGTAAGGCACTAAGTAGCAAGTTTTTGGAAAATTTTATATCATTATTATTCTCCAAAAGTGATCGCGCAGAAGTAGACCGGTTTACTGGATATTTAATGTTCAATTCTCCAAAATTGAGCGACTCGACTTTTAGACTAAGTGCTGGAGATTTGACATGTGTTTTTTTTTTGGTACAGAATAGGAAGGAGAGAAAACCAAGACTCTTTAAGATTTTTCAAAGACCCCCAAAGTACAACAATAATATGAAAATTCGTTAAAATCACTCCAAATTACAAAGTGCCGTAAATATCTCATGGAATTCTATATTTCTAGAGAATCTGAGATTTAATTCTAATTTAAATGTTTGAACTTTCAACTAAAATGAACAGATAAAGGGTTCAACGTAGTTTCATTTATGACCGAAATAGTATACCCCCCCCCCCCACCCCACACCCCGTGAAGAAAAAAAAGTTCAATTTCAAAAATTTATAATCTTGAAATTCTTTTATTCCTAACAATAAAAGTTATCAAATTAGGAAGTATCTTGATATATTTTTGAACTAAAATTTGAACTAAAATAAGCAGATAAAGTGTTTTAACGTAGTTTAATTTATGACCGGAATAGTATAATCCCACGCCCCTCCCTTCACCCCCCGCGGTGAAAAAAAGTTCAATTTCAAAAATTAATAATCTTGAAATTCATTTATTCCTCACAATGAAAGTTATCAAATTAGGAAGTATCTTAATATATTTTTCAAAAATTTTGAGAAATACCGTCGAATCTCTCATGAAGAGTTTTAAAGTGAGCAAAAATTTCATGGAATCCTGTATTTCTTGCAAATCTGAGGTTCAATTCGTTTGAACTTTCAACTAAAATGAACGGATAAAGTTTCTTTTACGTATTTTAATCAATGACCCCCCACCCCCTTGCGGAAACCAAAAGTTTGCCTTATAGTTCAGTTTCTTATAAACTTTTGCTCTCAATGAATTAAAATGTGCAATTAAAACTCAATTTCTATTATTTAGTAATTTATAATATTTATTAAAAAGTGATAAAATAGCCACCGTAAATGTCGATTTATAAAAGATAACATGTGGCGCCCTCACGGCTTGAAACACGTGGTGTCACGTCACGCACCGTCAAAACCGAAGAAAATACATGGTCAGTTTGATAAAAACAATAAAAATAATTAATTATCAGCTATTTTTGGCAAAAATGGTTTATTTTGATAAAGTATCAATATGCCTGGAAACGTTCAAACCAGTTCGGATAATTTGCCAAAAGTGAGTACACTTATGATTAGCGATTTCTTCGCGAAGTGCTCCGCGCAGTTTCAATGTTGCTGTCACTCGAGGTGTGAAAGCGAAAAGGTAAGTAAACAGCATAAGGGACGATAACATTTTGAAACATTTATTTTTATTCATTTAATTGATTAATTATTGAGAATAACAATTACTTCAGGCGAATCATATGCAATATATTAAATTCAGAAAACCTAACCTCACTTTTCTTCATAGCTGCTTTTATAAATACTTTCACAAATGCTTCTATAAAATTAATATAAAATTCATAATTATAAGATTTATAATTACTTTTATAAATATTTTGTTTTATAATACTTGTTGCGTGAATAAACGATTCGATTTCGCGAGGTTTTAGCTTACATACATCCCGGCACCCTATATATATAAAACACCGTTGAACATCAGGCAATTACGAACTTTATGTTATGAAAAAAGCATATTTTGAATATATATTTTTCTATTCAAAATAAAAATATTTACTTACAGCGTTGAAATGATCTTCATCTCAACAATATATTGTTGTCGTTAAAGATGTGGTAGGGCACACGTCAGGCCGAACAATTTTGAACCATTTTTTTCATTCCTAACTTTTGGGTATAGATATGAATAATTTTCCAACACCAATGGCAGCGCTAATTTTTTTGCATTTTTATGAAAAAAAACGTGAATCGCGAATTATTTACAAGCATTTGGCGGCTAGCTACGTCACATCAAGATGGCGGAATGAGCGCGAAAGAAATAGGTAGTTTAAATGTGTACAAATTTTTCTTTTTCAAATATAAATTCGAAAAAAAGTTTTTTTTCACACTATGCTGATATTATTAGTTTTTGAGTTGAAATTTGGAAAAGGTAAGGCACTAAGTAGCACGTTTACGGGAAATTTTTATTTCATTATTATTTTTCAAAAGTGATCGCGCAAAAGTAGACCGGTTTCCTAGCTATTTAATGTACAGAATACGAATGTGGGGAAATCAAGACTCTTTAGGATTCTTCGAAGATCCCTAAAGAACAACAATAATATGAAAATTCGTTAAAATCACTCCTAATACCCCAAAGACCTGAAAATTCTCTCAAATTAGAAAATACCTTAATATAATTTAAAAATTCTCGAACTACCGTGAAATCTCTTATGAAGAATTACGTAGTGCCGTAAATATCTCATGGAATTCTATATTTCTTGAACATCTGAGATTTAATTCCAATTTAAATGTTTGAACTTCCCACTGGAATGAACGGATAAAGTGTTTTAACGTAGTTTAATTTATGGTGGACTTGATCCACATTATCAAGTATCATTTATGCGCGTATCCCCAATTTCCAATTGCATTCTCGAGCAAAAACCTGGTTTTACCAGGAGACTTGGTCCACATTATCGAATGCAATTCGAGTCTCTCTTGAAAGAATTATTGACAAATTATAGTGGCATTATCGAGCAATAACCTGGTTGCACGGGGGGACTTGGTCCATATAATCTAATATAATTTGAAAAGCAATCTGTCAATCGTATCGTAAGGTATTTACAAGCAGACGAGGGGTTATACCGCTCTACCTGGTTGCCAAAATAATTACGTGCAAATGCCAGCTTTCTGGAAAGAGAATTTAGTCGAGGAAAGATTCTAAATCTTGAGTTTTCAAAACTCACGATTATAGCACTAAACACCTTGAACCTAGCTTCGCTCAGAAACTCTCAGTTTCTCACTTCCGCCCAAATTGAGAACAATAAGAATGTGCTCAAGCGACTACCTCGTTTCTCGATGATCGTGAGGCCTAAGCGACAGGTCATATAAATACAGTGAGATGTTTTCGATGTGAATTAACTAAATTGAGGATAATCCCTTTGGTGGTGTCATAATCATCATTAAAGGCATTAACTGAGATTGATAATTTGAGGCTTCACATCAAAAAGTGCACATCTGTCTTATCTAAGGGACTCTTTGCTCTCTAGAGTAAATCTCTTTTGATTTCACTGAACCTGAAGGTGTAAATATTAAAAGCAAATATAAGTCTTATTTTTTTTGAAGAGCATTTATCGCATCTAGAGAGAAAGTGAATTTCTTCAATTTGTTTTTGTATACATGCCATTGTGAGACAATTTAGTAATTAAAAGTTGTGCATAGCGAATGTTTACAGTGAATTGATATTCGTAAGCTTCTTGTTTAATAGATTTTGTTTTCGTGAATCATATAAATTAAGGATTGACTTTAAATCTCACACGATCGTGAGAATAGCTTAACATGATCACTTCTCTTTTATTTTTCTACTTTCGTTACTCTAAAAATTAAGGACCGTGTTTGTATGTACAGTGTTCATTTAGAGTTACTTTGCGTTCTTTTAACGGCATATTGTGCTACGTGTAATTTCACGCCATTCAGCTAGTTAATGTTGAAATAAGCTCATTATTATGCCACTGTCCGAAGTACAGCTTGCCTATTCACTTCTATGGATTTAGTTTCCATCGCATGATTCCTAGCGAAGAATCGATGCTTATTATTTCGGGTTTTTAGGGCTCTGATCTATCTCATTCGTAAAATTATCGTTAATTAATTTGATTAAAAACTAAAGTTAACCCGGCAAAAATTCGCGTGTTGCAATTGGCGCCCAACGTTAGGCATGCGAGTTTAAAGAGAGATGAGATTCTACGTCTATAGGAACTTCTTCTATAAAATGGATGTTAACCAACAAAAATTGATCGTGGCATTGTTCACTGGAGATAAGAATTTCAAAAAAGTATATTTACCACCGCCGACCAGTAAAAAGAAAATTTCTCAAGGTATGGAAATTTTACACGAAGCGTTAGTTGAAATGCGAATTGAAAACGGGAAGCGTTGCAGTGAATGCCTAAGCCAACTATACAGCGGAACGAATCACGGGAAATCTAAGCACACGAGGATCAGAAACCGTGGCATGGCCAAACCCAATATAAAATATGTCTTGCCAGAATATAATGGCGAAGGCAATCTCATGCGCTACCTACGGCTACTCAAGAAATATTGGGAGGTGGTGCGCCCAAGACAATGCGACGCCGAATATTTATTTAGAAAATCGATCTCGGGAACGCCCAGCGACTGGTGGCTCGTGGTGAAAAATGAAGTCACGGACCTTGACAGTTTTGCGACAAAATTCCAGCAGCGATACTGGAATGAGCATATATACAGCACGAGGTTCGAAAGAAACTTGAGTTCGGTTGCTTCCAGCTCTCCAAGGACAAGTCACGCGCGGAATAAGCAACGCGCACGTTTGCCAATGTGAGTGAGCTTACACCGGCACTCGGACAGAAAGAAATAATTCGCAAATTGGCTCGTCACTATAGTGGCCAGATGAAATATGCTTTTTGCGGCAGAGGTATTAGTCGTAGCGAGCAATTAATTGATCTCTTAGAAGAGTTTGATCTATTGGCAGCACAAATAGCGGATATACTGACAACCGCGAGTGGCACAACAAAAAACGGCTTTTCTCGCGAAAATAACGCAACAACTTCGGGGCAACGGCGATCATCGAACTCCAACAATCAATATGCTTGACAAAACAATGATAACGCGACCCCTGGGACATCACAGCCTTCGACGAACACAAACAAGAAAACGACAGGAAACTCAAACACGAAACAGAATACAAATTTTGGGGGGCAGAGCACCCCTTACGAAGGAACGTCATGGAGACGGCAACCCTCTTAAAAAGTACAGAACATGGAGATAGAACCTCTGCAGGACCTCGAAAATACCGATTATTCCGTCTAGGAATACGAGGATGATACTGGAGAATCGGGAAACGAGCAGGAGCCACACCAGTAAAAAATAATCGAGCAGGCGAAAAAATTGACCTGGCTACTGAAATTACGTACTTCGCCGAAGTACTCGCGAACACACGTGAGGAGTTAACCGAAGAGACAACTGAAAATTAAAAAAGAAAAAGGTGAAAGTGTTATACTGCAAAGATTCAGATCGCCGTTATAGTTGCAAAAGCCCTCATAGACACAGGTACTGAAATCACCTGTATATCGGAAGAATTTCTTAATAATAACAAGGAGAGATTGGACCGATATCCGTGTCTACCATTAGCAGGTGTCGCCGTGGCGGGACTCCTGGGGGGCAAGGCTGTACGACTAACACGGCAGATATATGCAGACGTACAACGACCCGATACAATCATACAATTGGAATGTTTGGTTGTGCCACGCTTTTCACGTACATGCATTATAGGAATCGACCTACTGGACGAGCACAAGACTAATATTGACCTGGGCACAATGACTCCAACTTTCCCCTACGTATAGGGACATCCAGCAATCAGAATCTGGCAAGATGAAGGAGGCAAGCAGCAAGATGGAGATTTTAATTTATGCACGCTGAATTCTTTCAGCTTTGACGACAAAGAAGCCAGTGAAGAATTATAAGAGGAGGAGTACATACAAAATAACCTCCTACTGCTCGACGATTAAATGAAATATTAATCGAGGACTGGGAGTGTCCCGAACCAGAAGAGGTTCTGTTTCAAAAATGCAAAGGGATGAACGTTACGTAAAACTTCGACATGACTAGTAGTTTCTGGAAGATCCCACTACATCCGGACTCACGAAAATATACGGCATTCCAATACCGCGGCTGTAGCTATGAGTTCCGCGTCGTACCCTCTGAACTCAAAACGAACACGGCAGCCCTCGTACGCGGACTCGACCATGCCTTACAAGGACTCGGAGATCAAATCATTTCTTTTGTGGACGACACTTTAATTACGTCGGAATCGAATGAGATGCATTTGAAACATCTTGATGAAATCTTGAGTAGATTGAATGAAAATAATTTCACACTCAATCTGACAAAATCGCATTTCTTTAAGAAAGAAACTAAATTCCTTGGATTTATATTAACTACAGAAGGCGTGAAGCCCGATCCAGAGAAAATTAAAAATATACAGGATTTGCCAGCCCGAAGAGAAGTGAAGCAGCTTCGAGGCTTTCTGGGACTTATAAATTTTTATTCAAAATTTGGTGAAGATCATGCAGCCGAAACAGAACACCTTCTTAAAGCGATAAAAAAGGAAACCACTTGGAAGTGGGATCAAGAGGCATCAGAAAGCTTTCAAAAAATGAAAGGACTTTCCGGAACATCAATTATGCTATATTTTCCATATCCTCGAGAGGCTTATTATCTCGAAACCGACGCGAGCAATTATGCACTAGAAGCCGTGCTATATCAACTCAACTATAAGGAAAAAAAATAGATAATAACCTTGGCAAGACGAACGCTGAAAGGACCAGAGCTGAATCATTTCACAACCAAAAAGGAACTGCTTGGGGTAGTCTGGGCCTTACGAAAATTTCGCACTTACCTGCACGGTGCCGAAATAACCATTCGCACGGATCAGCTAGCATGAACCTTTTTCAAAACCTGTAAATTCGTGAATGCTAGATTGACGCGATGGATCCTGGCCATACAGGACCACAAAATCAAGACAGAGCACTCACCTGGAAAAGAAAATATCATGGCCGATGTGTTAAGCCGGATACAGGATAGCGAAACCTACAAGAAGAATTACCAAAAAATCCAGCAACAGACTCGTGAGATAACAAAGGAAGGAAATGACAATGTGACGCGCTTTAAAATAATCAACGACACATTGTATCACTTTGACGGCATCATCTACCGCATTTGTACTCCGCGAGCGCTAATAGGGAAGATCATATAAGAATGCCAACTCGCCTATGGACAGCCAGGAGCGGAAAAAACGTACAAGATGATACATGAATCTTTTATGCACCAAAAATAGCAAAAATAACCCGACAGATCCTTGCAGCCTATGACTCACGTCAGCAAAACAAACTTTCAAAGCAGGCGTCACAAGCTCTGCAAGAACCCTTACTCACGAGCGAACCTTTAAAGATCATATCGATAGATTTTTTTGGGCCTTTGACCAGAACAAAATATGGATATGAGCATCTACTAGTAATGATCAACGTCTCCACGAAATAGACAAAGCTGTATCCGCTCAGAAAGGCAACCGGCGACATTACGATAAAAAAATTAGACGAGTTTATCGAGAGTGTCGGATGGCCACGCAAAGTACTCTTTGATAGAGTTAATTAATTTATCAGCCACAAATGGCGACAGGCACTTGAGGAGAAGGGAAGACAAATGATCCTAACATCGAGTCCCCACCCACAAGCAAATATGGTGGAACAAGTGAATCGAGAATTGGCTCGACCTTGTAGGACCCTCTTTCCACCGACTGGACAAGGCGGATGGTACTCACAATTCGAAAATATTGAAACTATTATCAACGAATCACACCACGACACAACTGAGATTACGTCATACGAGGCCTTATGAAAGCAGAAAAGGACAAAATAACGCCTTATAATAGGAAGGTATCGGGTGTTGAATCGCCTGTCATGCATCAATAAGCAGGATGAAGAAGAAGAAATAGTAATCGTGGATGAAATTGTACATGGACCACAGAGCGATGAGACGAAGTAGCCTGAAGTAGCCTGAGGAAGCCGGAAGAAGAGACCTCAGGAGTTACACACACAGAAACACCCTGTGACATTTCGTCACCCCTGAGTGAGCAAGGGGAGGAGATATCAACCGAATGTGAGAATGTTGAGCACGAGGAAGCACCAGCGGAGCAACCGTTGACTCAACCATCGACATCGCAACAGACTCAGGACAAGAGGAGCGCACAGGAAATCCTATATGAGACCTGCATGAATGCATAGCACTTGGTCTTTTTCAAAGAACCTGCGGAAGAAGTACCGGCACCCAAGGCGTAGACAAAGATAGAAGTTACTGAAGTCGAACAACAGTGGCTGGACGTCACTCAGGCGAAAAAAGACATGCCAAAGCCAAGGGGTATGTATGCAGTAACGGAAAGTCGACAGGATGCCATGACAAAGGATAGAATTGTCAACAAGACTGCCACACCAGGAAAAAGAAAGCAGCCAACAACAAAGAAGGACTTGAAGCTGGAGTGACAGACGAAAATCACTCGGAAAAATGTCATTAAGGATTTGCGAGCGGTACGTCGCAAAGTCATTACGAAGAAGGAAAGAGAACAACGACGAATGGAAAGAAATCCCCAAAAAAGGAACAAGAGGGAACAACGAAGGGTCGAGCGAGAAACAACCATCAAAGGATACTGACAGTTATGTCCAGGTGAGGACCTAGGAGAGTTCGCCAATTATGAGAGATGGAAACCAGCCCAGGACTGGCCCATAAATGAGTTTTGGACCTTGAAAAAAAAAAGGAGGAGAGACCTAAACAACCGTGAGGAGAACAATAATTTATCCCTCGATGCGACGACTCGAATCACTAAAATTGAGGAATCGCAATTACGTAAGCAACTCATAGACATTCATTGTAAACTCTGACTTCTTTTTTCAACAATTCCTGTACTGCGAAATCATCATACATGATTTCGCCGACTATGTAAAACTCTATTTTTGATAATTGCTCTTCCTCAATTCGGGGGTCAGTTGGAACCCTCTAGTTACAAGGGGTTCCTAAAAATAGGCAATGATAGGCATAGGAATAGGCATAGGAATGATGTTACGTAAGCGCCATGTGGCCGAAGCCTAGGCAGCGGTAGCACCTTATTGCCTCCGCCTTCTTGTGCACACGGCAGGATACCCAGTACCCAACCCACCTTAAGGTGTCCAATGCGTACCAGACTGACAGTCAGAAATTCATCCAGGCCCACGAAAGCCTTCAGATTGCCTCTGACGGGTCTTTTCATGAGGCTGATACTCGTGACTCCAAACGGTCTGCCGAAATTTGTTCGAACGGCTTCCTCTACTTCTTCTGCATCTGTCGTCATATCGAGGTCCAGAATTTCGACCTTGGTGCGAGGGACAAGCTCACGCACGCTACCCGCGTGACCAACCGCCTGCTTGATGGCAGCCGACAGCTCAGCTCTGCCCTTTGATGGGGCGCACTCGAATTGCGCCAGTGGTCAACCACCCTGCCAAATTGAAACCTGAACTGTGCCAGTCGGTAAAGGGTCTAAAAGTAGGTAGTTTTCAGCTAGCACGAACTGCGCCAGAGGTATTTTCAGGTGCTCCTTCCATGAAAACAGGCACAATGGGCAAGGAATCTTGAAATACTCCTCCCATGAAAAATAATGTGTGATTTCAAACTGACTTTTATTTGCTGTTTCTTTACTATATATGTTCTAGATAGAAATTAAAATTGCAATATATTTTTTCATTTTTCTGCATTAAAAATATAAATATTATCAGTGGTATATATAAGAAAAGGATGCGTAGGAGAATTTTCAAATGAAAATAGTCCTTCTCTAAAACAAAAATTATTTCAGTTTTAGTTAAAGTACAGTGACAAAGAATCCCAGATTTCTGTGCATTATAAAACTATTCTTGCAGACCCAATAGTTGAATTTTAAACCCAAAAGATGAATGTTTAAACAAGAAAATTAAATGTCTATCAAAAAAGATAAATTTTCGACAAAAATGGAAGTTACATTTTTTAGTTGGAAAAATTAATTTTCAATTTAAAAAAACAACTAATTTTCAATTAAAAAAAAATCATTTCTAATCGAAGAAATAAATTTTCACCCAAAAAGATGAATTAGTTACCAAGAAGATTAATATTCTACCACAAAAGACAAAGCTTCAACAAATACAGAAAATTTCAACTGAAGAAGATAAATATTTGAATCGAGTGATGTTTGTCGTATTACAGGATCAACGCATAAAGTGAAGCTGAAGTTTTTAATAGAACTAGCAAAAATTAATCGTTTGTGGTAAGTTTTGTTTTTCAAAACTATTATTTAAATAAAATATTACATCATAAATTTTGAATTTTTTCAGTTTGATCATATACATAAATACCTTGAAAATACATTTTTATGTTTTTTAAATGTTAAAAAATCTTAGAAGCACAGTGTTAGATCAATTTTCCGTACATATATGTATGTATATTTCCGTATATATGTCAATTTTTTATCTTTTTGGAGGTCTTTCCAAGCTTTTCCACATTTTGATTGAAGTTCTGTAGGCGATAGCTCATATATAATATGCACCCTTGTTTTGAAAAACCAAATTTAGAACGTGCTTGAGGTTGAGGGTTTTCTGCTGGCAAAAATAGATTGGATAAATGTCGATAAGTCTTACATTCATGAGTTTCGAAACTCATGCCGTTTTTTTCATTTATTCATACGGGATTTATTCATTTATTTATTATTTATTTATTTTTTGAAAACAGGGGTCCATTAAATATAAATGAACGCTTAAAAAGCTGAAAAAATTTAATCTGGTTGCGGCGTTTTTAAAAAAAAAAAACTTTTTCTGGCTCTCTAATATTACGAAAGGGAAATAGGATTCTTAATCCAAATTTTTACTTATTAGGGCGAATAAAATATCGTCGGAGTCACCGAAAATCGTAGATTTTGAATATAATATTTCTAAATTACTAATCACATAATTCAGAAAATTCATATCTCGTATTTTATGTATCATGGCGTACAAAGGACAGGGTCAATTTATTTCAATATTATCCGGAAAAAGTAGGAGGAGCACCCATTAGTCGGATGGGTATTGTATTTTGACCACTGGCGCAGTTCAGTCAGCGAAGGAAGAGGGCCCTCTGGCTAGCAGGTAAAACTCTAACCACTGGCGCAGTTCGTGTGCACCGCTTTGATGTAGGTCCCAGTTCTATTAGAACCTCACGGTGTCTCGTTTGCCTGACCCCCTTGATTTTTACGCCAAGGGCGCCAGGTTTCACCTTCTTCTTAATGTCCTTGAGGACCGTCGCGTAGCTAAGTCCCTCGGTCAGTCTGATAAGGACCGCCTCGGTTCTAGCTCGCATCTGCATCTTCTTCTGCTTCTTTTCTCGTTTTGGTTGCAGCCTCTTGCTTTTCCCCCACCTTTTTCGGTGTCGAGGTCGTTGGCGTTGGAGCGTTGCGTGTCCTCGGGTTTTTTCTTTTCGGCTTGAAAGGACTCGTCTCTACTGAACATAGGGTGGTCTCCCTCTCTCGCTTCCTATTGTGGGGAGTGGGAGCTGCCACGGCTTCATCAGTCTGAGTGCAGCTTTCGTCTGTCTTCTTCTTTGCCTTTTCCTTTCGGCTTATTGCTCTCGTTCGGGTAGTTCATCGAACAATCTCGATAAAATCCCTATGAAGCCCTTCGATCGTCATAGAGTGATCGCGCAGTTCCTTCATAAGTCGCTCCGTTCGTTGCAGCCCTTCCCTAATTGAAAGCCACATATTCCTCTTCGTACTGCTGAAATCCACCATTTCTTTAATGGTAGCTCGTAACTCTTCAAAGAGATCAAACGTCTCTGAGAGTTTGGCATCCATTTCTGCGATGACCATCTTATTTATCGATACTTCCTACTCCTCCGTTACGTCCAAAGGACCACCCAGCTCCTCGCAGACGCTCCTGTCAAAGTACGGTTGGTTTCCCCCAAAATCCATGGAACCGGCACCAGCCACCGGGGCTTCCACCCGATCGGAACCGGCGGCGAGATTTCCACTCCCTTGGGGTAGTGTGTTTTTTTCGTACCCGCTCATAACTGGTTTCTTGTTCGGGGTTCCTTCCCCTAGCTGGTTTTTGTCCACCCTGGGTATTTCATTTTCCCGGTACCACCCATATCTGGTATCAAAAACCATCTGCAACTGGCCAAGCATTATATTATTTATCAAATCACCATTTAAACCATAAGAAAGGAAACATGTTCTCAATGTTAGACAGGGCTATACAATTTTGTGAGCCTGAGTTCCACCCTGAAAATATTTCCATAGTTAACAAAAATTTATTCAATAATAACTACCCGTACCACTTTATTGAAAAAACCATAGATCAAAGACTAAAAATGTACAATACCAACACCTCACAACTAAAATAAACAAAAGACATTGATTCCAACAGAATAATAGTAGTACCGTTTGTCAAAGAACAATACCACCCAATTTTAAACATTTGTAAAAAATTAAACATCCATACGATTTTTCTATGAAAAATAAATTACAACAAACTTTACTACATACACCAAAAGATCCTACACCAAAATTTGAGAAAACAAATGTTTTATACAGAATAACCTGTATAGACTGCGGATGGGTATATATAGGCCAGACAAAAAGACCATTAAAGACTAGAATATCTGAACATCGATCAGATCAAAATCATCATCGAAAAAAGAAAGCACTATGAAAACACACCACCAAATATGCATATAAATCTAATTTTAATGAAAAAAAGTCAAAATTTCAGGAATGGAAAACAATTATCTTAATAGAATTGTTATGGAAATGTTTCACATTGTTAAAAATATGAACTCAGTAAACTTACGAACAGACACAGAGAACTTAAGTGTAATTTATCATGATTTAATCGAAAATTGCGGTCAAATTTCTTCTATTACCAACGGATCTGACGCATGCGTATCCACTTATTTCTAACGTTAGTTTATACACTCTGAAAGTTTTTGGAGCAGCACATAAACGTAGCTCTACGCTGATTTTTACTCTTTATCATTAGTTTAAACAATAGTCACACCATTTTTTTACACCAATTCTTAACAGTTCAATCAAAAACAATAGTAGAAATGACAAACTCAAAACCATTGAACACAATTTTGCTAAATAACTCTAAATACCTATTTCACATTAAGTGAGGTGATGAACACTCAAAGAAAAGGGATTTTTTAAATTTTTTGACTTCTTAAATATGGGAACTACCACTCATTTTTAATATTCAATTTGGATGAAAAGTACACATTGCGGTAAGTTTAAAAATAAAATAAGTAAATCAAAGATGTATTCATCGACAATAGACCATATATGTATACATATTCATGACATGATCCATTGTTTGTTATAGTCCTGATGAGGCTGTGATTCCACCGTGAAATGCATTGACTGTACTGCAGTTCCTAAATATATACTATGAATTTTACAAAGACCAAAGGCCATCAATCACTCTCTGGCGGACCGGCCGAACGCAAGCATTACGCTACAGCGTAATGGTAAAGTAATGGTAAAGTAATATGGCATTATAATTAATAAAAGAAACAAAATAAATATGTAAACTGTTGCAATTATAATAAAACTTCAAAATTTACGTTAAATGGTCATGTCGTAATTGCAACAAGTTGCTTTCTCAGCTTTAAAAAATAAAAAAACAAAGTGGCTGTCATTCAAGTCGGGCCCCTGCGGACTGGCAACCCACTTGAAGCCGCGTTAGCGGGTTGCCAATATGCAGGGGCCCGACTTCGATGACGGTCACTTTGTTTCTTCATTTTTTAACGCTGCAAAAGCAACTTGTTGCAATTACGACATGACCATTTAACGTAATTTTTGAAGTTTTATTATAATTGCAACAGTTTACATATTTATTTTGTTTCTTTTATTAATTATAATGCCATATTACTTTACCATTACTTTACCATTACTCTACCATTAAGCTGTAGCGTAATGTTTGCGTTCGGCCGGTCCGCCAGGGCTACCATCTTTATACATTCATTTTTATAAATCGGTCTAATTAAAAACAAATAATAATAATATGCAAAGATGCAGAAATATATAAATATATGGATGTAGAATCTAGAGTGTAGTGTACATATTTTTAGAACCCTGGTTTATTATTTTAAAATAGTACATTTAACGACATTATTCGGTTATAAAAAAGTAAGTAAGTTCATGTAAGTATATGGATTAAGAAGTTACTTAAATATTATATCAAAATAGCACTCTTAGTAAACTTATATTAAGATATCAGTAGACATAAGAAAAAAGAATAACATTCGCACACCAGATGGCAGTCAATTCCAAAGCCTTCATCCTCTAATTACAAAAGATTTTTGCATTAATTATGTTCTATGAGCAGTTATTGCTAGGGTACGACCTCCATCGCGCAGCCCAGGCCGACCTGGAAGGTTCATATTATCCCGCAGACACAGTTCTAATAAATATACAGACTTTTCATTTCTAAAGATCATGTACAGCACATTATCCATAAAATATTGTCTTCTCTTGGCAACCGTCATAAAGCCAGCTCTTTCCCCATACTTATAAGTGTGATTGAATTTGGACCAGTTATAGATACCACATACCCATAATCAAAATGAGGGAGAATCAAGGCTTTTACAAGGTGGATTCGTGTATTTTTAGGCAAAGAGTCCCTACTCCGACTATGCTGATGTAAAGTTCAGACGTTTTTGCGTGATATTAGTTCAACATGTTCTTTCCAAGAAAAAGACTTGTAGAATATAAAACCAGGATCATTAACAGAATCAGAGAAGTCAATAGTAAGACCGTTCAAGTACAAAGGTAGGCGGGAGTCCTGGTCTTCAGATGGATTATGAATGGAGGATCCAACTAGCACATAATTTGTTTTTCGTGGATTGAGTTTCAAACCAACAGATACAACCTAGTTGCACACGTTATTAATATCTTCCTGAACCATTTGAAGTAGGTCCCTAAGGATACCAAGAGGTCCAGAAATATATATTTTGCTAACATCAGCATAAATGTGATATTTACAGTAGCGTAAGGCAGCTGAAAAGTCGCAAGCGAACAAATTAAGCATTTTGGAGCCAAGTGTTGAGCCCTGGGGAACCCCACTCTTCACCTCATTTCAGTCAGAGCGAAGACCATCACTGTTTGTTGCACATTGTAAGCGATTGCTTAAGTAAGACTTAAACCAATATATGGCACTGTTAGAGATATTAAGGTTTTTTAATTTTTGGAGTAAAAGATCATGGTCAACAAACTCGAACGCTTTGGTAAGACAAAAAAATACAACAACCGTTACTTCATTTTTATCAATTGCAGCTTTTAAATCAGCACTAAATTTAAGGGAAGCAGTGATGGTACTTTGCTCCCTCTAGAATCCAGATTGGAAAGGATCAAGCAGCTTATGCTTATCCAAATATTCATTTACCTGATTATCCTCTAATTTCTCAAGAGGCTTGGCTAATGCACTGAGGATAGAGATATGACGAAAATCTGTAAGACTTGAAGGATTAGTAATCTTAGGAACAGGGCGAATCAGTGCTTGTTTTCAAATATTGGGGAAAATCCCAAGCCCCCTGAGGTTATATTGGCAATTAATGGAAACAGAGAGTTAGCCCCAACATAAGAGAAGTAGAAGTTATCATCATCAAAGGGAGGTAATTCACTGGATAAGAGAGTAGTATCAATTGGCAAAGGCTCAATTTAGAAGCGCTTCATGAAGTCATTTACTGGGTAGTTCTGATCAATGGTTTGACTCTGAGAGGGAATAATTCCAAGCCGCCGAAGGAGCTTACAGATATTTTCATCCCCAATCTTGTTGAAAATTGCATTATAGTTATATTTATTTTAGAGTCCCTTATCTTGATTTGAACCAGATTCTTAAGGATACAGAATTCCTTACATCGTGCCTGGTCATTAGTCCTTCTAGCTTGAGAATACTTTCTGTCTCTTTCCCTTCTGAGACTTTTAATCTCTTCCGATATCCACGGTAAAAACTACTGTCAAACAGATTCTTCACGATGTCAAACGGTGAAATTTTAATTATAGTTGCAATCTCGGGCAACAACCTGGCTATACCGGGGGACTTGGTCCACATTATCAAGGAGCATTTGAGCGCGTATCCCCAAATTGCATTTGCATTCTCGAGCAAAACCCTGGTTATACCGCGGGACTTGCTCCACATTATCGAATGCAATTTTAGTTTGAGTTTATTTTATGTTTTATTTCAAGACTTCTCTTAGAAGAATTATTGTCAAATTATAGAAGCATCATCGAGCAATAACCTGGTTGCACCAGGGAACTGGGTCCACATGATCGAATTTGATTTGAAAAGCAATCTGCCAATTGTATCGTAAGCTATTTTCAAGCAGCTGCGGAGTAATACTGCTCTACCTGGTTGCCAAAATAATTGCGTGCAAATGCCAGCTTCCTGGAAAGAGAATTTAATCAAGGAAAGATTCTGAATCTTAAGTTTTCAAAACTCAGGATTATACCTCTAAAACGCTTAAACCTGGCTTCGTTCATTAACTCTCACTTCCTCTCTTCCTCTGGAGTAAATCTCTTTTCAGGTCATTGAACCTGAAGGTGTAAATATTCAAAGCAAATATAAATCGCATGTTTTTCGAAGAGCGTTTAAAGTATCTAGCGAGAAATTTAATTTCTTAAATTCGTTTTCGTGTACATGCCACTGTCAGACAATTTAGCAATTAAAAGTTGTGCATAGAGAATGTTTTATGATGACTTTATGTTCGTAAGTTTCTTGTCTTTTAGATTTTGTCTTCGTCAATCATATAAATTAAGGACTGACTTCAAATGCCACACGATTGTGAGAAAAGCTTAACATTAGTACTTCTCTTTTATGTTTCTACTTTCGTTACCCTAAAAATTAAGGACCATGTTTGTATGTACAGTGTTTATTTAGAGGTACTTCGCGTTCTTTCAACGGCCAGTTTTGCCACGTGTAATTTCACGCCATTTAGCTAGTGAATGTTGAAATAAGCTCAAAAATATACCAATGTACACAGTGAAGCTTGCTTATTCACTTCTATAGATTTAGTTTCCATCGCATGATTCCTAGCGAAGAATCGATGCTTCTTATTTCGAGTTTTTAGGGTTCGTACTTATAACTAAATTAGACTAAGGACTAGAAACCTAGATTGTCCCTGTATCAATGGTTCCTGCTGCATATGATCACAATACTTGATAAGCAGTCGCGGACAATTTTCCAGCGATGGTTACGAAGGAATAACCTCTAAGCGAAGGCGTAAGAACCGTGCCGAAGGCTGAATGGCACCTGCGTGAGGTGTCTTCAACGGTGACACTGAGAAATCAGGCGACCTCTCAGAGTATCAGCCTTATCCTTGCACGCAAGGCTCTACAAGGATGAACGAACCCTTTCCCTAGCTGCCCGTGGGAACAACAATGAATCCACCAAGACACCAAAATGCTGTAGATGCGCGCAGAGCACCCGACAATGGGTCGGCAAACAACGCCGATCATCCTAGAGTTCGGGGTGCTGAAAATAATTTAGATGGGAACACGACGACGAACCGGCGAAGCGCCCACATTGAGTGGACGGATCAACTTAGGAAGGACGTGCTAGATTGCCACGATGCCAGGATTATCCCTGTTCGCGGAGGCTTCATGGCGCGTATGCACACTCTGTGGTACAAGAAACACCCAGAGCTTCCGCACGTTTCGCATCAGTTTTTGCGAAGTCAAGCCGACTACCTCCAGAAAAATGGATATGCACGCGGAGCGCTTCCACAACCGCTGCTTGATCAAGCTGCAGCCGAAGATGAAGCGACATTGAGACCAACCGCAGAAAGTAGGCACCTTCTGAAAGATGATTGCAATTTCAATACAAGGAGGAACATCAACATCCAAGTTCCTCTTAAGCCCCAAGATCTGGCTGAAATGGATGCCTCTCTCATGGAGATATCTCGCAAGAGTCCGACCTCTGGACCATCAATTGCTTAGCTTATGGTGCTGCGAGAACTTTGGCTGATTCAAGTAGAAGGCTAAAACCGACGATGGATCATAAGACCAAAAAACGTTTGCATCAACTGAACAAGAAAATTGGTAGACCGTTTACGGAAAGAGTTCGAAAGCTCGCCCAAGAACTAAGGATCTTGAATCACACACTAAACCATTCAAAGCTGCTGACAATCAAGCAGCATATTGTTGAGAAAATACGGCTGTTTTTTGACGCAAGGAGGAGAATACAGAAGAGGGAGAGATGGACCAGGGAGAATCAACAGTTTCTCGCTGACCCATCGCGCCTCTTCAGCGACCTCCCTGTTTCTGTAAAAAATCCACCCAACCCCAAGGAGGTAGAGACTTTTGGGAGATAGGTATACAAAATCCCGAAAAAACTGGAGTTGAGAGAAGATACTGACAATATCAACCGCTTCAAAGAGTTTTGGGACAACCTTATAAAGTCTGTGGAGGAATGTCCATCAGTCACTGCCGAAGAGGCGAAAAAAGCACTTAGAGGCACGAATAACTTTTCCGCTGCTGGACCAGATTGTATCAAGTACTTTTGGTGGAAGAAGTTTACTTTTATACACCAACATTTGGCCCACATATTCACCTCATATTTAAAGGCGGAGACGCTCATTCCGCAGTGGCTGTTGTTAGGACGTACGATACTCCTGCCTGTATGGCGAGAGTCTTCATGACCGAATTGTTTTAAGTACAGCTTACATGGTTGCTAATGGCAGAGATCCGCTCTTGAAAATGGTCAGGAATCAGGAGAAGATTGGCGAAGGAGCGCTCCTTTACGAAGCCGCAAAGCAAATGGCCGAGACCCTTCGCCTGAATTTCAACATCCTAAGTGAAGAAAGTGCATTACTCCATGTAGATGCTTCACGTGTATAAGCCGAAGTGAAGAAAGCAGAGGTTGGAAAATTTCATCGAGAGCTACTCGACAAGCATATGCACGGAAACTATTGTTTTATTGTACGGTTTTATTGTTGCTTGCCAGGACGGTGTAATTTCCACCCTAGCATACCGCGCCCGCATTTTATGTCAAGAAGTTCCGAGTAATAGGTGCAGAGCGTGTCATGCACACGCTGAGTACCTAGAACACGTACTATCTGGGTGACCGACCAACGCAGGAACGACGTACATCTATAGACATAATGCGGCCATAAGAGTTCTTTATCACCATCTTTGTCAATCTTACGGTGTTGGTCGCGAACCTGCCCTGCCGAACGCTCCAAAGGATATAGAGTCAATTGTCCGAAACGAGAAGTGCCAAGTTTTAAGGAACTACGATTTTCGGGCAGCAGTTTCCGTTGCTCATTCGAGATCTGACATTGTTCTCCAAGAGTTCGAGAAACGAACTGTATTCGTGATCAAATTCTCGGCTCCGTCCGAAAACAGCATCACTGCAAAGGAGAAAGAAAAGGAGGAGATGTATCGAGGCCTTAAGAGAGAGCTGCAACGACTGTGCCCAAAGTATTCGGTGCGAGTAATTTTCCTTGTGATTGGTGCTCTCGGAGGTGCGGAACTATCACTGGTTCGTAACCTTAAAGCCATACCCGCGTGCCAAAAATATGCCAAGGTACTTGCGAGATGGATGCAGAAAGCTGTCAGCCTTGGGTCGCTTCGTGTCCTCAAGATACACGAGGGTTTCGCCGGCCTGTCGTTGTGATTTTGTCGTTTCCTGTGACCACACATCTCACGGTTGTGAAACGTGGCCATAGGCGTGATTTACCGCAGTTCTACTGGGGGCTATTGACATTTTTAAGATGGCGGTTGCTCTTAGTGCGACCCTGCAGTGGTTGTTAAACTATTTTTTCAAATTATATATATATATATATATATATATATATATATATTGCAACCGCCGACTTTTCAGCTTAGTTAACTCTAATGGATTTAATAAATAAATCGGAAAAATAATGAAAACAAAAGGGCCTTACACAGAGAAAGGATATGATTCCATATTCACAATAAACTCTTCTTATTCAATTACGCCTGAGCTAAGCTATATTGTACCTTTCAGGTCTCTAAAGCCCTAGCTAATTAATTTCTATTTTATTAATTAAGAAAAAGTGATCAATTCAATAATACCTCGCTGAGAGGTGAGCTTTCAATAACTCTGGTAATTCGTAGCTAATAACTACTAACGCCGACGAGAACCTTGGTGACGCTTCAGGAGTACAAGCATGTACACATACACACACAGAGCAGATCTGTACGACGGACAGTCTTAACTTGTGTCAGTCCTTTTAAATCTAGAATAAAAGTTTATTTTCAATAACCTTCAAATTCATTAGACTAAAATGAGAAATATCGCTGTACACTCAAGGAGTGATCTGCACTCGGGGCAGATTATACCAGTAATGATTTTAAAATACAATACAATACAAGGCCTTTTTAAATCAGGAGTAAATACTATGTGTTTTTATTTTTATTTGGTTTTCTTTCTTTTCATTCGTTAATTCTAAAGTAGCCTCATTCAGGCTATTTCCTTCCTACGTAAATAGGATGCACACTTCCTAGAGGCTTGGTTTGATTTTCAATTATTTAAGAGAGATTTTACTCTAGGAAGGTGATTTACAGAGCAAGTAGTCAGGATTATCTAATTGGACTCAACTGTAAGTCAAAACATGCATCAAAAACACAAAGGCACACAAAGGCAAATCTGACGATAATATAATTGGTACTCATGACCCATGAATTACGCGGCTACCTGTCTATCAGGTGTACTACTTGAAGAAGGTGAGGACGCAACGTAAACGCGTTCAGGGCGAGCCAGCTGGGCTGAGGATTACACAGGCCCCAGGTAGGTCTCTTTTGTTCTCAGCGAGGGAGAGAGCGAAGGGAAGCGATTTCGAGCGGACTCGACTCTGCCAAAGTCTCTTTCGTAGAGATTAGATTTATATTCTAGGACTTTCCGAGTCCTCTCTTGAAATGTGAGGTATTTCCTCAGGATCTGAGATTCGTCCTTAATGATTTTCTCAACCAGATGAGGCAGTACAACTCCCTGTCTGATTGTAAATCACTAAGACGCGATGAACAGATTTACGAAAATATTATATTGTCTGGTGCAGACCAATGGCTTAGGTATAACCTCCACCTTGCTCAAAGAGGCCAATATAATATCTCAGGATAATAACTTTCAGAAAACAGGCCTTTAGCCTTACGATAAATCAATATAGAAAATTCTCAGAGGTGGCACTTTGCCACAAGATTCAAAATAAATTTCATTCGAGATCGCTTTAGGAAGTTCGTTCACTTTAACCTGACGAACGAAGACCACTTTAAAATTAAGCTTCTTTTCTAGACAGCGTTGGCGATATAATCCTCTTGGCTCTCCTAAAGTAAACACAATTCTTTTTGGAAGAAGATTCAAGATATTTGGTTTCAACGCCAAATATATTGTAACTTGTCCACTTGAGAGGAACTTGTGTGAAAAGAGGTGAGGATGCAATCCTCAAGTCTTTTTCACAAGGACTCCACCCTGTGATCTGCGCTTTTCAGACGCAAGATTCAGAATGCCGTTTTTCGGCCGGGGAGCGCTTTTTATCTTCTATGCTCCTCTTTGCCCTCCCTCGCTTACGCAATATCTAGTTGCGTGGGAGTACTGGAGCCTGCGCTTTAGAGTTCCCCCTGAGTGATGCTACTTTCTGTTAGCATCACGCAGGAGATAGTTCTTTGCCTATACCCAGGCTGATCCTGTAATTCGCGGGTTACATCTGCCCCCAAAATTTAAGGAGAACGCTGAAGATCGCATTACATAATGTTTATGGAGAACAGTAAAATATGAAATATCACGAAAAAGATACATAAATCAACGTAGGTGGAGAAATGTTAAAGATATAAAAAGAAAATACAAAAGTAGTAATGGAAAGCGATAAAGCGATATAAAAAAAATATAGAAAATAATAAAAAAAAAGTGAGCGTGAGATTTCTTACAAGTTCAGTAGGTTGACTCTGAAGTTCTGTCTTACTTCAGCGTGAGAGCTTCAATTTCTTTCTCCAATGATCTTTTCTTGCTGACTCGTTTCATGGTTCCTCTTCGCAGTGTCCCGTTTAACCGTTGTTGAATCCTTTTGATTTCCTCACGATTGTTGACATGCGGATTTCTCAGCGGCTTATGTTCAATCAATGACCATTCTTGACTCAATGGCCATTCTTTCTTGACCAGCTCCTGCTTTCTCTTTTCCTCTCGAGAAATATTTATGACAGCTTGCGGGGTTGTAGAAATTTCAGATTTCGGCTGGGATTTGTGTTCAGGTACGGTCAGGGCCTTTTCTTCGGGCTGTATTTCCACTCGCTTTGCTGGCGAATGGTTCTGGTCCTGAATCATGTTTTCGATGAAGATATCGAGTCGACTCTTCTGCACGGTGTAAATTCCTCGCAGAGGTTTTCGTGTTGCTTTTTCTGCGTTGTTTTTGAGCCATTCTTGCTTTGCTGGATCTGTGTTCTCTTCCCAATTTTATGAAGAATAAGTCCTTTCTTTATTTCCGCGAGTATCTCTCCCTCCACTATTTCGTTTTCTTCAGGGGTTGGCACAGGCACTTCGTTTTGAAGTTTTGGTGCGACAATTCTTTCCTGTGTGGTTTTCGTTGCCTCTCGTTCAACTGACTGTACATTGAGTTCTTGTGCCGTTAACACTGACTTCGTTGATGGCACCTTTTGTTTTTCGAAGACAACGACAATCTCAGGTGATGAAGGGGCTTCAGTCTCCTTTTTCTTTGAGCACTCACTTTTCACTTCACATGTATTGGTACCGGACGTCCCAACATTACCTCCATGTCTGTTGTTGAGTTACTGCGATTTCGTGCCGTTTTCTTCTCTACAGTAAACGGTATGCGCCTTGACTGCCATGTTGACTCAATGTTTTCGAGAGATTTTTCGATCCTCTCTTTTTCTTCTTAGGCTGAGATATATGGTCGTGGAATTGAAATTTTGTCTGTATCCAAAATTTTGTCCGTCGTTCCCACGTTCCTCTTCCTGACGTCACATGGAAAGCTTCGAGTACTCACGTTCTTTATCAGTGTATTCGGTAGAGGTGCGACCTATGGCCGAATGGTCGTGATGAAGCGTGCTCGCGTACTCAGGATCCTGTAGGGTTGTTCGTTTAGTTTGAAAACCTCCTCTTCTTCTTGATCCATGTCGCATTGGATTCCAATGCAAGGCATGATGTCGATGGCTTCGATGAAAGTGCTGGCGTCTGGCATCTTGGGCTTTCGGCTCTATACTGACCTAGGCTACGAATTTTCGTGTCTCTTAGGTCCCATCGAGTTTTGGGGCTGCATTTTCTTCATCCCTTCCCTCAATTTCCGGCCTCAGGTACTTGCGTAGGTCGTTTGCGTTGTATTGCCCCCGCTCCTTTTCGCTTTCCGTGTCACACAAGATGTAAACATTGGTAGCTATTTGCGTCTTGGCGCGATACGGCCCTTCGTATAATGCCAAGAATTTTGCCATGGCACCGGTGGCAGCGTTTGACACGGTGCAGGCTTTCGCTAGCACGCACTCGTTTACTTGGAAGCTTACACCCTTTTTCTTTTTGTTGATTCTGTCTAATTGCTTATTTCTTTTTCTTTTGATTCGGTCTCTGAGCACGACTAATTGCTCTTGTCGGTTCGTTAGGGGGTTGGGTAGTGCGCGCGGTAGGAGATCGACCCACCATCTTTTGGGCCTTCGTCCCCACAGTGCCTCGTACGGCGTTGTCTCTGTCGTGTCATGATGCGATTCATTAATTATCGTCTCGATATTTGCTACCTGCGAGTACCATCCTCTATGACGATCAGGTAGTAGTAGGGTTCTGAATAGTCTAGCTAGTTCTCTATTCACCCTCTCTACCATATTTGCTTGGGGATGTCTGATCGATGTAAGGATTATTTTTATTTCGCGTTCTTCCAGTGCCTGCCTCCATCGATGACTAGTAAATTATGTCCCTCGGTCGGATAGCACTTTTCGTGGTTTTCCTACATTGTCAATGAAACTGTCCAATTTTTTCACAGCCATATCACTGGTGGCCTTCCGCATAGGATATAGCTTCGTGTACATTGTGAATGTGTCGATCATCAGGAGTAGATGTTCGTATCCATATCTCGACTTTGTTAATGGACCAAAAAAGTCAATCGAGATTATTTCAAGAGACTCTGTTGACAGGACCGGCTCCTGTAACGCTTGTGATGCCTGCGTCGGCAGTTTGTTACGCTGGCACGAGTCACATGTGGCCAAAATGTGTCGCGTGACTTTAGCCATGCGAGGCGTATAGAAAGATTCACGCAACATTTTATAAGTTTTTTCAGAGCCCGGATGTCCGTAGGATTTGTGACATTCCCATATGATTGACTCAATTAGTTTTTGAGGTACGCATATGCGATAAGTCATACCGTCGAAGTGATATAAAATGTTATTCAGTATTTTAAAGCGCGTGGGATTTTCTGCATTCTTTTCTGTGTCTCGCATGAGTTGCCGTAACTTCTTGTCCTCTTGCTGTTCTCGTGGGATATTTCTTATAATTTGTTCGACTTCCTGGGTCCATTGGTAGCTGAGCGCGTTAATTGTGACGCATGCTTCACCACGATTCTTTTTGTAGCTGTCGTCGTCGTGTATCCGGCTCAGTACATCCGCCATAATGTTCTCCTTTCCAGGTAAGTGTTCAATTTTAATACGATAATCCTGTAATGTCAGGATCCATCGTATCAGCCGTGCATTCACAAATTTGCATGTTTTCAAAAATGTAAGAGCAAGATGGTCAGTTCTATTTACAATTTCAGCACCATGCAGATATCTGCGAAACTTCTGTAATGCCCACACGATGGCCAGCTATTCTTTTTCGGTTGTGAAGTATGTTAATTCGGGTCCTTTCAAAGTTCTACTTGCGAGAGTAATTATCTCTTTTTCATTCTTATCATTTAATTGATATAAAACGGCACCGAGTGCGTAATTACTCGCATCGGTCTCAAGATAATAACCCTTGCTTGGGTCTGGAAAGTAGAGCATAATCGCTGTCCCAAATAAATTTTTTATTCTCTCCAAACTTTTTTGCGCCTCTTCGTCCCAATTCCACGTGACTCCCTTTTTAATTCGCTTCAGAAGGGGTACTGTCTCTGAGGCATGCTCCTTACTTGACTTAGAATAAAAATTAATTAATTCAAGGAAGCGTCGCAGTTGCTTAACGTTTCGGGGGGCAGAAAAGTCGTGAATATTTTTTTTCTCGGGATCTGGTTTCACTCCTTCTGTAGTTGATATGAAGCCTAAAAACCTTCGTTTCTTCCTTAAAGAAGTGTGATTTTGTTAGGCTGAGAGTTAGATTGTTATTTTCAAGTCTTCTCAAAATTTCTTCCAGATGCTCGAGGTGTATTTCATTTGTCTCTGACGTTATTAGTGTGTCATCCACAAAAGAAATAATTTGATCGCCAAGTCCCTACAGTACGTGGTCGAGACCTCTAACGAGTGCCGCGGTACTTGTTTTTAGACCGAACGGTACTACTCAAAACTCGTAGCTGCGTCCTCGGTACTGGAACGCAGTGTATTTTCTCGACTGGGGGTGCAGCGGCACTTGCCAGAAAATACTGGTCATGTCAAGATTTGACATGACGTTCATTCCTTTGCATTCCTGAAAAAGTACCTCTGCTGGTTCGGGGCACTCCCAGTCCTCGATCATAATGTCATTTAATCGGCGCGCGTCCAGACAAAGCCTGATTGTTCCGTCCTTTTTTATCACGGGTACCACAGGATTGATGTATGGGCTGTTCGAACGTTGAATGATATCCATTTTTAGCATACGTTGAACCTCTTCTTCCACCTCATCTCTGTGGGCCATGGGAATCGGATAGCTGCGGCCGACGAAGGGTTTTTCTTCGCGTATTTGCAATATATGTTGATATTGTTCTAAGAGTCCTGGTTCTCGGCGAAACACCTGTCGGTGTGACCATAGAATTTCACGGAGTCTCTCTTTCTCTTTCTTATTAAGGCCTTGACACTCCTACATTTTATCTTCTACTTCCTCCTACGTGATATCAGGCGGTAGATCTTTTTTCATATGCTCCTCCTCTCTGGATTTTTCATTGGGTCTCTCTTCTTCCATCTCAGAGGCCGCAATCGTGCTTACGTTGTAATCTCCATCTTGTTGGTTCTCGCTCTCATCTTGTAGGATTCTAATGGCTGGCTGGCCATGTAGGTAGGGGAAGGTCAGGGTCTTTGTATCTAAATTGATATTGGTCCGATGCTCGTCCAGTACGTCGATCCCAATAATGCAGGTTCTTGAGAGGCGTGGCACGACCAAGAATGCTAATTGGATCGTCGTATTGGGTAGTTGAACGTCCGCGTAGATTTGTCGAGTGAGACGTATCGCTTTGCCCCCAGGGGTCCAGCTACGGCGACACCTGCCAATGGCAAGCATGGGTATCGAGTGAAGCGCTCTTTGTTTCCATTAGAAAACTCCTCCGAGATGCAGGTAATTTCTGCACCTGTGTCTATGAGAGCCTTCGTTACGATCCCGGCAATTTGAATGTTCACCGTGTAGCATTTAGATCGTTTGTTTTTTGCTACTTCTTCCGTTTCCTCAGTAAGCTCTTCGCGGGTGTTTGTGAGCATATTTGCATAGTATACGGTGTCTTTGGCCACGTCAACATTTTTGTTTTTGCTGTTTATTGACGTGGCTCTGGTTCGTTTCCCTGGTCAAGTGGCTGTTCGTCGTGGTAGAAATCTTCGAGCTCTGCATTGCCGAGCGTTTCAACCTCCATATTTTGCACGCGGTATAGCTGCTGATTTGGCTGCTGTCGCCACGAGTTGCCTTCGTACGGGCCACGTTGCCCCCCGGAATTCGTCGCCGGTTTCGCACCTGTGCCTCCGTTGGCACGATTTGTATTGCCGCTTGTCTGTTGGGATGTCCAGTTATTTCCGTTACCTGTATTATTTTGACGTGGATTGTTGTTGTTGTTCGGTGACTTCCAGCCGTTGGAGTTATAGGAACTATTTTCGCGTGAGTAATTATTTTTATTTCTCCACTCACCGTATCCATTGTTGGTATTTCCAATCTTATCGAACTCCTCAAGCAATTCTATAAGTTGTTCACACCTGTCAGTGCCGCGACCGACGATGGCGTACTTGATTTCGTCACTATAGTGACGAGCGAGTTATCTTATAACTTCTTTCTATCTACATTGCAGGTGTCAGATCGCCCACGTGTGCGAACATTCGCGTGGCGTACTCTGCACGCGATTTATCTTTAACTGTCTGGAAGTGGCCGAATTCGAGTTTCTTTCGCACTTCATGTTGTGTGTGCTCATTCCAACACCTTTGTTGGAATTTTGTTAAGAAACTGTCGAGTCCATGAACATCGCTCTTGACTACCGCCCACCAGTCACTGGGCGGTCCTGATAACGATTTTTCGATTAAATATTCAGCGTCGCATTCCCTTGGATGTACCGCCTCCCAATATTGTTTTAGTAGGCGGTCGTACTTCATAGGGCTTCCTTCGCCATTGTACTCTGGCAGGACATATTTAATGTTAGGTTTGGCCGCTGTCACGGTGTCACGGGGTCTTCGATCCAGATTCTCAGTAATCCGCTCTGCCACCCTGGTTTGAGCGGTTTCCAAACGGCTAATTTGTGTCTGTATCCGTGCCTCCCGCTCCTCAATGCTTTGTGTCATGGTGGTAGTGGCCTCTAATGATCAGCTCACGCTATTTTCAAGCGCGGCCAATCGCTTTTGTAGAGTCCTGTCCTTCTCGGCCTCCTGCAGTTCACGTTGACGTTTATCCTCGGCAAGGATACGCTGGGTTCTTTTTTCCAGTGTCTCCAGTCTTTGATTAATAAGGACCCATATTTGCTCGGAGTGCGAGTTTACGGCATCCGATGGGGTGCTTCGGGCGTCCTCCATGTTGTCGGGAGAAACGTTTCGTATCGTTGAATCCAAATCGTCGTGTTCGCAATTTTGATCGGTATTGGATTTTTTCGCGGAGCGCGAAGCACGAGCACTGTTTTTACTCATTTTGACGGATCTAATTACATCTTTTCACACGTAAATTATTTTTATTTTCACTTTTAATTGCACAGAGTAAATTTTTTCTGTAATGTTTTTATGCTTTTGTTTTTATTGCACTTTTTCTTGCCCTAAGATTTGCGCGTTTTTTGCTGCTCTTCGAGCCACTTGTCTAACCTTTCCATGCTACGGGGTTCAATACTCATTTGTCTAAGCATAGTGTCCAAATCTTCCATACCTTGAGGAACAAATTTCTGACTCGTGGGTGGCGGTAAGTATACACGTCTAAGATTTTTATCACCCTTCAAAATGCTGCAACAAGTTTCTTTTTTCGATCGTCCATTATAGGACCATGCGCTTAAGTTGAGAACCTTATCCTTCTTTCAACTCTCGTGTGCCTCACGTTGGGCGCCAATTGCAACCGCCGACTTTTCGGCTTAGTTAACTTTAATGGATATAATGAATAAATCAGAAAAATAATGAAAATAAAAGGGCCTTAAACAGAGAAAGGATAAGATTCCATGTGCACAATAAACTCTTTTCATTCAATTACGCCTGAGCTAAGCTATATTGTACATTTCAGGTCTCTAAAGCCCTAGCTAATTAATTCCTATTTTATTAATTAAGAAAAAGTGATCAATTCAATAATACCTCGCTGAGAGGTGAGCTTTCAATAACTCTGGTAATTCGTAGCTAATAACTACTCTCGCCGACGAGAACTTTGGTAACGCTTCAGGAGTACACGCATGTACACATACACACACAGAGCAGATCTGTACTACGGACAGTCTTAACTTGTGTCAGTCCTTTTAAATCTAGAATAAAAGTTTATTTCCAATAACCTTCACATTTATTAGACTCAAATGAGAAATATCGCTGTACACTCAAGGAGTGATCTGCACTCGGGGCAGATTATATCAATAATGATTTTAAAATACAATACAATACAAGGCCTTTTTAAATCAGGAGTAAATACTATGTGTTTTCATTTTTATTTGGTTTTCTTTCTTTTCATTCGTTAATTCTAAAGTAGCCTCATTCAGGCTATTTCCTTCTTATGTAAATAGGATGCACACTTCCTAGAGGCTTGGTTTGATTTTCAATTATTTAAGAGAGATTTTACTCTAGGAAGGTGATTTACAGAGCGAGGAGTCAGGATGATCTAATTGGACTTAACCGTAAGTCAAAACATGCATCAAAAATACACAGGCACACAAAGGCAAATCTGACTATAATATAGTTGGTACTTATGACCCATAAATTACGCGGCTACCTGTCTATCAGGTGTACTACTTCAAGAAGGTGAGGACGCAACGTAAACGCGTTTAGTGCGAGCCAGCTGGGCTGAGGATTACACAGGCCCCAGGTAGGTCTCTTTTGTTCTCAGCGAGGGAGAGAGCGAAGGAAAGCGATTTCGAGCGGACTCGACTCTGCCAAAGTCTCTTTCGTAGAGATTAGATTTATATTCTAGGACTTTCCGAGTCCTCTTTCGAAAAGTGAGGTATTTCCTCAGGATCTGAGATTCGTCCTTAATGATTTTATCAACCAGGTGAGGCAGTACAACTCCCTGTCTGATTGTAAATCACTAAGACGCGATTAACAGATTTACGAAAATATTATATTGTATGGTGCAGACGAATGGCTTAGGTATAACATCCACCTTGCTCAAAGAGGCCAATATAATATCTCAAGATAATAACTTCCAGAAAACAGGCCTTTCGCCTTACGATAAATCAATATAGAAAATTCTCAGAGGTGGAACTTTGCCACAAGATTCAAAATAAATTTCATTCGAGATCGCTTTAGGAAGTTCGTTCACTTTAACCTGACGAACGAAGACCACTTCAAAATTGAGCTACTTTTCCAGACAGCGTTGGCGATAGAATTCCCTTGGCTCTCTTAAAGTAAACACAATTCTTTTTGGAAGAAGATTCAAGATATTTGGTTTTGACGCCAAATATATTGTAACTTGTCCACTTGGGAGGAACTTGTGTGAAAAGAGGTGAGGATACAAGCCTCAAGTCTTTTTCACAAGGACTTCACCCTGTGATCTGCGCTTTTCAGACGCAAGATTCAGAATGCCGTTTTTCGGCCAATGAGCGCTTTTTATCTTCTATGCTCGTATTCAATGATCTTTGTATTAATGAACTGTTGGATAGCCTCTGGGGAGACGAGGCAAAGGATTGGAATTTGCAATTGCCCCTGTTGTCGCCAATTAGCGAATCAGCGGCACGGCTCTCCCGCTTTGGGTTCCGCGTACCGGCCAAGTATATAAATATGGGCCAATCTCGCGTTAATACTAATTACGACTTTGGTAGTCGATGGAGTTACTTCACAGAACTTCGCTAAAAAGAAATAAAAGTTACAAAAACCGTATCGGTCTCCGGCCTAGCCTAGCCTCGACGCACTGGTGTTCGATCCCAACACGTCACCACGTAATTTCGCAGTTTATTATTTGGAAAAATCTCCTTATCCAAACCCGATTTCTAAACGAACGCCTCTCCTGAGAACGAAGCAGGTGGTGGATTCCACGTCAAGCGGATCAAGAATTTTTCTCTTGGATTTTTTTGAAAGTTCTATATCTTTGGTTCTAATTGACCGATTCAACTTTCTTAGGTCTGAAATTCTTTGGAAAGGCATTTAAATTATAAAAAAATGTCCGAACAGAGAAAAAAATTTTTGACATTTTTTTAAAAACTCAAAAAACGAAAATCGCGTTTTTAAAAATACATGTTCTTGAATTTCAACAACAAAATTGTCAAAGAAAGCCAAAAATGTGCTCTACTAGTACTGTAAGTTCCATCTTGGGACCACCAGTGGTTCACGAGACACAAAATAAGTCTAAGGGTCATACACACATAGGCGCGGGCTTAGCGAATTATGTGACTGTTCAGACACCTTAAATGATGCTCACAACGTCAGACATCGATTAACGATATTTTTTAGTCAAGGTGAAAACCTTTTTAGCAACAATTTTCATTGTTCAAGTATTTTTTTAAATAATTGAATAGGTGAGAGCGACACATGAACGGATAATGTAAGTATGTTAAAATTCTTTGATTCCAGAATCAAAGAATGCATTATCTGGTATGAGGAACCTCGCGAATTTTATGCATTTTGCTCCGTTTTTTCAATACGTGTACAATATTAAGCTCTTCGAAATTAAAAAAAAATCTTTGTCTTCACTTCTCTCCTAGAAATAAAAATTAAAGCGTCTATTTGTCATGTACCCTCAATTGTAATAGAATTGTTAAATCTTTCACTTAAAAATGCTTCTTTTCCATTGTTATTGCAGAATTCCACATGCAGTTGCATGAAAGTTCCACTCTGCTTTGCATGCGAAATCTTTGAATATATAGGACTGTATCGGCCGAGTTACCCCTTTCCAATAAAAATCAGATCCCTTTCCAAAAGAAAAATTCTTGATCCGCTTGACATGAACTCCATCTAATACGATTGCTGTGCATCTCTATCAAAGAAAGCTGATATGTGATTCACAAGAGAAAGTGTGAATTACTGTGGATTTTTGAATGTGCAATTCAGATGGTTCAGCATCACAGTACACAAATCGCAAGATCTTTGCCAACTTAACACTCCACGAACAATATTTTGGATGTATAGCAGGATGGATCTTTCATGTATTCGCACACCCGGCGAAGGGCCTTGTGATTGTATTAATGGCATTCTTAAAAGAGCGGCTGCTAAAACAAACCTTCAGCGTGCATACAGCAATCAGAATACTAATGCTAGAAAAATGTACGACTGGACTGAAACACACTTTAAAGACATTCATGTGGAATTCTGCAATAACAATGCAGAAGATTTTTCCTAATCTCGAAGAGTTTAATATAGTACTAGTATTGAAAACCCGGGGCAAAATTCATAAAATGCGCGAGGTTCCTTGTACCAAATAATGCATTATTTGATTCAGGAATCAAAGAATTTTAACATACTAACATTATTCGTTCATGTGTCGCTCTTACGTATTCAATTATTTAAAAAAATACTTTAAAAATAAAAATTGTTACTAAAAAGGTTTTCACCTTCACTACAAATTTTCATAAATCGATTGCTGACGTTGAGAGCATTATTTAAGGTGTCTGAACAGTCACATAATGTGCTAAGCCCGCGCACGTCTAGCCGCGGCGCCTTGCATCATCGTATATGACCATAAGATTTATTTTTTGTCTCGTGAACCACTGGCCGTCCCAGGATAAAACTTACAGGACTAGTAGAGCACATTTTTGGCTTTCTTTGACAAAAATTTTTTTGGAATTCAAGGACACGTATTTTCAAAAACCCGATTTTAGTTTTTTGAGTTTTCAAAAAAATGTCAAATTTTTTTTTCTGTTTGAACATTTTTTTTTAAATTTAAATGCCATTACAAACAATATCAGACCTTAAAAAGTCAAATCAGTCAATAAGAACCAATGATATAGAACTTTAAAAAAAAAAGTTACAAAAAATTTCAAAGTCCCGTACCTCCGCCATTTTTTTGAATTTTTGAAAAATACTTCGGGGCATACTTCTTTACTAATATAGGACTGTAGACGTCGAATTACAGCCAAATCCCTTTCCAAGAGGAAAATTTCGATCCGCTTGACGTGGACTCCACCAACTTGGTAACGAGTGTACCACGAGTTCTAGTCGAACGGCTCTTCCGCTGACTCAGCGGCTACCCATTTTTTGAGGTCGCAGCGGGTCCCAGTAAAAGTTGTATTCGACGGGAACCACTCCTTATAACCTGTGTTTTCCTTTTCTTTTTATCTCTCCTTCCTGATTCCCAGGCTATTAATCTTCTTTGACTTTTGTGATTTTGTAGCTTCTTATTTAGGGAACCCACTTTCGGATTGAGGCCTCATGGATGTCAAGGTCCCTGAAAAGATGAATTTTCGCCGTAATCTTCGAAAAAGGCTAGCGACCAAGCGTCTTGTATCGGTCAACACACTTCAGAGGGGGGAGGAGGATCACACCCAGACGATTTCATCAAAGGATGAAGTGGCCAGTGAAAGTGTATCCCCAATTCCCTACGGTCCTAGTGCACGAACTATAAGTGGTGAACCCGCAACTGTCCCCCGAAGCGCGCCAACATCGAGGAGTACGTGTTTTTCCAGTGCATCAGGCCCCCCCCCCCCCCCCCGTTAGCACGTTAGTGAGTTACCGGCTCCCGGCCTTTCATGCTCACCCCGACACCCTGACTTCCTACAGTGTTAGAGGGTGCCATAATTACAAACATTTCTCCGGAGTTTCGCCCACATGTGTAACATCAACCTTTTTTTTGGTGTTATACCGTTATCGAATGTCCAATTTGTAAGGGGCTTTTTCAGTGTGCGATGCGCAGCGAATAAGATTTTTCTGCTTTTTCTGAAGAAGAGATTTTGACTGACGCTGAGGGAAAGACCCAGCGGCGATACTAGATATCGGCCCAGCTTGCAAAAACGCATCGCCGCGAAGTGGAAGGCTGCCCTGACCGCCAAAGCAAGTGCACGCCCAGGCGTCACGATACGTGTGTCATCCCCCTACCATCAAAAACAAACAGTAGGGAACGAGCCCCTAATGGCTTTTGAACTTCATCCAAAAGAAGCCGTGAGTGGAGCGTTAGCCAAATTGGTGGCTTCCCCCCACCCACAAGCTGATAAAACTGTTTTGCCTTCCCGCCTTCGAAATCCGACACATGCCCTCCTCTAACTGATGCCCCTTACGACACAGAGTTCCCAGGTTACAATTCTACCCCTACTCAAAACCCATATGCGGCAGAAACCGGCGACTTCTCGGATATGGATGACCAAATCAGCCTCTACGCCTTCCCCGTCAAAATCACTCCTAGAAAGGAGGATTCGGCGCAATCGAAAATAGTATCCATACGCCTCGAGTTTGAATTCTACGGGACAGCGGAACAAACGTTTTGTCGGCGCAATACCCTCGGTATCTCTTGACATTTTCAGCAAGAAAAAAAACTTATCACAAGAGTCGCAGTTTCGTAAGCACCCCGAGTTTGTATCTCTAGGCTATACCCTTTCAACCTCACACGTTCGATCCATCATCGTGCGACCGGATATTTTATAAGTTTTAAGAAATCTTTTCAAGTTTTAGAATATTTTCAATCTCTTCAAAAATTCAAAAATTCTTAATTATATTCTAAACTGACTGAAATTTTTCTCAAAAATTTCAAAAAATTTTTCAAAATAAAAAAAATGCTTTGAAAACTTTTAGATTTTTCGACATTTTCAGGAATCTTTTGAAATATGTTAAAAATTTTCTTCGAAAATTAATTTTTTCATTTGAAAACTTATTTTCAATTTTTACATGAATCTCAAAAAAGTTTGTTCCATAGTTTTGAAATCTGCCACAATTCTTATGAAGCTTCTGTTTTTTTGATCTTTGTGAATCTACATTTCACTTTCTAAATATCTAAATATCTTTTAAATTGAATCGGATTTTCTTAAAATTTTACATATTTGAAAAAAATGTCTTAAAATCTTCCAGATGCTTCTTTCACAAATTTTAAAACACTTTGAAAGTGTTTTAAAATCTTTTGAAATATTCCCTGAAAAGCAATTTTTATTGTAAATTTAATCTCTCCCTTTTACGGGTTAGAGGACCTACGCTCCCTGTGAATATGTTTGCATTCCATCCTTAATATATTTTAACTCAAGATATCGTACTTAAATTAGAAATATTTTCATTACTTATAATTCTTAAAATTCCAAAAATGGGCGACCTTCCAGGGCTTCCGTTTCCTCTTACCATAAAGTACATTTTCGAGTTAAAAATTGAACATTTCGCTAGTTATTTCCTTATTAGGATTATTCGTCTGGGTCTACCCTGTCTCCTTGCATTCGCTCAATTCTTCCATTTTCATCATCCACGTCACTCCCTGTCAATTACCATCCAAAATCTATCTCACACATTCGTCCACACTCAATTGTCCCTCCTCCTCTCCTGTACACCTGTCTAATAGATTTTCCTATGACTCCATTACGTATCCACATACTCTACACAGATTTTCCTCTTCATCCATCCGATACCTACAAGCTCTAACCCCTTCTCCCATTCTAAACCGTACCATCCTACTCCATTCACCTTCTTTTTTATTTTTTAAAAATATTCTGGTTCCGTCAAACCTTTGACCATAATATATCATCTATTGTACCTAGAATGCATATTCTTTCTCCATCTCCCTTCTCCTTGTCTTACTAATAACTCTCACTCTATGTCCTACCACTCCAGTACCCCTTCTTGTATACGACAAACCCTCCTAATTTTTTTCCTTTCTTCCTCCCGTTTCGAATTTCCCAAATTGCCTCTCGTTTCCTTGTTCCAAATCTCCCCCAAGCATAGTTGTGCTATTTTGCTCCCCTCTCCCCTTTTTAGCTTCTCTTCAATCCTACAGGCTGTCTTAATTTATTAATCTATCATTTTTTCTCTTCCCAATTCTTCCCTTAATATGTAGCCTGGGCAACTCCATCTAACCCCCATTACCCATCTCAGAAATCTCTCATGCACGCTTTCCACTTTCGTATATTCCTTCCATCCCCAGACCCCTACTTCATAAAATAATACTGCCCAAACCAAGGCATCAAACAGCCAAACCCTCATCCTCCAATCATCCTTAAACCTTCTTTTTCGTATACCTCATGCTTGGCTCATTACTTAACTCGCACATTCGATTCTTTTCTTCACCTGCACTTTGTTTCCCCCTCCTGCCTCAAACTAATAACCTAGATAAAAAAAACTCCTCTACAATTTCTTCTGTAGCACATCGCCTTGGTCTTCTCCACGTTCACTGTCAAGTATTTTGCTCCCACATAATCTTCGAAAATTCTCATCATTAGATTCATCCACTACTCTTCATCTGCTAGCAAAACTACGACGTCCGCGTATGCTAGAGAGTATAGTTTGATATTACCCGAAACCGTTCCCCCTTCCCATTTCTCCTGTAACTTCTCTCTAAGTCTGGCAGCAGCATATTAAAAACTAGCGGACTGAACAGGCACCCTTGCCTTAGACCTCTTCCTGTCCAGAATACCTCCCCTTTTTTCTTTCCTATCTTCACCCTAATACAGGTTTCTGTAAAAATTTCCTTCATCCTCTCCACTGATCTTTCCTCTATTCCCCTCTCTTTCATTGCCTATTCTATTCGCCATCCGTTTTCTAAATCCTACCTTACCCAGTGATCTGGGACGTTTCCCGCTCTCTATTCACCTACCTCTTACCCCCCGTGCGCAGAAACTATTTTTTACACCCGATCTCCGCACTCACTGCCCTTTCTGAATCCACACACGCTTATTCCCTTCACCATTCTCATAAAAGCTTTCGAAATTTTCAAGATTTCAATTTTTTTCCAATCTTTTTAAAACTTTTGAATACCTGTTGAAACTATTCGCTTTTCCTGAAAAAGTTTGAAATTCGGAAAAATTAACAAAATTGTCCTAATATTTTCCAGATTATTTTTCGGAAGACTTTGAAATCTTCAAAACTTTAAGTTCAACTTTGTAAATAAAACCTAGATCATTTAAAATATCCACAGAAATCTTATTGTCAGTACCGGTTAATTTTTGATTATTTTAAGAACAGAATTATTTCCCAATTTTAATAGATTCTTTACAATTCAAATGTTGTCTTTGATCAATAATGTTTAGAAACACCAACAAATCAGTTTCATTTTTTCAATGACTTTTAATCATCACAATTTTATAGCTTTCGGTTGTAAATTATTCAGTTTCAAAATCATTTGCTTTTAGAAATAACACTTATTACACTAATTTTATTATAATAATTGAAAAAAGTTGTAGAATATCAATGACCAGACAAACTTTTTTTAATATTATGTTGCTTAATCTTGAAAATTTTATTTCATTTAATTTCAACTGATTTAAAGTGAGTGTGTAATTTCAAACATTTACAATTTGGAACCAGTTTAATTCAAGAAGGTTATATTTAATTCAAGAACTTGGCAATTCCCAAAATTGGACGATTATTATGTCTACAACTTTCTTTTCTAGTACTTTAGAGGTGTTTTCCAAATTTTTAATCCAAAAAATTCGAAATTTTCCATGGTAAAGAACTTTTGGTCTACAATATTTTAATTTTTAATCTTCCAATTTAAAATTATTCAAATTCAAAATTTGTTGCTTTTAGAAATTACTCTTATCACAGCTAATTTAATTACACTAATTTCAAAAACAGTTTTAAAATATCGAAGACTAAAGAAACAATTTTAATTTTTGAATTTATTTTATAAACAAAAATTTATATTTTATTTAATTTCTACTGATTTAAAATTTTGGCTTTTAATTCCAAAAATTTTCAACTTGAAATCAGTTTTATTTGAAAATATGATACTGTTTAACGTAAAAAATGGTCAATTTCCAAAATTCAAGGATTAATATATCTACAACTTGTATTTTTGTACAATATTTTAATTTTGAATTATTGAGATTAGAAATGTTGAGTTTTAGAAATGACACTCATCAGCCGTTTAGGAAATTATAAATAAGTAATAAAATTAAAATCGTCGTGAGAAACGACACCCCTTTTATTGAATATATCTATAGCAAATACTTTTGCTGATATTAGAAAAGTACCATTTCCTCATCAGATTTTTAACACAAAAACATATTAAAAAAAGGTGAATTATAAAAAAGTTTCATCGTATATTTCAAAGTGATACTTTCTCGCCGAGTTAAATCGAGCGTTTTTCCAACTTGCTTGAACATTTTCATTTATTTATGTATTATATGTTTACTCGAAGTATGAGAAAATCGAGACTTTTTATTCTCTATTCTTCAATAGCGGTTTGCATGTAACGAAAATCATCTTAAATCGACGAAAGAGTACTCCCAGAATGCAAATAGTTTGATTATTGTCATTAACTGTTATACACAAATGACATTAACAAACTTACATTATAGTGAGAGTGACTGTTAGTCACAATTGTAAACGTTGTAAACAATTCCTTGCACAAATTTCAAATTTGGTTCTTCCTTTACTATCTGTTAACCCCACCTTTGCGCTCGCTTCGATAACACTGCGTTGAAATCTCGTTCACGCACACACGGCTGTTCATACGGCGCTCCAGATTGGTCCAGTTTAAATATTTTATAACTCAAAAACTAAAA
>CAKNXH010060862.1:38681-128583 GCA_932178445.1 Andricus quercusramuli
AAGTTAAACAACCACCGCATGGTACCACTAAGAGCAACTGCCATCTAAAAAAAAATGTCAATAGCCCCCAGTAGAATCGTGATAAAATACACCTATGGCTACGTCTCACATCCGTGAGATGGGTGGTCACAGGGCACGACGAAATCACAACGACAGGCCGGCGAAACCCTCGTATGTCTTGAGACACAAAGCGACCCAAGGATGACAGCTTTCTGCATCCATCTCGCAAGTGCCTTGGCATATTTTTGGCACGCGGGTATGGCTTTAAGGTTACGAACCAGTAATAATTTAGCACCTCCGAAAGCACCAACCACAAGGATAATTACTCGTACTGAATGGATGACAGCTCTCTGCATCCATCTCGCAAGTACCTTGGCATATTTTTGGCACGCGGGTATGGCTTAAAGGTTACGAACCAGTAATAATTTAGCACCTCCGAGAGCACCAATCACAAGGACAATTACTCGTACTGAATATTTTGGGTACAGTCGTTGCAGCTCTCTTTTAAGGTCTTAATACCTCTCCTCTTTTGCTTTCTCCTTTGCAGTGATGTTGTATTCGGACGGAGCCGAAAATTCGATCACGAATTTAGTTCGTTTCTCGAAGTCTTGAAGAACAATGTCAGGCCTCGAGTGCTCAGCGGAGACTGCTGCCCGAAAATCGTAGTTTCAGAAAATCTGGCACTTCTCGTTTCGGACAATTGACTCATATCCCTTGGAGCGTTCGGCAGGGCAGGGTCGCGACCAACACCGTAAGAGCGACAAAGGTGGTAATAAAGTACTCTTAGGGCGGCATTATGTCTATAGATATAGGTTTTTCCTGCGTGGGTGGACACCCCGATAGTATGTGGTCTAGGTACTGAGCGTGTGCATGACACGCTCTGCACCTATCACTGAGAACTTCTCGACACAATATGCCGTGACGGTATGCGAAGGTGGAGATGGCACCGTCCTGGCAAGCGAAAATAAATCCCTCTGTACCTGAATTGAGCCCTGATGATCTGAGGAAAGCAAAAGATTGCTCCTTCAACAAGGACTGTTTTTCTACATTTCCGTGAAAGTTTCCGTGCATATGCTTGTCGACTAGCTGTTGGTGAAATTTTCCAACCTCTGCTATCTTTACTTCGGCTTTTAGACGTGAAGCATCTACATGGAGTAATGCACTTTCCTCACTTCCGATGTTAAAATTCAGGCCAAGGGTCTCGGCAGCTTGCTCCGCGGCTTTGTAAAGGAACGCTCCTTCGCCAATCATCTCGTTGTTTCTGACCATCTTTAGGAAAGTATCTCTGCCATTCGCAACCATGTAATCTGTACTTAAAACAATTTGGTCATGAAGACACTGGAGATTCAGAAGTCCGCGCCCGCCTTGACGGCGTGAAATGTATAATCGCGGAACTGACGAATTAATATGCAAGCTTTTATGCATATGCATCATCTTACGCGTGGTGACATAAAGGGCCTTAAGCTCGTTCTTCGTCCATTGAACCACTCCAAACGAGTAGAGTAGAACCGGGACGGCGAGCATGTTAGTCGCAGATACCTTGTTCAACGCCGACAGATTGGAAGACCCAATCTGTCGAAGAAGATGCTTGTATCTGCTTCGGAGAGACTCCTTCACTGATGTTACGTCCTGAATGCGGCTTTGAGGCACGCCCAGGTATGTATAGGTCTCTCCTGTGTTAAGATGTCTAATAACACTTATATCCACAAGCTCAGGGTCCTTGGGAAACCCAGTAATCTTTTCTTCCTTCAAATGAATTTTGGCACACTTGTCCAAACCAAAGTCCATCCCAATCGTTCTTGTGTAATTCTTTACAATATTTACAGCAGTTTGAAGTTTGCTTTTACCAGCGGCATAGATCTTCAGGTCATCCGTATAAAATACATGAGTGACCTTATGCTCACGCTGATTAGTGTCGCCACAGAGGTATCCAGGAGAATTTCGTAGTGCGAGAGATAGAGGCAGAAGTGTGATGCAAAAAAGCAAAGGGCTCATACTATCCCCTTGAAAGACGCCCCTCTGGAAGGTGACCTTGTTCGTCGTCAGGCGATGATTCCTGGATGAGATGGTAGATCTAGTTTTCCAAAGAAGCATCAATCTCTCTATGCATCTCACTAAGTGTGGATGTACCTTCAAGTTTTCTAACAGACAGATGATAAGTCTATGAGAGGTTGAATCGAAAGCTTTTTGGTAGTCAATCGAGGCCATTGACAGGACGCGCTGATGGGCGGCAGCGTCTTTACAGACACACCTGTTAATTAGCAGGTTCTCTCGACAGCCTGCTACACCTTTTTTCGAGCCACGTTTTTCATACATCTCTCGGCATACAGGCTCAATTCGTCGAACAATCCTGTTGTTAAGGACAGCTGTAAAGATCTTATACAGTGTGTTTAAACAAATTATTGGCCTGTAATTCTCTGGTCTGGACAAGTTGCCTTTTTTCGGTAGGAGTATAGTGCGTCCTAACACCAGCCACTGCGGAATGGGCGTCTCCGATTTTAAATATGAGGTGAATATGCGGGCCAAATGTTGGTGTATAGAAGTAAACTTCTTCCACCAAAAGTTTTTGATACAATCTGGTGCAGCACCGGAAAAGTTCTTCGTGCCTCTAAGTGCTTTTTTCACCTCTTCGGCAGTGACTGATGGGCACTCCTTTTCAGATTTTATGAGGCTGTCGCAAAACTCCTTGAAGCGGATGATACTGTCAGTATCTTCTTTCAACTCTAGTGTTTTCGGGATCTTGTAAACCTCCCTCCAAAAAGTCTCTACCTCCTTGGGCTTGGGTGGATTTTTTACAAAAACAGGGGGATCACTGAAGAGGCGTGATGGGTCAGTAAGAAACTGTTGATTCTCCCTGTTCCATCTCTCCCTTTTCTTTTTTCTTCTCCTTGCGTCAAATAACAGTCTTATTTTGTCAACAATATGCTGCTTGATTGTCAGCAGCTTTGACTTGTTCAGTGTGTGATTCAAGATCCTTAGTTCTTGGGCGAACTTTCGAACCCTTTTCGTGAACGGTCTACCAGATGTTATGTAGTCAATCACGCATTGAACACGGGACGCATTCTGTCTTGCCCATCCAATTTCCTTGTTCAGTTGATGCAAGCGTCGTCTGGTCTTCTGATCCATCGTCGGTTTCAGCCTTCGATTTGAATCAGCCAAAGCTCTCGCAGCACCATAAACTGAACAATTGATGGTCCAGAGGTCGGACTATTGCGAGATATCTCCACGAAGGGAGGCATCCATTCCAGCCAGATCTTGGGGCTTAAGAGGAACCTGCATGTTGATGTTCCTCCTTGTACTGAAATTGCGATCATCTTCCAGAAGGTGCCTTCTTTCTGCGGTTTGTCTTAATGTTGTTTCATATTCGTTTGCAGCTTGTTCAAGCAGCGGTTGAGGAAGCGCTCCACGTACATATCCATTTTTCCGGAGGTAGTCGGCTTGATTTCGCAAAGACTGATGCGAAACTTATTGAAGCTCTGGGTGTTTCTGGCACCACAGATTATGCATACGCGTCATGAAACCTCCGCGAACAGGGATAATACTGACATCGTAGCAGTCGAGCACGTCATTCTTAAGTTGATTCGTCCACTGAATGTGGGCGTTTCGCCGGTTCGTCGTCGTGTTTCCATCTAAATTATTTTCAGCACCCCGTACTCTAGGATGATCGGCATTGTTTGCCGATCCATTGTCGGCTGCTCTGCGCGTTCGATCGTTTTGAACCGCATCTACAACATTTTGGTGGTTTGTTTGTTTTATTGTTGTTCCCACGAGCAGCTAGGGAAAGGGTTTTTCAATCCTTGTAGAGCCCCGCGTGCAAGGATAAGGCTGATACTCTGAGACGTCGCCCGGTATCCCAGAGTCACCGTTAAAGACACCTCACCCAGGTGCCACGCAGCTGTCGGCACGGTTCTCACACCTTCGATTAGGGGTTATTCCTTCGGGACCATCCCTGAACCATTGTACGCGTCTGGTTATTAATTATTGTAACCATATTCAGCAGAAACCCTTGGTACGGGGACCCTCTGTCCGCAACCCGAGGATGCGTTCGGTGGCTTTGTCATAAGCCATTCGGTTCTATTCCAAGGAAATCGAAACCGAATATATATATATATATATATATATATATATAGTATACTTTCTTATATAATTGTAATCTTAATCTTAGTTTTATTATTATTATGTCCGAAATTGAAGATGCGCAAATTCCACAATTTCAAAAAAAATTGTGTATAATGTTTTCTGTTAATTGTTACTGACAATCACTCACACATACTTTCAATAAAAATGCAATATTGTTAAATACCTACGAATATTAAAATTTAAAATTCAATAATAACAACTTTTTCCGGAAAGAGTTTTAGATTTACTTATTTTTTTTTTTTATAAAATGAACAATTATATTGTATTCCAACACATATAATCAAACATAGATCACTTTTCCGAACATCGACGTAATTTCAGATAGTAAATGAAGAACTAAATTCCAAATATGTGCAAGAAATTGTTTATAACGTTTACAATTGTTGATGTTTCATAAACATTGTGTCTAACAGTCACTCTCAGTATAATGTAAAGTATACTCATCCGAAAACAAATTTTTTCCAACAAACGTACATTACACTATGTGGCTGTTTGTTAATGTCATTTCTTTATAACAATTAATGACAAAATTAATTAATGACAATACTCAAATTATTTGCATTCTGGGAGTACTCTTGCGTCGATTTAAGATGATTTTCATTACATGCAAACCGCTATTGAAGAATAAAGAATAAAAAATCTCGATTTTCTCATACTTCGAGTGAACATATAATACATTAACAAATGAAAATGTAAGAATCCCTGTCTGAGGTGCTCTTGGAAATTTAGCGCTCTTCAATTAAGCAAAAAATGATTGCGGATTGGGGCAAAATTGAAGGCTGCAGAGAGTGTAGAGTGTATACCTTTGGAACGAAATGCTATCGTGTCCACTTCAACATTTCCATTATTGGGGCAAATATTAACCGATTTTCATGAATCTTTTTTCCACTTTCTTGAAATTATATGAGTAAACTATTTCTGCTAATTAAAATTAAATCACGCAATGCTTTCATAATTTCAGTTTTTTGAACCGGCCTGCGTCTCATAACAATGTGGAGGGTGATACGTTCCGGTAATTCTACGCGCTCGAGTCTCTCCACTCGCGCGACGGGGCGTCTGCCTCATACGAGGGTCGAGGCACAGGCATCGAAAATACAAACTCAGCTAGTACTGAGCGTCACTGCATTTTTTCTCTATTTTTCTTCTCTTTTTGTTTATAATTTCAAATATAAACATTTTTTCAAAAAAACCGGCTCTTCACCCGAAGAGAGAATATTATTTAAATGAGGTATGCAAAATATCAGACCAAAATATTCAACTGTGCGGCTGGAAACTGGAATTCCTTTTTATAACGCTGATAAATCCCCTTAAGCTTCTCGGAACGGTACGGCGGGTATAAGGAAGACCAATCGAACTTTGTGATTGGAACGTCACTCCTCTGAACCTTTGGAATTCGGCGAAAAATATGCATTTCCATGGTTCGCAAAATTTTAAGTTTCTGCAAAACCAGGAGGGACGCCAAATATCTAATGGTTGAAAATCTTACTTATAATCAACTTAACTGTATAATCCTTATTCCAATACTTTAAGCAAAGCACTGATTTCTAAACAAATTTTGAGAAGAAACCGAGAAACATAAAATCAACTTATACTTGAATGGTTTAAACCAAATTCACTGCAAGTATGGGCTTGAGATTCCAACCGTCCCATTTCCGAGAATGAGTTGGCCAGCTTATTGATGGAAAAGCGGAAAGCTTTAATGATTGATTCAATTTTCAACATGTGGAATTTTTAACGGAGTGCCTCGCCGTCCCGATATTCGGGATGAGTAGTGAAGTAGTTTTCATGAGCTTGGCTAGTCGTCCCGAACATCCGGGACGACTAGTCCATCCCCTTTTCCAACTCCCCCACTTTTTCGGGACGACTAGCCACAGCAAAATTTTTAACTAATATAGGTCATTTTTGAACCCAAAATATAATAATAGACTCTTTGAATAAAAAAAATTATTTTCCATCAAAAAAAGATGACCTTTTGAGGAAATAGTTTGAATTTCGACAAAATAATATAATTATTGAGCAATTAGTAACATTTTTCATCAAAAGAGATGAATACTAAGCAAAAAATATAACAGTAGACAAAAGAAAATTCAAATTCGTCCTTTCCAATTAAATATAATTGAATCTCAACTATACAACATGACTTTTCAGTAATGAAATATGTCTTTTCTCACAAAAGAAGAATTTTAAATCCAAAAGAACGATGCTTCTATCCAAAAAGACGAGCGTAAAACAAAGCAGTTACATTTTCTCACAAAAAAGATGACTGTTAACAAACTAGTGGAATTCTCAAGAAAATAATTAAATTTTCAAGAAAAAAAGTTAAATTTTGAACCAATAGAGATCAATTTTGAACCCCCGAAAAAATAATAGATCGTTGGAACAAGAAGAATTAACTTCCAACCAAAAACAATTACTTTTTAAGAAAATAGTTTAAATTTTAATAAGATAATTTAATTTTCAAGCAAGTAGTTGAATTCCTAACCAAAAGAGATAAATTCTAAACCAGAAATATAACAGTAGACAATCGGAAATTCAAGTACGTACTTTTCAGTTGAAGAGAATTAACTCTCGGCCATAACAGATGAGTTAGTTTAATTTTAAGGCGAACTAGTTGCATCATTAACCAAAAACAGAATGATTATCGACCCAAAATACAATAGTACACTCCTCAATTAAAGCGGATTAACTTTTAACCAAAAAATATGATTTTTCATGAAAAAAGTTTGAATTTTAACAAAATAATTTAAATATTAAAAAAATAATAGAAATTGTAACCAAAAGAGATACACTGTGAACAAGAATTATAACAGTAGACCAAAGAACTTTTCTTCCGAAAGATTGAATTTAAATCTAAAAAGGCAAACATTTAATACAAAATTACGATGTTGTCATTCAAAAAACGAATGTTCAACAAAGCAGTATAATTTTTTAGCAAAAAAAATTTCAACAATATAGTAGAATTTCAACTAACTAATCAAATTTTTAACTAAATAGTTAAATTTGTAAAAAAATCGCGGTTGATTCTGATTTTTAAAAAACAGTTGAATTTTCAAGATAATAATTAAATGTTCACATGAATTTTCAACAACAGAACATGACTTTCCTGCCAAAAGATGAATTTCAATCCAGAAGGATGAATTTTGAATAAAAAAGAACAATGTTTCTATCCAAAAAGACGAATGGTCAACAAAACAGTTGCATTTTCAAACATAAAAATCGGTCATTGTATTTCCTCAACATTTGTGTTGAGGAATTTGGCTTCAACGAATACATTCTCATCACGCATCTTGTGACTCGTACTCCATTTGATCAAAAATGTGAACTTTTCTGCATTATGTTCAACACTTTTATATCATTTCTGTATTACATTTATTTATGTACCTCGGCCTGGGATTGCTTATTCAGATATTGCAATATAAAGTGAAAATTTTATTTATCATGATTACTTTAATATTCGTTGGTTATTTTGGATTACATTTCATTCTCAACTGTTTAAAGTGCGCATACTCTAAGGAAGAAACAATTTTGTTATTACACACTTTATTGCATTTTGTGTCGTTTCTCCATGAATTTAATTTGTGTATTCTCAACGTTATTTTTTACGATTTAAAGTAAGAATACGCATCTTAGCGTGAAGTGATTTTGAGCAAATTTTTAGATATAATTTAGGCGATAAATATTGTTAAATAAAAGTCTATTGTAGCTTGTGTCTTTTTCGAAGAAGGTAATTTTTTTATTTTCAATATATTTTTTTAACATGAGTTTATAAAAAAAATACAACTTTTGTCTTTTCATTTTTTCCGTTTCTTGTGTCATTTTTCTAAGATTTTAGTTTTTCGGAGTAGATAGACTGCCGGTACCGGCAAAAAATTATTCGGCCGGTGGTACCGGCAAAAAGTTTCCTGCTGGTAGCGACAAGAAAGTTTTCTGCCGGTACCGGCAATAAATTTCTCTGCCGTTACTGGTAAAAACCCATATTTTCAGCATACCAAAGCATACCGAATCTTAGAGTGAGGCCGCGTGATTCAAAAGTTATTTTGTTATAATCCTGTACCCCTTCCCGAAGTATTGTGAGGACGGAAAGGCATCTCTTCTACTGGTCACAGGAATATTTTTTGTCAAACCTCTCCCCTTTCAATCGTCTCGTGGGGCGGGATGACTACCCTCTCTGTCTGGTCACTTACATAATTTGCGTCAGACCCCTACCTTTTTCAAAAGTCTCATGGCGACAGAAAGGCCCCCCTTTGTCTAGTCACAGAAATAATACTGTTCAATCCCTCTACCCCTTTCCAACGTCCCGTGGGGGCGGAAAGGCACCTCTTCGACTGGTCACAGAAATAATTTTAATCAAAATTTAATTTAATCAAACCCTTTCCAACGTCTCATGAGGGCAAGAAGGCACCCTTTCAACTGGTCACAGAAATAATTCTGGTCAGACCCCTATCCCTTTTCAACCTTTCGTGGGGGCGGGAAGGCACCCCTTCAACTGGTTACAGAAATAATGTTAATCAAAATCCTACCCCTTTCCAACATCTCGTGGGGGCGGGAAGGGAGACTTTCTACTGGTTACAGAAGTAATACTGTTAAGACCCCTACCCCTTTCCAACTTTCCGTGGGAGCGGAAAGGCACCCCTTCGACTGGTCACAGAAATGATGTTAATCAAACCCCTACCCCTTTCCGACGTCTCGTGCGGGCGGGAAGGCACTCTTTTGGCTAGTCACAGAAATAATGCTCGTCAGACCCCCACCTCTTTCCAACATCCCGTGTGGAATATACCGGCAGAGAAATTTTTGGCGGTACCGGCAGAGAACTTTTTTGCTGGTACCGGCACGGACATTTTTTGCCGGTGCCGGCAGTGCATACACTGCCTTAGTTTCTTCATATTTCATCTTTTTTTTTACAGTAAAAAGAAAATCTACTCCTTATATCTATAAATTATTAATAACGTAGATACTTTTCGGGTGAACAACTTCAGTCCATTAATTTTTTTTGTGCCCTGTCTCGTTATCTGAAAAATAGAACTTTTTTATCCTTAATGTTTGTTTTTTATAATTAAAAGGAATACTACGCGTTCTGTCAAAAAATTATTTTTGACAAATTCGTAGCTTTTTTTGGATGAACAACTTTTACCCCATTTTTTTCGCAGCTTGCGTTTGTCCAACAATTCAATTTTTTTATTTTTAATGCTGTTTCTAGGAATTTATACAGGAAAGACGCGTCTCATCAAAAATTGATTCTGAACAAATTTTCAAACCCTCTTTGAATGCACAATTTTTATCCAATCATTTTTTTTTCGTATCTTGTATAGTTTGACCTGCAAAATAAAATTTTTGATTTTTTATCATTTTACTGTGCGATCGAATTTTCGATTTGTCAACAAAATTCAAAAAGGTGTTTGAACAATCATGTAGGATGTTCCAAAACCAACATTTTTTTCTTCTTGACTTCTTTCATACCATGCGCTTCTTTGGCTTAAAATTTTCATTTGCGTTTTTTTTTTTAAATTTTGTAAATATTTTAATTCTGGTAATTCGTTCTTTATCGAAAAAAGTTATTAGGATAAATTGTTCGTATTGTTAAATGCTACAAGTTACCAAAGGCCAATCTATCTGTCCATTTCTTTGAAGATCATCGTGCTCACGGGCAGACAGACATACGTACATACATACATATTCAAACATACTACAAAATTGTTTAATTTTCATGAAAATAGTAGACTTTTCAAACAAGGGGAATTAATTCTGAATCCAAAATATAATACAGTCAACTTCCTTTTATTCTGCAGTTCGCTTATTTTACAGTTCACCTATTCTACATCCCCTATACACGCTCACTCTAATTTGCGCAGTTTCGTCACCTCCCACCACGGCCCCTGTACGGGCTGTGCGTCCATGCTTGCGTCAGTGCCTGACCAATTAAAAAAAGAAGCTTAAGGAGCGGGAAGGTTTGAATTGAGTAGTTTACGATGACCTCATGGAAATGCAGACAACTTTTTTGAAAAAGTATGTTAAACGTAAAAGTCATAAATGTACAAATAGTAATATTTCTCAAGTGTACAATGTATTTTCTCAGCCATGTTCCATTGTTTTGTCCATTGTCGACCTATCAGTTTCACGAAATAAAATAAAATATCCTGAATGGCAGGTTAGTGGTACTCTAACCTCAATTTTCGGACAGTTGATTGTATTTTTTGACATTGAAAGGACGTTAATCGACAAAAGAATAGGACATGACTGATAAAATAGATGTAACGCTTGAGAAATATCACTATTCAGACCTTTATAACGTAACTTTACTTTGAGTAGATTTTTTCCAAAAATTTGTACCCAGTTGCGGTACCATGTACTAAACTTCCTGACGGCTGACATTGCCACCAATCCTAGAATTATACACTCAACAACTATTAATATTCAGACGATTATAACTTACTTCAACTTTTAGAATACTTTCTCCAAGAAGTTGGATACACTCGTATGTCAGTACTATGCTAACCTTTCTGACATTTCCACCCATCCTTTCATGACCTGACGTAATGCCACAAAACTCATTAGTCTAGTCCACGAAAAATCCAGTCGTCTTTTGATTTTATTATATAGAGTTTGAGTTGAAAAATTGTCGTACGTCAACAAAAACACTGGAAAAACACTGGCATACGTTATACCAGGGGGGTGACTCGCCATACAAATGCGCTGTGTCAGTTTTGTGAAGGACGGCAGAAAATGAAACACTGGCGCCACTAGCGCGACGCCCTACATTTGAATTAGAGCTGATTAGAATCATGGGAGATTTAGTATTTTTCGCCGTTTTTGTAATATTTTTGACTTTTGTGGATAATTTGAAAATTTTGAGCTTGAATTAAGCAAGGATTAACTATATCTACAATTGAAAGAATATCTAAGATTGAAAATAGACCTTACATATACTCGAAATGTCGGTTTTTAATTTTCAAAATATGAAGTAAAATATGAAGATAAAATGTAAAGATTACATCTTTGACGTTGAAAACAAATAAACTAAATGTTCTGGAATCATAATATAGAAAAGAGTTTTTCTATTTTTAATGACTTAAATGATCCTATTGTATTAATTTAGGCAATAAATGTTTTTAAATAAAATGTTATTGTAGCTTGTGTCCTTTTTCGAAGAAGGTGATTTTTTTATTTTTAATATATTTTTCTAACATGAGTTTATAAAAAATACAACCTTTGTCTTTTCATTTTTTTCCGTTTCTTGTGTCATTTTTCTAAGATTTTAGTTTTTCGGAGTAGACAGACTGCCGGTACCGGCAAAAAAATTTTTCTGCGAGCGGTACCGGCAAAAAGTTCCCTGCTGGTAGCGAAAAGAAAGTTTTCTGCCGGTACCGGCAATAAATTTCTCTGCCGGTACTGGTGAAAAACCATATTTCCAGCATACCCAAGCATACCGAATCTTAGAGTAAGGCCGTGTGATTCAAGAGTTATTTTGTTTGAATCCCGTACCCCTTCCCAAAGTCTTGTGGGGACGGAAAGGCATCTCTTCTACTGGTCACAGGACGGCAGAAAATGAAACACTGGCGCCACTAGCGCGACGCCCTACATTTGAATTAGAGCTGATTAGAATCATGGGAGATTTAGTATTTTTCGCCTCTTTTGTAATATTTTTGACGTTTGTGGACGTTGAAAACAAATAAACTAAATGTTCTGAAATCATGATAGACTATTCTGACTGCAAGAAAATCATTATTTTACAATTATAATTTACTTTAATTATTATTATTATAGATTAGCAGTTCGAACTCGAAAGTTAATTGCCTCATCTACCCGAGACCGCCACACATCTCTATCCTGTGCATCCTCCATCCAGTTTAAGTAATCATGTCCTAGTTCTTTTAAATCATCCCTTACATTTTTCTCCCATCTGTTTCTCGGTCTGCCTAAGGGTCTCTTACCAGTCGGTCTCTCTCTTAAAACTTGCGCCACTGTTCTTTCATTCCCCATTCTTGCTACATGCCCCGCCCATCTTAGTTTACGCGCTTTCATTACTCTATTAATATTTGCTGACCCGTAGAGAACATGCAGCTCATCATTATGTAGTTTTCTCCATTCGCCGGTCTCTTCGTCCCTTTTTGGACCATAGATTTTTCTAAGTACTTTATTCTCAAAAACTCTAAACCTATTTTCCTCTCCTTTCGTCAGCGCCCACGTTTCGCACCCGTACATGACGACCGGCATTATTATTGTTTTGTAGATTCTTACTTTGATGTTTCTAGATAGCAATCGCGATTTTATTAGTGTGTTTGCTGCATAGTAGCACCCATTGCCAGCGTGCAGTCGCGCGTTGATTTCCGTTTTAATCTTATTTTCGCTAGTTATGATTGACCCGAGGTATTTAAACTCGCTAAACCTTTCGAATTTCATATTTCCGGCTGTTAGATCCCCGTCTTGATTACTTTGTTCAGATCTGACTACGGTCATATATTTTGTTTTCGTTTCGCTAACCTCCAAGCCAATATCTTTGGCTTTTGTGATCAAGATTTCTTCATTTTTAGCTACCGTTTCTTTATCATCCCCTAGTATGTCGAGATCATCCGCATATCCAAGAATTTGTATTACCCCATTGAGGGTAGCACCGGTCGGATTCGTCTGCACTTGCCTAACCACGTATTCTAAAACTAAGTTAAAAAGGACGCACGAAAGTGCATCGCCCTGTTTCAGACCATCGTGGATCGAAAACTCTTCAGATAACCTTCCGTTTACGCGTATTCTTCCCCTACTGCCGCTTAAGCAAATTTCGATAAGTCTAACCAATTTTCTTGGCACACCCAAGAACTCTAGGATCCAGTACATTCGCGCGCGTATAATAGAGTCGTAAGCTTTTTTAAAATCGATAAATAGCTGATGCACTGCTTCATTAAATTCCCATTTTTTCTTCTAGCAGTTGTCTAATTGTGAGCATTTGATCGCTTGTAGATCGGTTTCGGCGGAATCCACACTGGTAATCCCCAATGATTTCCTCGGCGAGAGGAGTTAGCCTACCTAAGATGACATTGGACAGGATCTTATAACACGACGACACAAGTGAAATTCCCCGATAATTGTTACAGTTCACTTTATCGCCTTCTTTAAAGATAGGAATAATAATAGAGTCATTCCATTCCTCTGGAATGCGTTCTGTTTTCCAAACTGTACGTATTAATTCACAAATTTGTCTTTTGAGGCAAGGGCCTCCATTTTTTATCAGTTCAGCCGGTAGGTCGTCGATGCCCGCGGCTTTGTTATTTTTCAACTTCTTTATGGCCATTTCAAGTTCTATATCAGCGAATCATCAATTAATAGATCAGCAGTGTGGATTTCGCCGAGGTTACCTTCAACGGGGGCTTCGCGTCCATTTAATAGTTTATCGAAATATTCTTTCCATAAATTCAGTCTCTCTGTTGCATCGGCTACTAGGTTGCCTTTTTCGTCCCTCATTACTTCCGTTCTACTTTGAAAGCCTTTCCTTATAAAATTGATTCCCCTGTACATCTCGCGCGGGTTATTCTGTTTATTATGCGTTTCTATTGCTAGTATTTTATTCTTTTCCCACTCCCTTTTCTTGGATCTATAGAGCCTATTTGTACTTTTACTAATCTCGAGATACTTCGTATGTGTTTGATCGCACTTATTTTGTAAACTACTTAGTCTGGCCTTCCGACGTTTTCCAAACCCGAGTTTGCACTCTTCGTCATACCATGGTTTGCTTTTTGTTACTTTCTTTAAACCTATCGTAAGTTTCGCGGCTGGCTTTACCGCCTTTTTTATATTGCACCATAGGGTCTCCGGGTCCTCCTCATAGTTATTGTTATCGTCTCTCTGTTCTTGGAGAGCGTCAAAGCTATTAGAAATCTCAACTTGATAATTTAATGTTTCTGTTGCTGTTTTGAACTTATCTATATTGAAACGAACTGTTGGCTCTGTGCGGCTTGTTTTCTTACTGATCGCTAGCCTAGATCTTAGTTTTACTGTCACGAGAAAATGGTCTGAATTTAAATCCGCTCCCCTATACGATCTTATATCAAGAATGTTTGTATGACGTCTTCTGTCAATTAGAACGTGATCAATCTGATTGTGAGTGTTACCACCTGGTGATACCCAGGTGGCCTTATGTATATTTTTATGCCTGAAATATGTGCTTTTGACAACGAGGTCCTTTGAAGCTGCAAAGTTTATTACTCTAGTTCCATTATCATTACTGACGTCATGCAAATGTCGAAAATCGGCGATCATTCAAAACTATTTAAGTTATAATTTTACACACTATCATAATGATGTAAAAGTCTGGCAACAAAAGGAATATATCAAAATTAAAAAATCAATGTAGTCGTGAAACTGTCAGAGCCATTCGATTATTTAAGGTTAACGGACATCGGTGTAAACAAATCGCAATACTTACCGCTATGTATAACCGATCCATCCAGAGCTAGAACTTCCTTTTTTAATCGCACCCTGATCGACAGTTCGGTGCTATACATGGATGCCCCCCCCATTTTTATAACACATTTATCCTTATATGAATAAAATAACAATAAAGTTATGACATGTCACTAGTTTTTATATGTAAAATAATGACAGACAACGGGCCGACAGGGCGTCGCAGGAATGTCGCCAATGTTTAACGACTCACCGCTCATTACAAAACTGACACGCGCCTCCTTAACGAAAGTCTAGACGATTTCTAGATGATATAGTCTAGGAACGCATCATCTAGAATTGAATCCTTTCTAGATGATACTAGGCGAATGGTAGACTCAAAAGGGTCGCAGGTAAAACTTACTATATGCCGCAAGATGAACTCCAGATGAACCCTAGACAAGGCGACCGTCATAAAATTGCTCTAGACGTTCGCTAGACGAGTAGAGTCTAGAAAGTATCTAGAAATAATCTAGATTTCTGGTAGGACTCTGTTCCGGATAATTTATGTCGGTTCCGCCTATGACTGTGTGCTGCGTGAGTGCTATCTTCTCTCTTCACCGGACGAATTTAGGTGGTCAGGGGTCAGTGTCGAACGTTACGAAGTTCGAGTCGGTACCGCTTATGCTTCTCCTTTCAAATTAATTGTAAAAGTTATGTAGCATTTGCTAGATGGCAATCACTTTTGACTCTTTCTAATAAATTATTTATTTAATAAGTTATTTACTACAAGAAACCATCCACCTAGAAACACTACCCGAATCGGGTAGTGTCACGCCCTAAATGGCTTAATGGTATACAAAAAAAAAACAACTAACTATGATGACTCAGTGACTTTTTTCGCCATCGAACTTTGAATCCTGCATATGCATAATGTCCTTTTCTAAGTACTTTTCTCAACATTATTGGTCCTTCGAAAGCCGGATGAGGGCTTCAGCTAGTGGATTATCAGTGTTCATTGCAGGATTGAAGTGACTAATGTGAGGTGGTCTAGAGGTGCATCGCAAAGACGGTTCTGTGAAAGAGTAAATGTAATGGATTTCGCGCGTCTTGTTGCGAAATCGCACAGTGATGGTGTCGTGAAGGCAGTTTCCGGCGACCAATACGTGACGTCACGAGAAGACTTCCCGCGCTCTGGGCTACAGGTGCCTCGTTACACTTGCCCGTACGATGTGTATCCCTACGCCGGTGCTAGCGCAATGCCTGGTGTTGATCGGCAGACCTCACTGCCCACAAGTCGCTTCACAGAATGACAGGTTTGCGACAGCATGTGCTTTTCCATACTCCACGTTCGGTAAGTGTTTGAAGACTTTTGAACAGCTGAAACCTTGCAGCGCTGTGCTTCGTAGCATTCGACACCTTCATTCTTAGAATGTGTAGTGTTACGCTGTCATACTGACAGGATTGTCTTTTTCCTGTGACTTTTGGCTTTTTTTAACGTGTTTTGACTTTATTGAAATTTGAACTTATTATTTTGATCTAAATGTGAAAGTGTATCGTTTTTTTATTTCGATTCTTTTTAAACTTTTGAAAACTTTTAGAACAGCTGACACTTTGCGGCACACATCGTAACACTCTTTTTGTGCATTTACACTGTGTGAAGTTACGCTGTCATACTGACAGGGTTGCGTTTTTTTTCGACTTTCGACATTTTTTAATGTGTTTCGATTTTATTCGAATTTTAACTTTTTTATCTATTGATGTAACTTTTAAAGTGTATCGATTTTATTCTATTTTTCTATTGTTTAGGTTCATTCACTGTAGTGCCGTATCAAAATAAGCGTTAAGGACTATATTGCTCAGCAGTATGGGATTTACGAACTCATCTGCAATGCAGTTTCTAATTTGGAAAAGTCCGGTAAAACGAACCTTTCCAAGAACGTCCTCAACGTACACTTACAAAACTTGGAAAAGAAGTGGTCCAAGTTTTGTACAAACCATGATCAGCTTCTCATTGTGCGTGAGGACAATTCCACCGATCCATATTTTGCGCAAGATTTGTTTACTAAAGGAGAAGAAAAATATGTTGTTGCGAAGGTTTATATACAGGCCGAGTTGGACGCACTTGGTTCTTCTTCCTCTTCCAAAGGTTTACCCCCCGCTACCAATGACGCTCCTTTAACGCAAGTGACAAAGATGTTTCCACAACTAAAATAACCCAAGTTTTCCGGTAACTTCACTGCATGGGCTGCCTTCCGGGATATGTTTTGTTCGATGGTAAAGGACGACGTTACTCTGCCGCCAGTCCAGAAACTGCATTACTTGAAGGAAAGTTTGACAGATGAGCCTACTCAGCAGTTAATCGACATAAGTATCACTGGGGATAACCTGAAGCGAGCATGGGCAACACTTATGGATCGCTACGATAGTGAACGGGCTCTCATCAATGCTTATTTAGGGAAACTTTTCGGGATAGCACCTGTTATTAAGGAGCATGTTTCGGGACTTCGTACTCTCTTAAATGAAACTTGTGGAGTGATTGATGGACTTACCTCCATGAACAGACCAACGAAATACTGGGATGATATTCTGGTTTACATGACAGTGAAATGTTTAGACCGCTCCTCCTGCAAGGCTTGGGAAGAAAAAACGGGATCACTTCCTACTAATCCTTCGTTCGAGACTTTAAGGACCTTTTTAGTTTCACAAGTGAACGCTTTGGAGTCACTTGAGTTTGAGAAAGGCTCTCAATTCAAGCATTCGTTTACCGAAAGTAAATTTAAAATGACAGGTGTCAAATCTGGTAAGAAGGGTTTTCACACACAAGCTCATGGTTCTGCACTAAAAGAGGGTGGTTGTCCGCTAAGCCCTGGTAAGCACTTTCTTTTACTTTGTAGTATTTTTAGATCCAAGGCTCCTGATCAGCGACGAGAACTAATTCGTAAGTGTGGGTTATGTTTTAATTGCTTGGGAAAGCACATGATCCGAGAGTGTGTCTCACCCAAGCGTTGTCGCAGCAGCTTCTAGCCACAGCAATTGTTTCCACTGAAGGATCAGATGGCTATTCATATTCTTCTCGAGCCCTTCTCGATCAGGGCGCTTAAGCGTCTTTTGTATCTGAGTCTCTTGCTAGGAGACTTAAGTTGAAATGACTTCGTGCCATCGTCACGGTGGGGGGCATCGGCAACCAACGCACACAAGCCTCTAGAGTAGGGTGGGCCGAATTACACGAAAGTTTGCGAATCGAATCATAATAGCGCGAAAAAGTTGCTCCTCGTCGCCCTGATCACAATAAAATTTTTTTTTTTTTTTTAATCGGAACATATCTTCCGGTCGCACATCGCGTTCAAAGTTTCGAAAAATCGTCAAAAATTGAACACGTTTTGGCATTTTTTCTCAGTAAGTTATAGTAATCGAATTTCGTTGAAGATCGGTATGTGACTCCTTCTAAATATCCTTTGACTGAAAAAAACATTCCCCTTCTCATCCCCCTCCCTGTAAGGGTGGGGGGAAGGGCAAATATTTTAAGAAGGAGCCATTTTATGGTCGTTATTTTCCTCGTGGGAAGTGTGCTGGTGCGATCGGCTAAGGCGTTAAGAGCGTTAAAATCTATCATATTTAGAACAGTATTACGTAAATATACATCAGCCGCAATTTGATGGGGGAGGTGAGCCTTACCGAGGGTTGACCAATGGCCAAGCTGGGAGGGCGGCAGCCAGTTCTAGGAATTCGCCTTACCGTTGCACGCAACGTGCCAACCAGAAAAGTCGAGACGTGTCGAATTGTAGTGTTTTACTGTGCATTTTAGTGTTGATTAGAGAAGTAGTTTGATTGACAATGACGTCGAGGATGCTAGATCAAAAATTTCATTGTCCTTTATTTGAACCGCCTAAAAGTCTGAACAAACAGATTTTTGCTTCACATGCTGATGTTTTGCTACACTGCCAGCATGTTAGATATTCTTTAGCCCTGGCTTCGGCCAGTCCAAAACATGATGTCAGCTTATCTGCAGTAGCTAATGTCGTTGCTGATGATAGAGAGTCCATTTACACTAAGGCATATTTGCCAAAGGTCTCTCCCACGAGAATTATACAACTTATCAAGTATTGCTACATCCGTAACAAGGTAAACAGGTACAAAAAATACCTGGAAACACAAAAAGAGTACACACAATACATTTCTTACTGTCAAAAAACTTTGTTTAACAGTCAGAAATGTATTATGTGTATTCTTTTTGTGTTTCTAGGTATTTTTTGTCCCTGTTTAACTTGTTACGGATGTAGTCATACTTATCACGAAGAGTTTTGATAAGTTGTATCATTCTCGTGCGAGAGACCTTTGGCAAAGATGCCTTAGTGTAAATAGGCTCTATATCATCAGCAACGACATTAGCTACTGCAGAGAAGCTGACATACTGTTTTGGACTGGCCAAAGCCAGGACTGAAGAATATCTAACATGCTGGCAGTGTAACAAAACAGTGTAAAAATGTGAAGGAAGAATATGCTTGTTCAGACTTTTAGGCGGTCCAAACAGAGGACAATGAAATTTTGGACCGAGCGTCCTCGACGTCCTTTTCAATCAAACTACTTCTCTATTCAACACTAAAATGCACAGTGAAACACTAAAATTCGACACGTCTCGACTTGTCTGGTTGGCGCGTTACGCGCAGCGGTAAGGCGAATTCCTAGAACGGCTGCCGCCCACCCAGATTGGCCAGTGTTCAACCCTCGCTGAGGCTCACCTCCCCCCACCCCTCCCATCATATTGCGGCTGATGTATATTTACGTAATACTGTTCTAAATATGATATATTTTAACGCTTTTAACGCCTTAGCCGATCGCACCAGCACACTTCACACGAGGAAAATAATGACCACAAAATGGCTCATTTTTACGATACTTTACCCTCCCTCCACCCTTACAGTGGAGGGCGATGGGAAGGGGAATGTTTTCTTTTAGTCAAAGGATATTTAGAAGAGGTCACATACCGATTTTGAACGAAATTCGATTACTATCACTTACTAAGAAAAAATCCCAAAACGTGTTCCATTTTTGACGATTTATCCAAACTTTGAACGCGATGTGCAATAGGAAGATATGGTCCGATTAAGAAAAAAAGATTTATTGCGATCACGGCGAAGAGTAGCAACTTTTCCACTTTCGTGTAATTCGGCCCACCCCACTCTAGAGGTTTGATAAATGTTAGGGTGACGTCATGCGTTAATCCTGAGACTAGTTTTTATGTACGCTTCATTGTTTTACCGAAGCTTACGTCTTATGTACCACCTCGTGGTATTTCTACGGATCATTGGCTCCACATTCAGGGGCTGGAATTGGCGGATCCGCTTGTCGATCGTGGTGGCTCGATTGACATGATTTTAGGTGCAGAGGTTTACTCATACGTCATTGAGGAAGGAGTCCGAAAGGGTCCTTTGGGTTCTCGCGCGGCTCAACAAACCTCTTTGGGCTGGATCTTGTCCGGGCTATTTTCTGAGGAACCTTCTTTGTTTACTCGTCAAATTGTTGGACTGCAATGTACGTTTGATCACGAATTGTTAGACCTGCTGCGTCGATTTTTTGTACAGGAGGATCTACCGACTTTATTTCCTAAGTTCACTCTTGATGAGGAGGAGTATGAGAAACTTTTTCTCTCCACTCATCAGCGTTCCGAAGAGGGCCGTTACATTGTTCGACTTCCAATCAAGGATCGGTCGATGAATCTGGGAGATTCTCATTCTAACGCTCATAGAATGTTCCTGAGTCTCGGGAGACGTTTTCAACGAGATCCTGTTTTGCATCAATCTTACGCACAGATCATACAGGAGTATGCGGTTTTAGGTGAGATGGACTTAGTGTCTGATCCTGATGAGTTGCACGCTACTCAAGGTTATTTTTTACCGCACCACTGCCTCATCAAAGAAACCAGTTCCAGTACAAAATTGAGACCGGTTTTCAATGCTTCTCAGCGAACTAATTCGGGTATTTCTCTGAATGACCTACTGCGCTCGGGCCCAAACTTCAAGCAGAACTTCCAGACGTCATACTTCGTTGGAGATCCTACCCGATCGTTTTCGCAGCGGACATTGAGAAGATGTTTCTTGCTTCATTTCCTTACAGAGGACGAAGGAATCAACTTTTCTTTGGCCACGGATATTCTGAAGAGCGAAATTTATGTTCACGATGTACTCTCCGGGGCCTACGACATCGCTACATCTATAGAGAAACGCCGCCAAGTGAATCCGCTGCTCAAGGCGGGCGGCTTCATCTTGAAAAAATGGTTGTCAAGCTGCAAGGATGTTCTACAAGGAGTCCCAGAAAATTACAAAGAAAAGGCATCGTCTTACGAATTTATTCAAGAACCAACTCACAGGGCTCTCGGAATTCTTTGGCAACCTTTTTCGGAATGTTTTGAGTTTCAGGTTCAACTTCTTGAGGAGTCTGGGACACCAAGAAAAACGAGCGTTTTCTCCGAAATAGCTCGTCTCTTTGATCCGCTTGGATGGCTTGCACCAGTCTCAGTGAGAGCCAAAATTTTTACGCAGAGTTTGTGGAAACTCAAAATAGATTGGGATGAGCCTTTGCCTACTGATCATATCGCTACTTGGGAGAAGTACAGGAACGAGCTTTCAGAGCTGTCATCGCTCAGCATTCCTCGTTGGTTGAGATGTTCTTCGGCCGTGTCTGGCTGCAAACTTCACGGCTTTGGAGCTGCATCGGAGAAGGCTATTGGTGTGGTTGTTTATCTGAGGATCCTAAGTCCTTCAGATAAGATACGAGTCTCGCTCGTTATAGCCAAGACTAAGGTTGCTCGCCTTAAGGAGACATCTTTGCCTCGTCTAGAACTTTGTGCAGCTTATCTGCTTGTTCGGCTGGTAGTTCATGTGCGCTCGGTCTTGAATCTACCCACTACGGTGCCGAGTCATCTATGCGTCATATTTCAGGGACTGACAATCCAGCTGATTATGCGTCTCGAGGAATTTCTCCTTTACTTTTGGAGAGCCATCCTCTCTGGTGGGCTGGACCACTTTGGTTATCGCTACCAGCCACTTCTTGGCCATCATCTACAAGTTCGGTAGATCCGAGAATCAACAGAGAGGAGAGGACCGTTGTCCATGCTACAACGGTTGAACTTGATCCACCGTGGTCCCTGCTGGTTCGGTACTCGACTTTGACTGAACTGCTTCGCATTACCGCTCTTTGTCTACGATTCATCGACCGGTTGAAGAGCTTAAGTTGCTCATTGTTCGAAATGGGCATCAAGCCGTTTTACATGGGGGACCACAACTAACGTTTTCTTATTTGCGGAGACAGTATTGGATCATCACAGGACGTTGTGCCGTAAAGAAGTTTTTGAGTCGTTGCGTTACTTGCGCTCGACATCGTGCAACTACTCGCACTCAACTTATGGGTCAACTGCCTACTCATAGAGTTACTCGACCGTCGAGACCCTTTGCTGTAAACGGGCTGGATTACGCTGGTCCCATTTGATTGAAAACTACAAAGGGTATAGGACACAAGTCATACAAGGGCTACATTGTAGCTTTTGTTTGTTTCGCTACGAGAGCAGTCCATTTGGAGGCGTGCTCGGACTACACCGCTAATGGCTTCATAGCGGCTTACAAACAATTTACTGCTCGACGTGAGATAAGCGCCTCTCCCTACAGCGACTGCGGTACTAATTTTGTGGGGGCCGATAAACGGCTCCTTACTCTTTTTGATGAGGCCTCTGCTGTCTCTGCGACCATCAGCCGTTATCTGGCTGACAACGGAACTTTGTGGCGTTTTAACCCTCCAGCCGCCCCACACTTCGGAGGAATTTGGGAAGCAGCTGTCCGCTCTGTGAAACATCATCTTTGTCGAGTAGTGGGAGATACTGCTCTGATTTTTTAGGAAATGGCGACTTTCCTCGCACAGGTGGAAGCTTGCCTGAACTTACGTCCACTACAGGCTCAGAGTGATGACCCGAGTGATCTGGTGCCGTTGAGACCGAGTCATTTCTTGATCGGCTCTCTGACCTTCATAGTTCCAGAACCATCTCTCATAGATCTTAAGCAAAATCGATTACAACGCTGGCAGCTTATCAGACAGATGTATGAAGATTTCTGGACCAGATGGTCCTCTGAATACCTGCAAGAACTGCAAACACGTCTGAAGTGGCAGAGGCCTTTGACTCCAATCAAGATTGATGACCTCGTGCTCATCTTGCACGAAAATCTTCCTCCCACAAAGTGGGCTCTAGGTCGCGTCATTGCTACACGTCCGGACGCTGAAGGTCGTATCAGATCCGTTACTCTGCGGACTGCTAATGGGACTCTCGATAGACCCATTGTAAAGCTGTTTGCCTTGCCAGTTCACCCTTTGGAGGTGCAACCTACCACGTGAACTCTTTTTTTGTGACTGTACTTAGTGTCATTTTTCGTTTTTTTTCCAATCACCCCCCGGGGGGGCGGCCATGGTCCGGATAATTTATGTCGGTTCTGTCTATTGTATTTGTATCGTATGACTGTGTGCTGCATGAGTGTTATCTCCTCTTCTCACCGAACGAATTGAGGTGGTCAGGGGTCAGTGTCGAACGTTACGAAGTTCGAGTCGGTACCTCTTACGCTTCTACTTTTAAATTAATTGTAAAAGTTATGTAGCCTTTGCTAGATGGCAAACACTTTTGACTCTTTCTAATAAATTGTGTTTTTTGGTGCTCAACAACTAATTATGCTAACTCAGTGACTTTTTTTACCATCAAACTTTAAATCCTGCATGTGCACAATGTACTTTTTTACGTTCTTTTCTCAACAGACTCTAATGCAAAAGCGAAAATCGTGTCCCCCCGATCATATGCAAATGCGCTAACCGCGGTAACAGACAGCTACATTTCTAGCTGCACAAATCGGGGCCGTCTGAAACGTTTGCAGTTGGAATACATAATATTGCGCAATCTCCGAATCTGAGTACCCGCATCTACGTCTTTCTCCATACGCTGCTGGTGTTTTTCATGCAAAAGTCGCAATCGCCTTTCACCCCTTGAACTGAGAAACTGCACGGAAAAATTAGTTGTCGAAACTTTACTTGACAAGTCACCCATTCTAGGATAGGCCACGTTTTTTGAAGTATCTCATCTTATTTTTATGAAAGAACCGCCGACTTTATCGAAAAAGTGAAAAAAGGCAAAAAATTATTGGAACACACTCTAAGAACATCAGTTCTCGAATTCTTATTTCGCAGATTTTGACAAAGTTTTAGACAAGCATTCAATTTGTTATAAAAAGTCCTGCGGATTCCAAAAGATATGAAATACAATAACTCTCTAGCACATAAACGAATAACTGATTTATAAGTTGTCGAAGTATTCGTTGACTGCCTTCTACATATCTACATATGCATAATGTGCAGTCACATTGGACGCTTGTATTAACGCGCAGTGACGCTCAAGTGAAGTGGTGTATGTATAAGTCTGAATAGAGTTGAAGTAACCGGCAAGGAACAAATAAGCACGGAGTTAGATTTGGCTGTTTACTGGAATTTGTGCAAAATATTCAATGTGCCAGGTTAGCCGCGGGGTCTAGTTTTTAGGGATAAGTTGCAATAGATGCGTCATAGACATAGGTGTTAGGCAGTTCAAATCCCGCCGCTTTCGTCTATATGAATAACAATATAATAAATAAAACCACGAAATAATTTTTTCAAGTTCGGCAACCCTGATTTCTAAAATTTCGTTAGGATTCATCGAAAGTTTCATTGACTGGTTTCGAAGCATTGGTGTATGAGTGTTTCAAGAACTCCATTCCTCTGGTTTTGATATTTTGGTTGGAATTATTTTGTACTTTCTACAATTCTGTCTACTTTTTGAATATGTATCAATTAATGTTTCTTACGACGATACTTCCAATTCAGGGCATAATTTAGCCCTATCCTCGAATGGTTGACTCTGTCATTTAAAATTTCAACAACTTATTTTCTCCGTGTGCATAGGCCAGCCATTCTACCCAGTAAAAAAAACTAACTCGGTAGGATTGCGGTAAATTAACATGTTTAAATTCGCCCGAATTCTGCTTTGCGATTCGTTGAAACGAATTGAGCCAGAGCGAATTGGATTGAGTGTCAATTTGCCTTTATTCGTGGTCGAGGTCATTTCGCGAAAAAAAAAAAATAAACATTGCATGCCCCGAGTCTCGAACTAGCGATCTCAAGTGTATAAAGTCCAGATGGTGACAACTGAGCTACGGGATTCATTGATATTTATTGATATTTATTTAAAACGGATCCTCTATGCCGAGCGCGTTGGTTATAGCTTACAAATTCGATTGAACAGGCAAAAATAATTCGTGCTGACGCATTCAAATGAATTTGATCCCCTAACAAATTTTTACAGAATTTGGGTGAATAGGATATTTAAAGACTTTATTATTTTTCACGAATTAGCACGAATTCGCCACTATCTCCAATTCAAGATTGTCGCAAAGCAAGATTTACGAGGGCTCCTTGCGTATTCTTCTCAATTCGTCCCAATTAGTTTATTTTTAGTGGGTAGGAATTTCGGGTGGATTTGTCTGTATTATTATTGATAGTATTCATTTATTTCAAATCGACCGCGGTTTTGGGCACCTGCGCAGTTGGGAAAGTTGCTCAGAGCGAGCGCGACGATACAAGGCCGGGTCAGCCAATGAACGTCATTTGATAAAAAGAACCTGCCTACTCGCGGTAGAGGTGGGAATCCTCCAGCCCTAGAATAACTGATCATGTACGTTTCAAGGCCAGTGGAATAAAAGGAAGTTTACTGTAGAAGACTTTTCATTCAAAAGGAACTGACTCTGTATCATAAAACATGAATTTTCAACACAAACTATAACTTTTCTACCAAAGGATGAATTTCAAATCCAAGAACATGATGATTTTATCCAAAAATACAAATTTTTCGCAAAGCAGTTTAATTTTTGACCAAGAAAGATGACTTTTAACAAAATAGTAGAATTTTCAACAAAATAGGTAAACTTTCAACAAAATAGTTGCAGTTTTAACGAACAAAAATTAATTACAAACAGAAAATATAATAATATACTTTTCAAATAAAAAGAATTAAATTTCAACCAAAGGCAATGACTTTCCAAGAAAATAGTTGAATTCCAGAAAAAGAGTTGAATTTCAAGAATATAATTCAATTTTCAACAAATCAGTTAAATTATTAACCAAACGCGATGGATTCTCAACCCAAAATCCAATAGCACACTTTTCAATTATAAATAATGAATTCTCATGAAGAAAACATGAATTTTCAACAATAAATATATGTTTTCTACCAAAAGATGAAGTTTAAATCCGAAAGGAAAAATTTTCTATACAAAAATAGGAATGATCAACAAAAAATTTGAATTTCAGACCAAGAAATATGACTTTCAACAAAATAGGAGAAGTTTCAACAATAGTATATTGTGCTACAAATGCGGAAAGTAGGCAGTTCCACACGAGTGTGAAGTTTGCTGTACGAGCCAGAGGCGAGTCGAAGGGGAGTGGTGGGCGAGTCGCAGGCGAGTTGGAAGCTGTAAACTGTAAACTTCACAAGAGTTGCAACCGTCTACTTTCAGCACCTGTTGCACACGATATTTTTTGTAACAAATGCAGGAAATTTTTGATTTGAAAAACAATAAGAATAATTGTTTTGGAAATTTGTGGTAATTTTTTTAAATTAATGGTAAAATTACCAAAAATTTCCGGAAATTTCCGGTGTATATGTATGTTACCGAAAATTCCCAGAAATTCAAGGTATCCGAAGCTTTTTGGAAAAAATCCAAAAATTTCCAGAAATTTATGGAAAATTGCTAAATTTCCGGTAATTTATGAAAAATAGCTGAATTGCCGGAAATTTCAGGTAGCCAAAGCTTTTTGGGAAAAATTTGAAAATTTCCAAAATTTCCGGAAATATATGAAAATTTGCTAAATTTCCGGAAATTTATGGAAAAATTGCCAAATTTCCCAAATTTCAGGAAATTTATGGAAAATTGATAAATTTTCGGAAATTTCAGGTATCCAGGAATTTATGAAATTTTCGGTAATTTATCGGTAATTTATGGTAATTTATCAGTCATTTATGGTAACTTATCACTTCGAGTTTGTCCAATCACTATTCACTACTCACAATCAGTCTCTCAATCGTCAAATCATAATGAAGTGAGGTTATTATTTCGGCAGTCCTGGAAAGTAAATCTGAATCGAAATGCGCAAGCGCAACAGCAAGAAAAAGTAATCTGGCTGGAAGTGCGCAAGCGCAGCAGCTAGATAAAGTAATCCTGCTCAAAGAGCGCAAGCGCAGCAGCTAGAAAAAGTCTTTTTATAACTGCTTTTTACCACGGCTTTGGAATTGGTCCCTTCCCGCACGCAATACATGCCTCGAAAAGCGAACATTTCGTGCGTGCGTTACAAAAAATAGTTTAATTTCAACAGAATAGTTGCATTTTGGACCAAAAAGATATCAGTAGTTGAGTTTGCAGCCAATTAGTTACATTTTCAACCAGCAGGAGAATAATTCTGAACCAAAGAAATAATAATACATTTTTTAAATTAAATTCTGAACCCAAAATATAATAATAGACTTTGCAATCATAAAGAATTAACTCTCAATAATGAAACATGAATTTTCAACAACAAAATATGACCTTCATACAAAGAGATGAAATTTTAATTTAGGTGGACGAATATTGAATCCAAAAGGATGAGATGCGTTCTGAACCCAAAATATAATTGTAGACTCTTCAATTACAAGAAATTAGCTTTCAAACAAGAAAGGTGACTCTTCAAGAAAATAGGCTGAAGTTCGACAAATTAATTTAATTTTTAAGCAAATCGTAGAATTTTGAACTGAGGAATTGATTCTGAACCTAAAATATAATAAAACACTGTTTAAATTGAAAGAATTATTTTTCAACAAAAAGAGAAGACTTGTTAAGAAGATAGTTGAATTTCAACAAAAATAATTCAATTCTCAACAAATCAGTTAAATTCTTAGCGAAACGAGGTGTATACTGAACATGAAAAATAATAGTAGATGAAATGCCGAATTGAAAAAAAAACGTGTTTCATGAAGAATGATATTTTATTTTCATGAATTTCATACCTGTATATTCGACGAATTTTAGAAATATTAAACCTGACCTACTATAACTATATAATAGAACTATATATAATGAACTTTTAAATTTAACTAGTATTCTTTTGGCAAGTTCGCATTCAATCTGGAATTATTTCAGCGGGCACATTTTCTACTCCCTTGTCATGACAAGCAGCTAAGCGGTGTAAAGTAACAACTGGGTGATTGAAAAGATCAGATGTGGTCTGGTCATCTGCATTTCTACTATCGCCGATAAAATTATAAGCATCTGGCTTAACAACTCAGCGAAAAAGAAGCTAGCGGAACAAGCAAATAGTTATTTAGAAGCTCAAAGTGTTCTACGTGAATCAGCTCGAATACGTTAATGTAGAAATTTTTTTGTGCTTTACAGACTGAAATATACAATAAAAAGTGAGGAATTTCGGGCACATTCAAGAAGATTCAAGTTTAGAGCATTATTTTCTATACAATGGGCAATGGAAAAATGTTGAAAAAATTCGTGAATATGATGACAACATTTGTGAACAAATTTGAGAAATGATAAAAATCGTTGCCTACAATTACGAAAATGTTCAACTGTACTATCCTCAGTTCTAATGAAGATATTAAAGCGATTCAAACTCCAAAATGTAACGCATGGGCTCTGTCATTATTCACAATCTCCAGAAAAGACGTCATTGTTTTTTTTTTTCGTGAAAATCGCTATATTTTTTAACATTTTTTTTTGTTGAAGAGCAAGGTTGACTTTTTTTGCTGCCGACCGCTAGTGCCTTTCTTTGACACGTGCTTCTGAACTCCTGCACAGCCGATGACGCCTCTTCTGACCAGCAGTAAGAAAAGCATACCTATTGGTTTCTAACAATTACTTTTCAACAAAAAAATATTTGACAATATCGCAATTCTCACGAAAAAAAACATTATATTTTTTCTGGAGATTGTAAATAATTACAAAGCCCTTACGTTACAGTTTGGCATTTGAATTGCTTCAGTATCTTCATTAGAACTAAAGGTAGTACAGATGAACATTTTTGAAATTTTAATCAACGATTTTCATTAATAATAACTGCAATTCGTTCATAATTATTTTCTTCATATACATGAATTTTTCAAAATTTTTCCTATTGCTTCTTGCACAAAAAATAATGCTCTAAACTTGACTTTCCTTAAATGTGCCCAAAATTCCTCACTTTTTACAACATTTTTCAGTCTGCAAAGCAGATATAATTATATAAAATAGAATAATAGAATAAAATAATAGGAAAAAAATAGAATAATTTTCTCGCCGATAGTAGTTATCCTATCGCTTCCAGGAAACACCTGCACCACTTTTTCTAGTGGCCATGTTGCTCGGAAATTATTCTTATCACCAATTAGAGCAATTTCAACTTCTTTTATGTCTTGATGATCTTCGGTCCACTTTTTCTGTTCAATAGTTTCAGGACATATTCCTGAATCCATCTATTCTAAAACACATCAGCCAGATATTGCGAGATACGCCACTGCTTACCGAGAATCATGTCATCTTTCGTGAAGAGGACGGGAGTTCCAATTTCAACAGATTTGCCTATCAATATGTCATCTGGTAAAATTCTTGTTAAGTTGCTGCTATTAGATGATCGATGAGTCAAAGGTCGGTTGTTGTCAATGTATTTTGCTTTAGAGAAGGATGTCCTTACAACTTATCTTTAGGATGGATCTCTTATAAAGTTCAATTCACTGTACGTTTGAAATTTCCCATAAATCGTTCACAGCAACAGCTCATAGATGGAGCTGCTGGATGAAATGAATGCTAGTAAATTCCAATTTTTGAGAGTTCGTTATTTATTTGAACTCGATCTAGTTTATCTAGTGCTTCAATTAATTCTCGATTTGTTGCTCTCATGTCAGTTCCATTATTATCAGGCCACAGCGTTGTTATCGTTCCTCGACGAACCAAGATTGGACGTGTGACGTATTAGTGTAGAATATTTCTATTTGAGGAGAATCCATGCATTTTCTAGACATATTATATTGTGACGAAAACGCTGGCTACCGCAGAATTGAAAAATCATATAAATTTCTGAGATAATTTTCCATCAATTGACGCGCGAGCATTCGAAATTAATCCAGAGATAAATTATGTACCTTTTCCAACGCTTTCATACTGTTGTGGAACCGTTAGGCGAATTTTTCTCTCGCCAATTTTATTTTCTCGTCTCTTTCATTGTTGCCTACATTCTCTAGCCATTTTTTTCGTACTAGTTGAGAGAGTTAGTTTTTCACTATATTATTATTCTTACCCTAAGCCCTGGTAATATTAGTTTGAACCCAGAAAGGAGAAGATTAATTAAATACACACAATTTCATTAACAAAAGAAAACAGTGTTTCATTCAAAGATATAGTCTTTTGCAAGTTGGTACAATAATCAGTCGTTTCGTTTACCAGCTATACAGTCTTAATGTGATTTATCACGCTCGAATAAGGCTTAGTGTTATTTCGCGAAGTACAGTATCGCGTATCAATGAGCACCGTTGGTTCTAAATTATAAATTAAATTATCACGTGCGAATAAGCTTCGTGATTTCAGTCTCCAGTCTCCTAGAGAGCATTTATCTTACGTAATACTAAACTCGTACATTTCTCGTAGTATCACGGAAAGTATCAACTTAAACTTCAACAATTCATACGGCGGATAAATTTTAATATGCGCTGTTCTATATCACAATAAAAATACCTATCTCTGGAGCCTGATGCAGCGTACCCGAATCAATACAAAAGAACTGAAAAAGAAAGCTGGAGCCTATGATGGCATGCCCAGAATACAGCACCCAAAAACCAAAAATGCCGGGAGCCTGGTTTAGCGTGCCCGACAATAAAACAAATGATAAATATCTAGGGGCATAAAATCCCAAAAATGCCGGGAGACTGGTTCAGCGTGCCCCGACAATAAACAAATGATAAATATCTAAGGGTGTCGTGCACCCAGAGAAACACAACCTGTTAAGTAAAAAATGGCTGGAGCCTGGATTGGCGTGCCCAGCGTTAGCACAAGTAAATAAAATTCACAGGTATAAAACAAAAGGAAAAAGCAGATGCAATCTTGGAGCCGGTAAGGCGTGCCCAAGAGATCAGAAATCAAAAGGTTCAAAAATTATATCCAGAGCCTGGTTCAGCGTACCTGGATTCCCAAAACTACGGACCTAGATCCTTCCAGAGCAGATGACTGTTCTGTCACGGATCTTTTCCGGCAGTCGACTTCGGTTTACCCGTATGTGACTCGAGAGTGTCAGCTCTGGATCACTCCTCCCTTCTTATACACTGGACGGTTGAGGTTGAACGCGGGAGAACCGACTCGACACTTCCTAGCGTTCTCGCACGGAACTATTACCGCCTGTTGAATGGCTACCGCCGTGTCGAGTATCCTCCGTGTATACGTCTAGCCTACTCTCAGGCGTAGGCTAAAGTGATCGTTTCACAGTATTTTTAAAAGACTGGAAACTTGCTTCGCTATATCCGCTTATGCTCCTCCCCGGTCCTTATTGTATTTCTGCTTGACGCCTAGCTACTTCTTGTTGTCTTTTTATTAAATTTCGTTGACTCTCTTCACAAGTTCCTTCGATAGCAAGCTTCTGTCGTTAATTTTCATTTATATTCAAAGAATTTCCTCTTTCAAAACAATCACTTCTTGTTGGTCAGCAGGAAAAATTTCTCTTGCGTGTAAAGTCGCTTTTCGTGCATACTAAAGGAGAGATACGGACACTCAAATATGGTTTGGCGCCACGCTCAGGGACCATGCCCAACCTTGTGCCTCATCGCTATTTTGTAGTTTAGGCCCACCTGATCGGCAATATACGTGTCTGAACGTCGAGAGAAAAATCTTTTTTCGTTAGATTTGCGTCCAATGTCGCTTTTCTTGCATTCTACAAAGAGATATGCGAACACTGATGGACTGTTTGGCTTCACGCTCAGAGATAGCGCCCGATTCGGTAGCTCACTGATATTTTGCACAATAGGACCCCCTGTTTGATAAATTACGTGTTTGAATGTCGAGAGAAGAATACTTTTTCTCTGGTACTGCGTCCAAAGTCGCTTTTCATATATGCTAACAGAGAAATACCGACACTAGCGGACTGTTTGGTTTCACGCTCAGGGCTGATCCCTAACAGTGTGACTCTTTTATATTACGTATTATAGGAGCCCCTGCCCCCCTTCATAATGGTTCATGACAAAATATTCTGGGAGCAACAGATTCTAATCTGTCTTGCGTCAAATATCGTCTCGCCAAACCAAGTGCGGGCTTTTGGTACGTGAGAAATCCTAAGTTGGTGCCAAGTTGCGATTCTGAATCGTGAATAAACTCGAACTCTGATCAGTCCCGGTTCTGGTATAATGTCGCGATATTGCTCGTCCATGAGTTGCAACTGAAGCTCTTTTTTATCTTCCCTCTGTATCTTATCCTGAATGTACGAAGGAGCTATCTTGACCTGATACACACCGCTGTTAAATCTTGAAGGAAGGCTCATGTCAGACGAGGAAAGTTATGCACGTGTTGAGCATTCAACTGAACCCATAGTTGACCAATGCTCTAGCTAATAATTGTCCACCCAATACAGCATTAGCTCCAACCATTTCAACAGGCGTATGGTACCTAGTACTCAGAGTTCCAGCGATACGATAGAAGTCACCGAGGTTGGCCGCATGCTGCACTGGAATTGCGTGATTGGATGTGGCCATTTCTGGCCTCCACTATCCATCTAGTCTTCGTTATCAAACTAGATTCGTTCGCCTCCTCGGCACGGAATTAACGCTGTCCAGGTTGGAGAAGTGCCGGCGTTTTCCACGGAATTCCTGGATGGTCTAATAAAGCCGCAACATCTCGATATCCTCTATCGACAACAAAGATCGACTCTACAGGAACCACTCTCTCATTATGTCAACGCTCCTTTGAAATTCGTTGTTAAGCATCGCAGCATCATTGTTTCAAGAGTCTGCGAAGTCTGATCCATGAATGTCCAATATGTAGCTATCTGGTCCTACAATTAAAGCAGGTTTCACTAAATGACGGTCCTTGCGAATGCAGTAGGACTGTCGCAGATTGCGGAAGTGGCTACTTTTATAGATGTTACTGTAAGTGCCGTCGATATATGCAATTATTCTGCGAATATGAGGCTCTGAATTGTATAATTCGTTAGCGAATTTGGTCACATGTCTTGCTATATAATTCTCTCCCGTTATTTCAATAAGCCCTATATTTTCAGGAACAAATCCTAGCATGAGCGATTGTCTGAATGTAGCAACTGCTAGACTCGTAACCTGTCAGTTTTAATACTGAAATATGACATTCAGACATGAACATTATCGATCAGAGGGTCCTCAACTACATAATATCAAGAGGCACAGAAATGGGCATGATCCTTGAGCGTGCCGCCAAATAGTCCTTGAGTATCAGTATGTTTCCTTTAGTATGCACGAAAAGCGGCTTTGGACGCAACACCAATGAAAAAGTATTCTTCTCTTGACATTCAGATACATATATTATCTAGCAGGGGTTCCTAAAACTACAAAATAATAATGGCGCACAGATTTGGGGATGATCCCTGAGCGTAACGACAAACAGTCCTCTAGTGTCGGTATATACCTGTTAGCATACATGAAAAGCGACTTTGGATATAGCGCCAACGAAAAAGTATTCTTCTCTTGACCTTCAAACACGTAGATTATCGATCAGGGGATCCCCAACTACAAAATATCAATGAGGCTCCGAGTTGGACATGATCCCTGTGCGTGACGCCAAACCGTCCACCAGTGCTCCTATCTCTTTTAGAATGCAAGCAAAGCGACTTTGGACGCAACACCAACGGAAAAGCATCCTTCTCTCGAAGTTCAGATACATATATTATCGATCCGGGGGTCATCAACTACAAAATGTCAAAGAGGCACAAAATTGGGCATGATCCCTGAGCGCGGTACCAAACCGTCGTCTAGTGTCGGTATGTCTCCCTTAGTATGCACGAAAAACGACTTTGGACTTAGCACTAACGAAAAAGTATCCTTCTCTCGACCTTCATACTCGTATATTATCAATCAGGGGATATCAATGTACAAAATATCAGTGGGGCACCGAGTTGGGCATTATCCCTGAGCGTGACGCCAAGCAGTCCACCACCGTTCGTATATCTCTTTTAGAATGCAAGAAAAGCGACTTTGGACGCAACACCAACCAAAAAGTATTCTTCTGTCAACCTTCAGACACGTATTTTGTCGATCAGGGAGTCCTAAAGTACAAAATATCAATGTTACACCGAGTTGGACATGATCTCCGAGTGTGACGCCGAACAGTTCTCGAGCTTCGGTTCGTCTACTCTAGCATACACGAAAAGCGACGTTTGATGCGATACGAACGAAAAACTGTCCATTTTTGGACTTTTGGAATAAGAACTTCTTATCAGGGACGTCACGATCTAGAACAAATCAAAAATTCAAAAAAATCTAGCGAGACCTTTTTCCAATGTATTTAGTGCGGGTTCCTTCATGACTGATTCAATTATATTATCATCCGGATCCAAATTCATTATAAGGATTTGTTAAATGTCTAGTAGGCAATGTCTGCTTACCAGTGACTCGATTGTTTCGAAGTGAATTAAGTAGTCGTCATCTCTTCCTTTGAATGACAGTGAAACAAACTTGCGTATTTTATTTCTTCTTACGAAATTTCCTTTTGCTATAATTTCATAAAAAGAACATTTATATCTTTGAGGATTTCTGTGGAGGTGTTTTCCGAAATCTCCTCCACATTCTCCACATCCTTAAATGTTTGTTTCAATGTCATTCTGACAGCCTACACGAAGAAAAAAATCGCACAGTTATAGTAGGCTGAGCTCTTAATATTACAGCACGGAACTTCATGTGCGAAATTGGTATGACTTTCTACCAATATTGGCATCAGGTTAGACATTTTTAGCATTAAATGTCCCAGACCATAAAAGAAGCTTGTCTTACTACGGTTGTAAGAAAACCCATCCTCTTAGAGTATGATTACTCTTGCAAAAGCGATGTTAGGCCACGCGTACCGACGCTTGCTGTGAACCTAGGTTCGTAAGTAGGCATGGCCTAATATCTCTTTTGTAAGAGTACTCATACTCCAATAGGGTGAGTTCTTCACAAATATAGCAAAGCGAAGTTCGAGCTATTTTCGCGAGGGATAACGGCTTTGAAAGCATTGAATGAAACCTGCGACAAAAGCATGACTAGTGTTCTTACTATTATAGGCATATTTTTTTCTTCGTTTACAAATTCGCAAAAATTTTCGCTGTATTTTGTAGATTTCTTTCCAAAGCAGCATCTTTACGTACTTCCGCAGCACTGGATTGATTATCCGGCTGAAGGAACTATTATTCAATGTAATGCTGAAATTAACAAAACGCATTTTATAAAGAATTATATTTTATTCTCAAAAATTCCATAACTATACATTTGACGTATTTGAAAAACATTAAACCTGACCTACTATATAATCAAACCTCTATCTTCAAGGTAAACTTATTATCATTTATTCATTTATTTCTTCAGAAAAAGCACATAATACATGACATGAACAATGAGTACAGCTGCGATATTTGATTAGGTCCTAGACCTGTGCAAAGAGGTTGAAATATCAGTAAACTAACCTAATTAACTAACTTACGCATACGGAGAAATGATAGGACTCTGACATAAGATCTACCGATGACCCAAAGCAATCTGATCTTATGTCTCCATACATCGGCCTTATGAGTCTGCTGTGCATCGACAAGTATCGAAGAAGTGGCCTGAGAAGTTATATATGTACTGCAGAAATTTACTACGCAACCTTCCGCGTAATAGAAACATACTGCCTGATAGTACGACCCACGGATAACGTCATAACTCATTCAGTAAAACAGGGATGTCGGTGAATTTGTTAGTTGATATCTGTGCCCACAGATTTTTTTTTTTTTACGAGGGAAGGTGGAAAATGTGCTAACACACACCGGGAAGGATCCGCACTTCTCGGTAGTGTCGGGATATTGATATCGTCACTACAATGATCTTAATATATATAAATATACACAAAGATCCTAATTCAATCATTATAGTGATGCTACCAACTACCGACTGAAAACCACCACCCTTTCTCCTCAACATGAATCCCCCCAAAACCGCTTTCGCATTAGTTCAGGGGGTGCCATTCTTCGGCAGTGCCTCGGCCTTCATTCTTTTTTTTTCAGTTTGGTCTACTTCTGGTGAACTGGGCTTCTTTTCGGAACTGCCCAGCTTGTTAGCTTGTTAGCTTGCACGTCTAAGAGGCTTCCTCAGCGAAGCTGCCTCTCTGAATGCCAAGCAACTCCTTGTCCCCGGGCGATGGTCTGTCCGGGGCTTATCTTCCTTTGCGGCGCAAAGGTAGCACTGCGGTGTGATTTCGCATACCGCAGCTTTATGCCCCTCTTTTCCGCATCGCCAGCATGATTTGATCCTATCTAGACCCTCGCAGTCCGCTGCCATGTGGCTGAAGCCTAGGAAGCGGTGGCACCTTATTGCCTCCACCTTCTTGTGCACACCGCAGGATACCCATCCCACCTTGAGGTGACCAATGCGCGCCAAACTTACAGCCAGATCTTCTGCCAGCTTCACGAGAGCCTTCAGATTACATCTGAAGGGTCTTTTCGTGAGGCTGACCCTGATGACTGCAACCGGTTTGCCGAAATGTGTCCGAACGGCTTCCTCTACTTCTTCTGCATCTGTCGTCGTATCGAGGTCCAGAATCTCGACCTTGGTGCGTGGACAAGCTCACGTACGCTACTCCCGACCCCAACCGCCTCCTTGATGGCAGCCAAAAGCTCAGCTCTGCCTTTTGATGTAGGTCCCAGTTCTACTAGAACCTCGCCGTGTCTCGTTTGCCTGACCCCCTTGATTTTTACGCCACGGGCGTCAGTTTTCACCTTCTTCATAAGGTCCTAGAGGACTGTCGCGTAGCTGAGTCCCTCAGCCTATTTGATAAGGACCGCCTCGGTGCTAGCTCGAATCTGCCTCTTCTTCCGTTTTGGCGCATACTCCTGCCCTTTTTCCACCTTTTTCGGTGTCGAGGTCGTTGGCGCTGGAGCGTTACGTGTCCTCGGCTTCTTGCTTCTCGGCTTGGAAAGATTCATCTCTAATGGAATCAGGGTGGACTACCTCTCTCACTTCCTATCGCGGGGATTGGGAGCAGCCACGGCTTCCTCAGTCTCAGTGCAGCTTTCGTCTCGCTTCTTCTTTGCCTTCTCCTTTCGGATCATGGCTCTCGTTCGGGCAGTTTGTCCAACGTTGTTGATAAAATTCCTATGAAGCCCTTCGGTTATCATAGAGTGATTGCGCATTTCGTTCATAAGCTGCTCCGCTCATTCCAGCCCATTCCTAATTGGCAGCCACATTTTCTTTGCGCTGCTAAAGTCCACCATTTCTTTTATGGTGCCTCGTAACTCTTCAAAGAGCATACGTCTCTGAGATTTTGGGATCCGTTTCTGCGATGTCCACCTTGTTCATTGATACTTCCACCTCCTCCGTCACGTCTAAAGGACCACCTAACTCCTCACAAACACTCCTCTCCAAGTATGTTTGGTCCCCCCCAAAATCCACGGGACCGGCACTGACCACCGGGGCTTTCACCCCATTGCAATCAGTGGGGAGATTTCTACTCCCTTGGGGTATGTCGTTTTTCACATACTCATGATTGGTTTGAATTCGGGGTTCCTTCCCCTAGCTGGTTTTTGTCCACTCCGGGTATTTGATTTCCCCGGCACCACCCATATATGGGAGGCGTTCCCCTACTTCAAACTTATCATAGCATATAAATGCAGTTAGTACTTCTACTAATGGATGACGTCATAACTCGGTCTGTAAGTGTTCTGATAGCCGAGTTGATATACTACTGGTAAAGTACATTTCATTGCTCAAAATCGAATATTAATATTCATAATGTGAACTTTACTTTCTCACACAAAACCTAATGTAGCACTGTAGTATCAATCGTGTGATCTGATAATTTACCATATGCAATTTTTGTTCCTTCTTATGAAAAGGTAATTTTGGTTATCGAATTAAGGGAAATTTACAGTTTCGTATTGTAATGTATGTAATCTGCGCCAGTATTTTTCTCTCTCGCAATTTCGAACCTAATATGTTTCATTAAAAAATGAATTCACCTCAATCACAGTCTACATTACGTGAAACGATAGCTTATCAAAGAAAAATCGATAATTGCGTGCGCATCCAGTAATTAAAGAGGGGATGAACTGGTCTGATTGGTAGAAAAACCCAGCCGATGCGAGAAAGATTCCTATCATTGGATAAATAAGTGAATTTATTCATTATAGAATTATATTAAATGGTGTAAATATGTATTGTAAAGGAAGAAGCTTACTTGGATTTTGAATCCCATTTCACACGGAAGCTTATACAGTGAGTCGTCAAATTTTGCAAACCAAAATTATACACTACATCAAGTTTGTTGGATAAAGTCAAAATATGTTTGTAATTCCTGGACATTTATTGGGGAAAAGAAAAGTAACAGTGGTGTAAATAATAATAATCTCGATACTTCAGTTAACTAAACGTGAGCTTAAAAGGGGACGGATTTATTGGATTAAAATCGCATATATGAAGGAGCAAGAAGAATTAATATTCAGTTAGAAGAGGACAGTTGACAACTCTCTTGGCGATTTGTGGGCTGACATCCTATTATAGCGGAAACGAATGTATAACAGAGAAGTTTCGCAAATAAAAACGCATGAAATTAGTTAGAGTTTAGAATGATGATTATAGTCGCTAATAGAAGCTTTTATTTCAGGTTTGGTACTCTATCAGGATTGGTCCTGATGCCCATATACTCGGGACCAATGTGTTGAACCACGTAAATTAAATCTGACGAAAAATCGAACTGTTATGGATACATTTTTATAATTTCGATTTGTCAACACAGTTGAATTATGAAGTCATTATAAATTTAATATAATAATAAATTAATAGATATAAATATATCATGATATCAATAATGATATAAAATACAATTAATATAATATTCAATAATAATTTAAAAATTTAAATATGAAGTAATTCCGGCAAAAGCACAATTAGGAAACAGGTTCGTCGCGTCCCTCAAACCTTGCTTTATCCGTTGACCCGTGCGTCACACGTACACAATTGTACTCGACCACAGTCGGGTCATGAAACAATAATAGAGAAATATGAGCTTAACTCATTTGATTGTCAATTGAATAGAACTCATTTACTCCCTGCAATGAATAAATAGATCGGTTAAACCGAGATTAGCATTCATAATTAAAATGAGACAAGAGCAAATTATCAAATTTATAACTAAATTTCAATTATAGTAAAGCTGTATATCTAAACATCATTATTTAATTCAACACAAAGTTTTTGAATAAATGAATAATTGGCTTTGGGGATAAAGGAATTAAACTTTCTCCTAGTAATCCGATAATTTGGTTTTTCTCCAAAATTCACAGATAAGGAAAATGGTGAGGAAAATCCCCAAAAAAAGAAAGGAAGAAGATTGAACTATCAAAATCAATTATGGAAAATAACGAAAAAATATTGCTCGATGAATTAACAGATGAATCTAACTTTGAAGATTCACAAGTTTATAATAAACATGGTTCGAATTGAGATCAAACCAAAAATATTGGTGGATCAGACGCTAACGCTAGTTATAATACGACTGATCCTTTGCTAGAGTCAAGTGGCCTGATCGCCAACAATATCAATAGATCACAAGAAGGAGTTAGAAGGACGCAAAACAAGGAACTACATTCCCATGATGAAGAGTTAGAAGACATAGTGGCTATCATAAAAAATTACAAGTTGGCGTCAATAAGACTTTTAGTAACGGTGCACAAGCCTGAAATAATGGTGATAGCATGTGTGATAACCATAGACCTACTTCTGCTGAAACGCAATAACGGCAAGTCGAATTAAAACCGAGCAGAGGCAGAGAGTGCTATTGGGGTGGCAACAACGGTGGTCTAATGAGAAAAAGGAAAGGTAGAGCCACCCATAGACTTATCAGCGAAATAACTGCATATCTCCATGAATGATACAAACAAAAAACGGCCCGTAATACGTTCATTGCGCAATAGAGGTTGCGGATAACGTAGAGCATACCTTCATCATGCGGAAATTGGCAAGCCCTAACTACTGTCACACTACCGAGGACGAACCGTACATATACTTATGAGTATATGTACAAATGCTTACAAGTAAAAGCCCTTACAATTCTCGAAGGCCGACGAGCCCGATGTGTAGCTACTGCCACACTACTGAGGACGACGCAAGCAATTAAAGGATTGCAGGAAGGGGAAGAAGCTAGAGAAAAAAGTCTCCTGCAGCTTCTATGTAGAGCAAGTAGACACAACGGAGGACGTCGAGGCATGGCCTACAAGTCCAAAACTCTTGACTCTGAAGTAATGCGAAAGCGGTTTCAGGGTCAAGCGTGGGCCGGACGTGGATATGGGTTTAGTTGGTATTGCCGCTTTTTAGGCCGAGTCCCATACTCAGTGTGTAAATGCATTCCCAACTCCTCCGAAAAAACACAACCACCATCGTCGAAATTATTTAGGAGTTTTTTCACAAGTTGATAACTTCAAAAGACATTAGGTGTCCTCATGCAAAAAAATCAGAGAACCTCTTTTCCGTTATGAATGACTATGAGGTCGTGCACATAATACGTCACACGTTTTCCTTTTGTTTATATCGTTGTATTCCATTTGACTCCAGGGCAATTTTATTGTCGTCATTATTTGAACAAAGGAAAAACGTGTGACTTATTATGTGCACGACCACTATGATAAAACTAACAGCTACGCAATTCTTCCTCCCAAGTTGTTTCATATTAAAGTTATGAATAAGAGCAATGAGAACATGGACCGAAATGACGTGAAAGACAAGGAGGAATATTTTAAAGAGAAGAAGGAGGTAGATAAGGAAGAGGAAGAAGATGAGCTAAGCTTATAAGAGAAAACATAATGAGGAAACAACGACCAACAGGATGAAAACCTACGGAAGACAAAGGGTATTAGAGGAGTGGCAACCGCAATAGTTCAGGGAGACAAAGAGATGGTGGACCCACAGACTCACTAATTACACAGCCCCACAAAAAAAGTGAAGTTTCATATCCCTGAACCAGACCCATGCATCCCTATGTATTTTCTATCGCTGAATCCGAATCCGAAGTCAAAAAAATTCATATACCCCATACATTTTTAGCTAGGGCCCAAAAACACCCCTAGAATGGGGCGAAAATGATATTAAGCAACGAGCATAGTTGTTGCATCTTAATCAATCGAATTATACAAATTTTAAAGTGTATTGCGCATTAAACTGATTTGGAAGACCCCTCCCCACCTACCCCCTAACCCAGCTAACCCCCCGAAACCACCTCTACCAAACGACAAGCAGGCTAACCCACCTACCCCTGGGAACAGCGAATTTAGTCACCTATTTTTTTTAAATAATTACATTCGCCACCACAAGCGTGCTAACCCACGTACCCCATAACTCACCTAACCCCTAGAAACGAATCCTACCAAAACACAAGCAGGCTAACCCACCTACCCCTGGGAAAAGCGAGTTTAGTCTCCTATTTTTTTTTTAAATAATTACATTCTACACCACAAGCGTGCTAACCCACGTCCTTTGAACTTAGGGGTAGTTTCTTTCAACTCTCCAGGTGTAGCTTATTATTATTACGTTTGACTCAGGATACTTACCGTACAGTGCCGATTTTCATGAAACTTGGCACAGAGGTAGAGTTAAAAAAAACGGGGGTAGAGTTTCGACTAAACTCGCTGTTCCCATGATAGGTGGGTTAGACTGCCTGTGATTTGGTAGGATTGGTTTCTAGGGGTTAGGTGAGTTAGGGGATACGTGAGTTAGCACGCTTGTGGTGTCGAATGTAATTATTTCAGAAAAATAGGCGACTAAACTCGCTGTTCCCAGGGGTAGGTGGGTTAGCCTGCTTGTTGTTTGGTGGAGGTGGTTTTTAGGAGTTAGCTGGGTTAGGGGGTAGGTGGGGTAGGTGGGGAGGGGTGTTTCAAATCTATTTTATTCGCTATACACTTATAAAAATTGTATAATTCGATTGATTAAGATGCAAAAGCTATGCTCGTTGCTTAATATCATTTTCACCCCATTCTAGGGTTGTTTGTTGGCTCTAGCTAGAAATGTATGGGTTATATGAATTTTTTTGATCTCGAATTCGGATTCAGCGATAAAAAATACACAGGAAGAGATGGTCTTCTACTTACGCAGATGTTCACTAGGCACGGTATGTTCTACGAAGTCGTAGATGGTGTAGAGCAAACTTTGTTCCACTGAATTCGCTGGCATGGATGCTGCATTCACAGTCCCACTAGGATGCAATAGCTGAACACGCTAATACGGTGATGCGAAATAAGGAGATGGAGGAGACGAATCAACAGCTGAATTTCGGAATCCTTAACAAGACATTTCGAGTTGATAACACACAAAAAATTAAGTCTGTTCATGAAACAATGGTAAAGGTGTGCATTTGTTTCTAAAAATAATTTAAATAAGTGGTAAACAGAAGCTATTCTTAACTAATTGTAAGCGAACATCAATACATGTCATATTTAATACCAAAGCTATGTATTTAAAATATCAAATCAATTTAAATCACGGAAAAGTTACTTTTGTTCATTATTTTGTTTATAATAATATAAACAATTTTTGTCTTACTGCAACTCACTGGGTATTATTTTTAGTTAGTTATTACATTGGTGCGTGACCGGGTGTAACGAATTTAAATTATTTAAATAAAATAGTATCACTGTAAATGTAGGAAAAAAACGTTTAGACTTTGTCGTTAAATAACAAATTTTAATTCAGTCAGCGTAAAGTGTCCGCAATCACTCGTTATAGTTGAAATTCTATTTGGATGGATTTAAAAAAAAAAAAGTTAGAAATAGACTAGCCAAATAGATAGCAAGTAGACCAGCCAGACAGATAGTAGTACGATTTTTTTCGGATGAGAGAAAAAATACAAAATATGAAATAACTTATGTTAAATAAGCAATTACAGATTTAACTATTTTTTTAATAAGTCGCGAATATGTATATTTCTCTTTTCAAATGCGAGACTGAATAATGTGGCTATTCTGGAAAATATTTTTATAAATAATTGGATTTTGAAGTGAGGTAGCTAGCAAACATCCTGAATAAGTAAATTTAACAAAACCATATCATTTTTATTACCGGGTTGCGTCGCATAATGTTTCATAGCATCTCTACGCCAAAGATATTCCATGCAAAAGAATAGTCCTCTCACGGACACGATAAATTCATAAATTAAATGTAGTCTGATGATAATTATTGCCCGTTAATCGTTAGCAACCGTATTACCCGAAGGGATGTGCACCCTCTGATTAAAAATTCTCGTGCGGTTAAGCTTCTGATAATGATCTTTCCTACCCCTTGCACCCCAGGGGTTTATACAGTGTGGTCCAAAAATGGGTGTACGCTGTACTCATTCAGTCCCTGTGCATTGAGACATAGATCTTCCAGAAATCAACCAACCTTTTGATCAATAAATAGCTTTTAAAAGAAATTAGTTTTAACCAATAATTCAGGACCGCAAAAGAAATTGTCGGCAGTAAATTCGAATCGCGTAGGCCAAAATTAAAGCTTGAACCTTGTACTTTAAGAAAATTATATGGCAAGAAATTAGTGGTGCCCTCAAGCGAGACAATGAAAAAAATCTCGAGTTCAATCATTTTTATTGAACTTCATGTTCAAAAAGTTAGGCCCTTTCCTACGATCCGATCAATAAATTTAATAATTAAGGGAGAACAAGCGAGAATCTGGAGTGTCGCCTTTTCTTCACATCTCATTTCACAATTATTCACAATTATTATATGGACGGTTTACCAAATAGATTTCAATTTTGTTTTCCAAAATGTGAGCGAAATGAGGTTGAACAATTCTTTGTTAAATTCGTTTTAGAATGTGTTTTATTTATAATTTTTGTATGAAAATTGCTTTTAAAATTTGTCCGAACATTCTTCCGGAAAATATTGTAAAAAAACTTATGGATTGGAAAAAAAATAAAAATATTATTATAAAATTCTTTACTCATATGATTGCTCAATTTAAACTTATATCGTTTATGTGAGTGTTTACAAAAAGAGTTTCACAACCTTTTAATTTGACAAAATATCTATGGGAAACACTTTCTAAAGAAGTTTGAGAAGAGTTTTTTGAAAAAAGTAGTTTTTAAAATTGTCTTCTGTCTCCAGAAGCAAAAAAGGCGTTTTCTGTCCCTTCAATGCGACTTTGAACCTTTCACCGGCGCATACAATAAAAGGCTTCTAAGTGGTAGGGCTAGGGAGTTGTCATTTTTCAGCTTGCAAGAGGAATAACTTACATATTTTTTTTAAATAATGTGTGGCTAGAAATATGTGGTGGAAAGATTCAAGAAATCTGTTCGGAAATTGTTAGTCAGTTGTTTAAGCCAGTAATCTCACCAGTTATTATGGTCTCACGCTACTTTCGTAGCTTATATCTCCAAATGAGATGGGTTTCCGATGAAAATATATTGAACTTATATTAAACATAAGGACTCAATTTATTCAAATTATTCAAGTTTTTAATCGATTTTTTTACTATTTTTTTAAGAGCTCAAAATTGTAAATTTTCATTAAAAATGAAGTTTCATACCGTTATAAAATGTTGTAAAATGGTCTAGAACGCGAAAAAACGAAATATTACACAAAAAATACTGGTGATTGACTGGAATTATTGTTTTCAAAAATATGTGAAATATATTCTCGTTAAAAGTTTCTTTATTTCACATCTATATTAACTCATATAATAACAGCCATACCACGCTGGAAACACCAGTTCCCGTTAGATCACTGAAGTTAAGCAGTGTTGGGCGCGGTTAGTACTTGGATGGGTGACCGTTCGAGAATAATACTACTGCGTTGCTGTTGGCGGTCGTGGGTGTGGTGAGCCCACACTTGTAGTTATTTACTACAAGAAACTATCCACCTAGAAACACTACCCGAATCGGGTAGTCTCACGCCTACCCCTAGAGGCTCGCCGAAAGGGAAACGGCTTAATGGTATACAAAAAAAAAAATAAAAAATCAGGAAAAAAATTTTAATTTGGTATTTTAATTTCTTTGAGCTGTGGCTTATGAGGATGGTTTTTTCGTTCGCTTCTAATTCTGTAAGTTTAGAGCAATGGTTCATCTACTAGGCGGTAGATTGAGGCATGGATGTAGGTTCAAAACACCGTTGCGTTGGATTTTTATTTTTAATATAATCGCAAACAATTAATATTTATTTTGTAAATAGCCTTTTACTATAAAGTTAGAGTATACCATTTGGTGTTAAAATTAACCAAAAAGTTTGAATGAAATTTACATTTTTAAAATTATAAATAATGTCCGGAAAATATGTAGTCGTATGATGAGAAATGGATAAAGGAGGTGCGTCCTAATGCGTCGAAAGAGTCGCAATTGTTTGATGTTTTATGCTGAGAAGGTCACCAACCTTCAGCAGCGTTGAATTATATAGGAGTTCCTATTTTCCGATCTGCCAGTTCCCGGCCTACCTCTAGGTAAGGAACCAAAAACTCTTTTTTTCATACTATATATATATATATATATCACCATTTGTCGTATCTTGCATAATTTGACCGTAAATTAAATTTTTGGATTTTTCATTATTTCTTGTGCAATAAAAATGTGAATTTTCGATTTTTTCAAGGAAATTTAAAAAGTTGTCATGACATTCTTGTCGAGCTTTCAAGAAGTAACGTTCTGCATCTCTTGACTATTTTCATATTGTGTTTTGTTTCGCTCAAAATGTAAATTTTCGTTTTTTTGGGTGGATTTTGAAAATACTATAACCCTGACAATTTTCCATATATCGAAAAAAGTCGTAGGGGTAAATTGTTTGAATTTCTGAGTACTATGAATAGCCGTCCATGAAATTTCTGAATTTTGAAAAAAAATTTCTACAAATTTTTAAAAATTTTCTAACTTTTTGAATTTTCCTCGAAAATATCTATTTAACGAACTCGATTCTTCCTTTTGGTCTCTGAAACTGTGTGCGAAAGCACAATCCAATCCGATCAGTCTTTCAAAAGTTATCCGGTATACAGACGACGACGACAACGACAGACAGACACCGACGTAAAAACTATTTTTTCTGACTTAGGTGGCCTCAAAACTTCGACATTCAATGAAATCCACGTAAGTCATTTTTCACATAAAATCAATACCTTCTCATTATGAGGAGAATGTAAAAATTAATTGTTACAGCCACCAATTTTTCTATTTATGTAGAACTTTATGCCAAAAGAATTTATGGATGTACATATTCGATATTAAGGTAATGTAGAAAATTAAAAATTGAAAATAATACAACATTCTCTTTACATTTCATTTTTGTCAAATTCTGGGCAGAAAATCACTTCCAGAATAAATTATAAGAAGTAAAGAATTAATTCATTATTTATTAACAGTTGCAATTTCTGAGTCAAATCCGCCTTGTTTCGGAAATGAGGCATCTTCAGCTCTTTATTGAAATTTGGCCTTTATGTAACCGTCTCTTTTTTCAGAAATACGAAAAACATATTTTTTAAAGTAATTTTATGCGAATAATTAAAAAACAATACAATACAAATTGAAAAAAAAAATTTAATCAATTCTTAATTTTTTATATATAGCCCTACACACGTAAAAAAATTGTTGACTGTAGGAATTCATTTTTACATTCTCATCCTGTAATGAGAAGATATTAGATTGTGTAAAATTTGACCCCCCCCCCCCTCTAGCTTTTGTCAAATGTCCACGATTTGAGACCCCCCGAACCCGGAAAACAGGTTTGTACAAAATGTCTGTCTGTATGTCTGCCTGTATGTCTGTTTGTATGTTTGTCTATCTTTCTGTCTGTTAGTCTGTAGTTTTCTAGTTTGTTAGCACAATAACTTTCAAAAGAATTAACGTATTGGATTGGGCATTGTTATACTCCTTGAGTGTCCTAAAATGAACGTCAAGTTCGTTAGCCAGCCATTTTGGATGAAAATGAAAAAGTGAATACATTTTCAAAATGATTGAGAACACTTTTTTTCAATATTTGAAAATTCTATGCTCGGATGTCAATAACAATCAAAACCTCGCGTAGTTTTTGTTTCATTTGTAAAAAACTCATTTCAGAATAGAATAAACTGAATTTTAGGACAAACGATACAAACCACGAAAAGAATTAATAGACATAGGTTGTTCACTCAGAAAAGAGCTCCAAATTTTCATTAATCATTTTTTATAGGATGCGTCATTTTTGTTTCAATCGTGAAAAATAACATTAACAAAAAAACATTTTTTTGAACGACGCAAGGTACGATAAGATGAATAAACAAAAGTTGTTCAACCAAAAAAGATCTACAAATTTATTATGAATTTTTATTATAAAATGCATATTTTTGGTTCAAATCGTAGAAAATGAAATCCAACATAAACAAATTATGTTTATGGAAAAAAAAGGACACAAGTTGCAATAAAATGCATAATAACAAAATTGTTTCTTTTTTTGTAATAGGATGCGCACTTTTTTTCAATTATGAAAACAAGACAAGGAAAAAAAGTCTGTTTTCAATATCAATGCATATCATGAATTGTAATAATAAACATTTATTGAAATGATATAAAATTTTCTCGGTAGCTGAGAATAAAATCAAATGCAAAATCAGGAGCAAATATTAAAGTAATCATGATAAATACAATTTGTACTTTATTTTGTAATATCTAAATAAGCAATCACAAGCCGACATACAGAAAAAAATCTAATATACATTTGATTGAATGAAGTTGAACATATAATGTAGAAAATTTCGCATTTTGGACAGAATCGAGTGCGAAGCACGAGGGACGCGATAAGAATGTATTCGTTAAAGCCGAAGAAGCTTTAACAAAAGAGAACTCACAGTCACCAATTTACAGTTGTCGATGATTTGACCATTCATTTTTAAAAGTGAGTGCACAAATATGGACGAAAAACAAAAACCGAGCACGCAGCGCGAGATAAATATATGATCGAGTGCGAAGCGCGAGATCCAACAGCCGCGGTCCCTGAGCACGCTCAAACTTGCGAGCGAAGACTCAGGAGGTAGAAGATATTAGTCAATTGAACAAAAATTAAAAGTATGTTTTAGCTATCAAAAATTGATCGCATAAAATTTACTTTTTTTCAGCCCACCCTAGTTAGTTAGTTTTAAAACGGGCGGAAAGGTCATGGAGAGCTTCCCTGGCGCTCAAGCTATAAAGTCTATTGTTCCACACCCTTACCTATTCACTCTCAGCCGTCGAACCCAGACCTCTTAACGAAGCCTAGTATGTCTACAACTGATCGCGTTGTAATTTTCTCGGTTTCCATAAAATGGGCCGGGGGTCTGTTGCCTGAGCCTAGTAAATGCCGGGCACTGGCATAATACATGCAGGGATGTCTCTTCATCCCTGCCGCATTTCCTGCACTCTGTCGTGAAGTTATACCCCATTTTGTGCAGACGATAGTTCAAGTGGTTTTGCCAAATCAGGATCCTTACCACTCTCATTATATCTTTCTTGGGTATACCCAAGATTTCCCTGGCTCTGCCCATCCGATAGGTAAAACCCAGGATGGATTTCACCTGACGGTAACCCTGGATTTGTTCCCAGTATTCCCGGTATTTTGTTCGGATCCAGCTATTAATGGCCATCCCGACATAACATAACGCTAGTCCCAGTACCGGTTTCGGTCCTGTGTATTTACTCGCTGCGCCACATTTTGCCAACTGGTCCGCCTTTTCGCCGCCTTTGATCCCTGTATGACCAGGGACCCATGTGATAGCCACATTGTTTCTTTCTGCAAGTTGGTTTAATGCCTTTTGGCATACATAAACCAGTTCTGATGTTATGTCTGGTTTTCCTATTGCAATTAGTATCGCTAGGCTGTCCGAACAGATCGTAATCTCTCTGCCAGCAGCGTTTTTTCTATTAGTGTTTCAGCACAGTGAAGGACGGCCAGGACCTTGAAAGACAGTAGCATGTTGCCCAAGTGTGATCTCTTCCCCTTTTCCTCTCTTGCTGTCATGAATTTCTGCTTCTGACCCTCCCTCTCCCCTGGAGCCATCTGTATACCAGATTTCCCCTTGATGTGCGGGTTACCATTTGCTTTCCACAGATCCCTGCTTGAAATGTTGACGCTAGCAGCGTTGGCAAAGTTGAAGCGTTTTTTTATTTTATCTTGCCTCATCTGTAGAATCGGTAGTGCGGCCCATCGCGTGTGCCGCTCTAGCGGTTATCTCAGCATGTAGGGGTTCCTCTCAGAGCATGGAAACTGTCGCCGCTATGGTCGTGGTTCTCATTGCTCCATTCAAACCCCTAAATGCTAGCGTTTGTAATCTTCGTAGCCTGTGCTGCATTGTTTTAAGTTCTGCCCGTGGACACCAGACCACGGCCGCATGTAGAAGCCTGTGTTTTAGGACAGTAGAGTGGAGACATGCAAGCATTTTACGCCCTAGACCCTACGTGAACCAAAAGGCTCTCCTGTACATCCAAAAGGTCATGAAAAATTTCCTGCATTTGATCTCCAAGGTGCTTTGCCCTGTTCAGCTTGCTATGTAGGATTAACTCCCAGATATCTAACGGAATCTGAAAACGTCAGCTCCTCACCACAGAATACAGGAGCATATCCCTGAGTATAGTACCCCTCTTTACTTAGCCTTCGAAGGAGGCCGTCTACCACAATGCACTACAGGAAGGGCGACAGGACACTCCCCTGTGGGCAACCCCTTGGAGCTATCCCTCTTACTAGGCCTTCAACCCATCTGGTTTCGAGTCATCACCGGCGTAGCATGCTTCCCATCCAGCATACTAGCTGGTCCGACACGCCACATGTCAAAGCCTCTCGACAAATGACTTACGGAGGAGTACTGCTTGAAGCCCCCTCTATATCCACGAAAGCGCCCTCAGCATACCCCTTTTGTTTTAACTGCTGCTACAATTTTCCCACAACAGCACGAAGAGCAGTTTCTACCGAGCAGCCTGCCTGAAAAGCATGCTGCCCTCTATGCAGCGGGAAGGTAATGAGCACCTCATCCCTAATGTATCTGTTGACCAGCTTTCCCAACGTCTTCAGGATAAGAGAAGTTAGGCTAATTGGTTGGAGATTTTTCGCAGCAATGTCGCCTTTCCTCCCAGTTTTAGGTATGAAGGCCATTCTGCCATCCTTCCATGCCGATGGCACGTGTTTACAGACTATACTTGCCCTAAGTAATTTCGTCAGAGGAGGGACGACTAAATCCATGCATTTTTGTGAAAGCGTTGGATAAATACCATCCGCCCCTGGTGATTTGAAGGGACAGAAGGACCCTACGGCCCACTCCACCTTTTTGTAATCAGCAAACTTAGCGGCGAAATCCCAGTCGGCCCGCTCCACCTCTTGGCCCCACCCTTCCTCCTCTTGGTCGGTTCGTATTCGCTGAAAACCCGGAAAGTGAACCAGTGTTGCCAGATTGTGCTACTAATCGCAGATTAGGCTACTACGATCTACTGTTTGGCGACTCTAATTTTATCGCAGCGACTAATCGCCATTTGGGCTACGTATGAAATTCAATTGGTTACTTTTGGGCTATACCTACATTCTTTATTTATTTTTTTAACTAACGAGGACACATGTTTAATATTCCTATTTCAAATGTAGCAGAAGTTCCTATTTATCATTTCAAATAAACGCGCCCAATAAAATGCTAACGAAGATGCGCACGCAAAGAAGAAAGAGTCCGTAATCCGTATGACTCCTATGACTCCTATGATTATATACATACATATACTCTATATATATATATGTCTTTTTCCTATTCCTATGCTCTATTCATATGGTGCAACCGTGCAAAGGCAAGAGGAAGAGGCCATTGGCAAGCAAACGTGAACGATAAGCAAATGTGAACGACAAGCAAACGTGAACGACAAGACCGAGACTAGATGGAATTTTAAATTCTTTATTAGATTCTTTAAAAAATGGGAAAGTGGGGTAAATACTTGAAAAAGTATTCGGAGAGCTAAGAGAAAGATCCTAAACTTAAAAGTATATACACATCTCACAAAAACTTATCATAACCTCTTTTTTATTTTTTTTTAATTATTATATTTTATGAGTCATAATTGTATGATTACATATATTGATTGAATCGAACCGTCAAGTGAAAGCGATGTTTCATAGGAGAAGCCAAAAGCTTATTGTACATTATGCAAAGTGCATCTTAGAGCGCATAAGAATGACCTTCTAAAACATGCCGAAAGACCCAAGCACATCGCACGTGAAAAAAGTTTAAATAGAACCCACCAACCGAATTTGCAGAATTATGGTAATATTGCGAGGACTTGTCGTAAATTTATGAAATTACAAAGACGCCCAAATTGACGCGCTAGAACCTATAAGTCCGATTTTACTGACACACGTTTTTTTAATTAATTTTAATAGTTGTAAAATTTCGCTAATATTTTCGACACTTAATATACAATTTTATGATTAACTTTATTCTTTGTTTTATATCTCTCCTCATATTTTCAGCTTATGTGCAAGTGAGTGAAGATAGCAAAATTATTGATTTGAAGTTAGCAGTCTTTGTGGCTTTGCATTCTTCTCTTCAAAGTATAGACCATTCAGGAGATCTATTAAAAGTAATTGGAAAAGGAAGCTCATTAAAAAAAATTAGATTACATCGAACAAAATGTTCGAAGCTTATAACTGGTGTCATCGCTCCTGCCTTCTTAACAGAGCTCATAATAGATATAGGGGATTCACCGTATGCAATCATTGCTGCCGAAGCAACATATGTATCTGTGATCAAGTTTATGGGTCTCTGCATTCGATTTTTTTGCAAATGACGTCGAACTTTCGTAACCGATTTCCTAGGGATTGTGGAAGTTGTGAGCTGCACAGCTCAAAATCTTGCCTTAGCTCTTATTGAGTATTTGGAAACCATTGGTTTGCCTCTTTACCAACTTCAATCCATTGGGACAAATGGAGCTCCAGCAATGCGTGGCTCACAAAATTCTTTTTTTACTTATTTACGAGATAGTGTGCCTCATGTGCAATATTCTTACCAGACAATACCAGACAATCTCACAAATTTAGTGAAAGAAACATACAGTTGGTTTGCGTTTAGCTCTATAAGATTGCATGCTTATGCAACTTTTTTTAAGGCAAACAAAACAACGCTTGTATTTTAAAACTTTTAGTTACATATAATTGCTAGTATTTCCTGAATTTTTTGTTTCTTCAAATTTCCATGTAAGAAAAGATGGAAAAACACCATAAAAGCTTCAATCGCTCAACACAACACGTTGGCTCATTTGGCTTCCAGTTAGTTCACAAATTATAGAGCAGTGGTCTGAACTAAAAGAATTTTTCAAAGTCCAAGCTTTGAAAAATTATTCTACAGCGGAAATGCTGTCCACTCTCTACGTTGACAGAAATCTGCTTTACATGACTTTTTTAAAAACAATTTTAAAAGAAGTGCAGAAAGTAAATTTAGCATTTGAACACACCGACGCTGCAATAACAAAGATTTATTCAGATTTCAGAAATTTGATTTACAGTGTCGCTTCGCGTATGTTAGTACCCCGAGCTCTAGCTGAAATTAGCAGAGCAGGAGTGTTTAGGTTGTTTGAGGAGAACTAAACTGGATTGAGCCTAAAATTACGCTAACACACATTGGGTTGAAACATTGGTTTATGTGAACACTATTTCACGTTACAAAAGCAGAGATATACAATTATAATGTGAAGATTCTAACTACACAGAAAATTTTTAATTTAATTTGATATGGGCCGATAAGCGGAGAAATAGGTCTGTCGTTTTCGTCTTTTCGCTAGCCTGTCTCGAAAGGCACTGACTGTCCCTTGACCTGGGCCAAAGGGCCTTCCGGCTCACAAAGTCCCTTTTCCCCTCTGCCACCCTTTTACTACTATCTTCAAGGTTTGGAGAGTCGGATGTAAACCGAAGATATATTTACTATTACGCTTAGCTTCAGAAAGGATAAATCTGACATTAAAACTTACGTACATAAAGCTCTGAAATTAATTTAGTTTGTATAAAATAATTTGCGTCCGTCACATTCCCCCAACTGTATTCCAAGTATTTTGAAATACACTATGACATCCCAAGGACGCACAACTTTGCTGTGGTTCGGCGGAATACCCCAGTTGCTGTCCTCACATCGGCCACACGAATGCGACCGTCTCGTCCTGGATACACTGCTACCACTCGTCCTCTTATCCACTCTTTTCGTGGTGCAGTCTCATCCCATATGACAACCAAGTCACTAACTTGCAGGTCTCGTCGTTCACGGTGTCACTTTGCACGCGGATTTATTGACGGTAAATATTCTTTAATCCATCGACGCCAATACTGATCGGTGAGCCATTGGGAATACTGCCACTGTCTGCGCAGGGCGTCGGCGTCAGTGAACACTCCTGGTGCGCCCTGAACTCCTCGAGTTGTACCAGGCATTAATCCCAGGAAATCGTTCTGGGTCAGGCCCCTGGTGTCAGTCGGGTAATCCGATACGTGGGTCAGCGGTCGGCTGTTCACTGCATACACCGCTTCGGCGAATAGAGTCTGCAGGACCACTTCTCTAGGCGCCTTTCCCTTTAACGTTACTCCTAGTGCACGTTTTACTGAACATATCAATTCTTCCCAGCAGCCTCCTATGTATGGACTTCCTCGTGGGATGAAATGCCACTATATTTTTTCTGCTGCTGTTTGACGTAGGATTTGGTTTTTGTCCAGACTCTGCAATGCCTTGCGATGTTCCTCAGATGCTCCTCTCAGATTGGTGCCATTATCTGAGTGAATACGTTTCGTCTTGCCTCGACGAGACATCATTCGTCGGAGAGCCATTATCAAGGAGTCCGTGTCCAGCAAAGCGGCTATTTCCAAATGCACCGCTCGCACTGTAAGACTCGTGAACAGGACTCCGTATCTTTTTTCTCGTCGACGGCCGACAGCGACCTGAATCGGTCCAAAGTAGTCGATTCCAGTGTATGAAAAGGCTGCAACATTGTCTTGAAGTCGCGGTGACGGTAATGGTGCCATCCTTGGCACGATCGGCTTTGCTCTTCTATGCTGGCACATTAGGCGTTCATTCCATGAGCTTCGGACTGCCGCTCGAATGTTGGTGATCCAAAATTTTTCCCTCAGATCATTGACTACCGTCTCTCTTCCGTTGTGTCCAGCCTTTTGGTGGTAGTACTGAATGATTAGCTTCACAATGTCGCTCTTGCTGTCCAGTATGATTGGCTGTAACGCTGTCCCGTCTCTGTGCGTAACTCGGCCATCCATTCGAAGAAACCCGTTCCTGAACACTGGTGAGAGTGTGAGTATTTTTGGTGCGGAGGCGATTTTTCCCCCGTCTTGTAGTCTTTTCCAGTCCTCTGGAAACGCTACCCGTTGAGACTGTTATAGAAGATAATCTGCAGTTCATTCTATCTCGTTGCCTTTTAACTCCCAGGTGCCGTCTGCTGTTGTCAATTTGCGACAGTGATCAGTGAATCTATACACCCAGGCCGTTACGCGTGTCATATTTTGCCAAGAAGAGAATGTTTTGCTGTCGATTAACTGCGTTTCGGTTTTTGTTGTGAAGCAAAACTCTTCTTTCATTTCTGTGGTGGCCTCTTGGGCTTTCTTTTCTGTTATTTTTTGTACATGCCACTCGTTTTCCCGCTTCTACAGAAATTCTGGTCCGATAAACCAGCGGATTGAGTCCTGCAAATTTGCTTGACATTTGCTTCTGGTTGCCTCGTCGGCTAAATTTTCACTTGTAGGAACTCACCTCCAGTCTGTCGGCGAGGTGAAGTCTGAAATTTCGGCTATACGGTGTGCAACGAAGGGGTGGTATTCAGGGGCATCAGATTTTATCCAACCAAGCGCTGTCTGCTAATCAGACCAGGAAACTGTTTTACTGATGTGTAAGCTGTGTTCTTTTTTAATGGAAAGTGCTAGTCTCGATGCCATCACCGCACTTTGCAGTTCCAGACGCGGAAACGTGAGTAGCTTAATCGGCGCCACTCGAGTCTTGACCATAACTAATGTCGTTTTGATCCCGCTCTCCTCCTCCATGCAAAGATAAGCACCTGCTGCAAAAGCATGAACACTGGATTCACAGAATACATGCAACTGTACGTTTATCACTTGCCCAATTCCGAGTGAGTAGCATCGCGGAATTCGCAACGTTTGAGACTGATGTAAGTTCTCCAGCCACGCATTCCAGTTCTCGGAGAGTTCTTCCGACAAATTTTCATCGCAGCCAGTGCCCATTCTCCAGATATCCCGCAGCAGTATCTTCGCTCTAATAGTCAGAGCTGCCAGCAGGCCTAATGGATCAAAGACAGACATTAGCACTTTCAAATGAAATGAGAGAGTTCATGCGATGGTCTGAAACAGGGCGATGCACTTTCGTGCGTCCTTTTTAACTTAGTTTTAGAATACATGGTTAGGCAAGTGCAGGCGAATCCGACCGGTGCTACCCTCAATGCGGCAATACAAATTCTTGGATATGCGGATGATCTCGACATACTAGGGGATGATAAAGAAACGGTATCTAAAAAAGCAGAAATCTTGATCACAAAAGCCAAAGATATTGGCTTGGAGGTTAGCGAAACGAAAACAAAATATATGACCGTCGTCAGATCTGAACAAAGTAATCAAGACGGGGATCTAACAGCCGGAAATATGAAATTCAAAAGGGTTAGCGAGTTTAAATACCTCGGGTCAATTATAACTAGCGAAAATAAGATTAAAACGGAAATCAACACGAGACTGCACGCTGGCAATGGGTGCTACTATGCAGCAAACACACTATTAAAATCGCGATTGCTATCTAGATACATCAAAGTAAGAATCTACAAAACAATAATAATGCCGGTCGTCATGTACGGGTGCGAAACGTGGGCGCTGACGAAAGGAGAGGAGAATAGGTTTAGAGTTTTTGAGAATAAAGTGCATAGAAAAATCTATGGTCCAAAAAGGGACGAAGAGACCGGCGAATGGAGAAAACTGCATAATGATGAGCTGCATGCTCTCTACGGGTCAGCAAATATTAATAGAGTAATGAAAGCGCGTAAACTAAGATGGGCGGGGCATGTAGCAAGAATGGGAAATGAAAGAACAGTGGCGCAAGTTTTAAGAGGGAGACCGATTGGTAAGAGACCCTTAGGCAGACCGAGAAACAGATGGGAGAAAAATGTAAGGGATGATTTAAAAGAACTAGGACATGATTACTTAAACTGGATGGAGGATGCACAGGATAGAGATGTGTGGCGGTCTCGGGTAGATGAGGCAATGAACTTTCGAGTTCGAACTGCTAATCTATAATAATAATAATAATCCCTGAAACTACTGGTGCAGAGAGTGATGTCAATGACTTCTACTCTGACCGAATTACGGAACGTCGGGGTGTTCCCCGTGTTAAGAATATCTAAATCAGTAGTGATTAGGTATTCCAGTAGATTAGCGTCGCACCAAAACGGAAGAGGAATACTGCTTACCTTGCAATATTCCACCCGTGTATGTACCTGCACTGGTGGGTTAGATAGATAAACGTTTGTTTTTCAGCCTGCTGGCCTTAAAAAATTGACTTGCTTAAACATCCATTTTTACAGAATTTTCTTAAAACTAACCCTTAAAAACTAACATCCATCCATTCCTTATCTCTAAGCCGCACGCTCGCATCGCCTTGCCTTCCTCGCTTCGGCTCGCCTCGCTCGCATGTCCCTACTTTTTCGCATTGCCTCGCTTGCCAACCTCTGTTTTCGCAGCTGATACCTATTACTTATCTACTATTTACAATATATACATCTTACTTATATCTACTTTCTCTCCTATTTACAATCTTTCCTTCTCAACTCCTCTTCCTCCTTCCTTCTCTCCATCTCCATCTTACCCGACACTCCCTTCACCCATGCTACTGCCCTTCTTTCCCCCTTTTCATGCAACAATGCCTCCATGCTTACCTCACTTCGTTCCACCTCCCCGCACTCCTCCAACCAGTGCTCCACTCTTGCATCCCCCTTTCCGCACAGTTCACACATCCTCTTCTCCCGAGAGAGCCAGAACCTATTGAAACCCTCCATACACCCACACCTCATCCTCGCTATATGTTCCTGACTTCTTTTCTCTCCTTTCACACACAAATATTGCGCTCTTGTCCTTGGCATTATCCACACATAGTTCCCGTTAAATCTTAACTTCCTTCCTTCTTCGTGCATCCTTCTCACATTATCCATCTGCAGTCCATTCATTCTAAAATACCGTTCCCTCTCCGCCTCCATCTTCCCACCCACTCTTCTGTTCTCCTTCTCCCACCAACACTCCCTAACCAGCCTACCTCCCCCCTCTTCCGAAAATTTCTCCTCATATTTACACGCCCTGCTCCCAGCTAGAATCCCTACACTCGTTCTCCCTGTCTCCCTCCTGACAATATAATTAGGCGTGTTCCTTGCCAACCTCAGGCTCCACTTTACATACCTCGCCAGCGTTCTATTTACCTCTCCAATTTCCTTCCACTCCCACACCTCGACCCCATACAATAACACACCTTGCCTCATCACCACATTTGCCCTCCTCACTCTCTCTTTGATGTGACCATCCACTCTCCCATTCCTTCGATACACGAAGCCCAGGTACACAAACTCTTTCACCTCCTGTACCTCCTTTCCCTTCCACTTCCACTCCCTTCCCTTATCCCTTCCCCCTCCTTTTCTGAACACCATAACCTTGGACTTTTCCGCATTCAGCTCTAAACCCTTTTCATCCATGTATCTTCTGAACCTCTTCATCATCTCCTTTAAGGCCTCCTCGCTGGTTGCCAGGAGCACTATGTCATCTGCATACGCTAGTGACCAAATTTTAAACCCTCCTATCCTGACTCCTCCTGCCACCCCGGCCTCCAGCTTACTTTCCATATTCGCAATTAAAATCGCAAAAAGCGTTGGGCTAAGTGGTCACCCTTGCCTTAGACCCCTATCCATCCAGAATCCCTCCGAAATCCCCTCCCCTCCTCTTAACTTATCTTTGGTCTCTTCATATATCTCCCTTACCCTTTCAATTAGGCCTCTCTCTACTCCCCTATCCTCCATTCCCTTCCACAACCTCCCCCTATCCACCGATGGAAACGCGCCTTTGAGATCCACCAAAAACGCGTACACTCTCGTCCCCTTCTTCGCTAACTCTCTATCCACCACGTGCTGCAGCACGTAGATATTGTCAATAGTATTCCTACCCGCCCTAAATCCCGCCTGCGTCTCCGGCAATATTCCTTTCCCCTCGATATCCTTCCGCAGTCTCTCTGCCACCACCATCGCGGATACCTTATACGCCGTATTCATTAGCGTAATCCCTATATAATTTTCCTGCCTATCTCTATCCCTTTTGTTATACAGTGGCACTATTGACCCTTCTCTTCACCCTCCTGGAAATCCCTCGCCCCTTCATACTTTCTTCACTACCTCCTTCAGCCTCTCCCTAACCTCTTGTGTACTAAACAGCCATGCTTCGTTCTCTACCCCATCCAGCCCTGCTGCTTTTGACCTTTTCAACTTCCTTATATGCTTCTCTATCTCCTCGTCATTCAACTCCTCCATCTCTGCCTTCCCCGTTCTTCCACTTCCCCCATCCGTCTTCCTTGAATCCGAGCCCTGGAATGATTCTTTGAAATACTCTCTCCACTCCTCACTCCCTATCTTCTCGCTAAGCCCCACCCTACGCTTCCTGAACCTATGTATTATCTTCCAGACGTCCCCCTCTGTCTTAACATTTGCTAACTCCTCTTCCAGATCTTTCTTCTTTTCCTGTTCTTTCTTCTTACACAGCAATCCAAACCCCTTCCTCATTTCTACGTACTCCTCCTTTCTCGAATTACCCTCTTTCCACTTCTTGTACTTCCTCTTCACCTTCCTCTTCATCTTTTTACATTCCCTATCCCACCACGGCTTCACCATTCCTTTCTTCTTCTTTCTAAATACCTTCTTTCGCACACACCCTTTCACCTTCTCTTTCAGATCCTCCCATATCTCTTCCACAGACTCACCTTCAAAGCGTAACTTTCCTAGCTGCTCCTGATACTTCTCTATCGCCTCCCTCGTCCATGTCACCCTCTTCCCTATCGAGACATCTTCCCTGCCTTACCTTCCGCCAGCCTCACCTCTTATCCACAGACTCAATGGCTGATTGTCTGATTCCACCCTCCCCTCTACTGCGAATTTTTCCGTCTCCTCTCATCCTTGCATGTTCCTGACCACATAATCTATCACCGATACCCCCACCTTACTTACATATGTGTATTCTCCCTCTTCGTCCCCATTTGCCATACCATTCGCCACTGCCCACCCTCTATCCTCCATCCAGTCCCTTAGAATCTTCCCCTCCTCATTTATTACATTATCCTTCGATTTACTCTCGAAGCTCTCCCCTTCCCTGTAAAGTCCCCCTTCGCCCCCCGTTCTCGCATTAAAGTCCCCACCCAGTATCACCATACCCTCTTCTCTTTCGCCCAGCAGGTCTTCCACTCTTTCTTTAATTCTTTCCATCCCATCCTTGTTGTACACTGTCACAAACTTACACTTTATCCCTCCTATTTTTATTTCCCTCATTTGCACTCCCTCCCCTCTTCCTCTCCATGAACTTTTTCCTCTAATCCCTCTATAACCCCGGTTATAATTCCCCCACTGGCCCTTCCTTTCTTCTTCACTCTTACCGCCTCCTGAAGTCTCCACCTATACCCCCTTGCTAGCTTTGGCTCTATTATATCCCATTCCTTTCTTTCTACCCACGTCTCTACCAATCCAGCAACATCAAATTCCTGGATATACCACCAGAACTCCTCGTCCTTCTTCTTTACCCCTGCTTCGTTCCAGTACAGCACCTTCACTACTTCTCTACCGTGCGTTACCCCCACCCCCTACTTCCTACGAAACAGATCGCCCTGCACTTCCTTCAACACCTCTCTCTCCTCATCCCACACCCACATCTTCCCGTCTACTCTTATTTTCCGATATCCTACCTTCGCCGATCTCCCTTCCCTCCTCTCCCTTCTCGCCCAGTCATGAAGCATTCTCTGTACATCCCTTTCCTTTCTCGTCAAATCGTGATCTATGAAAACTCCCTCATCCTGTATCTTACTCTTATTCCGCATTACCCCCAACTTTTCTTCCCAGCTCTCCAACTCCACAACCGCCACTTCCTTCTCTTTCCTCCCCTCCAACTTAATTTTCCCTACCCTGCCTTTAACCCACCCTTTGCTCTGTAGCAGCTCTTCCACGCCCTCCCTTTCTTCTCCACTCTTTAGCTTCAACCCTCTTATCATAATATTACTTCTCCTGTCTGCCTTCTCTTTTCTCTCCATTCTCAACTCCATTGCCCTTATCCGTTCCCTATCCGCCCTCTCGTCCTTTTCATTCCTACGCTCTCCTACTTTATCTTCTATCATATTCTCTACCCTCTCCCAAATACCTTCAATCTCACTTCCCCCACCTCTGTCACCTACTTCCATTTCCGTCCTACCCTCCACCACCTCAAATCTCTTTTCCGTCCTTTCCTGCCACGGCCTGATCTCCTCTTCCATCTGCTCTATTTTGACTTCCTTCTCTTTCCTTTCCCTCTCTAACCCATCTACTCTCTTCCTCATCTCTTTCATCTCCTTTTCCCATTTCTCAACTCTAATTCTCATTTCTTCCCTCATACCTTCCACCTGCTCTTTAGTCCCCTTCACATCCTTCCTTAGCCCCCTGATCTCGCCTACCAGCATCCCGATATCCTCCTTCTCTGACAATACCTCCATTTTTTGGGGGGTGATCTACGTGCTCTCACGCTTTTTTTGAAAGGACACTCCAATTCGCTTTTGTCCGGACTCTCTAGGCTGTCTCTCTTCCTCTTCAAGAGATCCTCCCCGTCACTTGTGCTCGACTCTCTCTCCCTTACCTTCTCGCTTCCTTCGTTCCGCCTTCCCCCTCTCCCAGACGCGCTTCTCGACCCCGCGCCACGCGTTGTTGTCCGTCGTGGCACGTGGAAAATTGCCTCCCCGTCACCTTCACTAACAGCACTGACAGCACTCTCACTGCTTAGCTCCCGCCCTGCCGCCGGTAACTGGGACGCCGCCAAATTTTCCCTTTATTTCCCTTGTTTTCTTCCTTTTCTATAGCTCACGGCCCCTGTAGACACCTCTTTCTCTCCCTTAACATCCCCTAACTCTGCTAAAACCACCCTTGAGCCCTCAAATGCTCAAGACTCCCGACCGCAAATATAAAAACTGAAGACTTAATCAATACTTTGAGTTTATGTAACCAGCAAGAACACTTAACCATTAAACCACAAATCGAATCTGAAAAAGATCATGATAAAAGTGATATTTGTAAACTAGATAAAAGAATGTATTCTCTTCAAGAAAAAGAAAAGTTTGTTGATTTCACAAGCAATATTGAAGCACCTGATTCGCTTCACAAACCATTATTTTCCCCCGATGAGGATATTATTCTATGTGATGACAAATACACGAAACCGAATACCGGATATAAGACTAGATTCTTTCACTTAATTTCCTCTTGTCGCGATGTCTGTGCTCATCGACCACATCAGCAAAATTTAAATGTGCATATAAATTAAAACGGATCGACGAAAAGTCATACCCCTGCCACAACGTATCCGTTTTAAAATTAGGTCAAAAATGGTCATGCGGACAGCAGGTATCAACGAAATATGACAAGTCATATTTTTACCGAACTAATCCAATTCTAATGGCTCACAGAGAAGAAGTGGCCAAGGATATTGCTTGCAAGGTGCAATACGTCCTCAGGACAATAATCGCCTGCAACGAAAGACGTGCCAACCTCGACTACGGTTGAACTATATAGCACGCAAAATAGCAGCGCTTAAATGTGATAACAATTCACAAAAACAAAAAAATATATAAAACAGATTCTAAAGCTCGCAAGAATCATAAAAAAAATTTTTCTTTCTCTGTTCACTTTTTATTATTTTCTCTATAAATAATATTAGCGATCGCTTCTTCTTAAACTTTTCCTTAATGCTACTAAGAAAATAAAACAAAAGTGATTAATTATCACACAAAAACAAAAGAAAAACTTTAAAAACAGATTCTATGTTAAAAGAATCACAAAAATTAAATTTAGTTTCTAAAATAAATATAATGCGGAATCGCTCCTTTCAAACAAACTTTTCGAGTAAAACTTGGAGTACACAACAAACTTATCTCCACTCACATTCAGACGATAAAGCGATAATTACCTTCCACTCCTCTGAAATTGTTTTTTAAATTGAAATTCCACCTAGCTCGCTTTCCAAATAGCTAGCGGGGGGCAGGTGTAACGCTCAATGATCACGTTTCTTGGCACTTGCAACTTGAAAAGCTACCCAGTCTAAATCCCATTTTAAAAAAGGGGGCAGATGAGGAGTTCCATCTTTGAGGAAGGTAACATATCGCATATCGATGAGGAAGCGATAGAGTTTATCGATATAGTAAATATTATTAGGTAAACCCTCTTCAAATCGCCACCAACAGAGGAGCGCACAGGTAGCACAGGTGACACCGGTGTGGGGACTCACCTGGCTACGAGAGGGGTGAGCTATTAAATAGCCGCTCCCGACAAAAAAACTTGTCTCTACCCCGATGCGTCGGCTAGAGCCCCAGCTCTAAAGGAATAACTGAGGTTACCCTTTAGAGGAACGATTAGGTTTCCAAACTAGATGCGCATTGCGATATTTATACTTAAATTTTCAGGACAAATTGAAAGTCCATAAGAATCTTACTCAATAAGAGAAGATTCTTTTATATATATATTTTGAATCGTGCTAGGAAACGCGTCAGTGTTCACAAACAGCCGCGTTATCTTGTCAGCTGGTCGCTTGACAAGATACATATATATATTTAACGAATTTTCGTACTACGCGTTCGCCAGCTGATAGAGCTCGGACCATTTAATTGTTTCCAGGTATTTCGCGTAATTTCCCGAGAAAATAGTCGGGAATTCGGCGTAAGAAAATACCTGTCGAAATTTAAATCTAAAGAGGGATTTAAATCCCATGAATGAAAAGAGAATTGCATAACGTTGCTGTTTCTTTTTCTCAATGAGAATGACTCATTGAGATACAGATTTTTTATTTTCAAAGTAAATTCTCGAATACTGTCAAATTTGGTTATAAGTATAGATGACCAAAAGTATCTCGTTAGGAGATTTGTGTGGTATTCTTAAAAGTAGATTCAAGTAGGGAAAAGGTGATTCTGCTGCGCAGAATCACCCATTGTATCACGGGTCATAATTATGACAATTAATGATTACTAATATCTCATTAGAGATTGGGTTTGAAATCCAGTATCATTACACTGAATGTTTCCGTGATTCAATATGTTTTCCCTCACGAACAACTGAGAAGGCATATGATCTCCTTACGGGAACGATAATGCTTGATTACAAAGGCATACAATTTTTCAAAATCACTAAAAATGTTATAAATTCTAAAAATGTCTAATTTCCAGTGTAACTCGTTCAAACACACTGAAATATTACGAAATCCCTCAAAATATTTGTCAATTTTCAAATTCTATGAAATCCGTTGAATTCCTACGATTCTTATATTTTATTTCTTAAAATTTATCAGAATGTTTAAAATTATTTGTAATCCTTTCAGTCACTTTTAGTAATTTTTTGAGTAATAATGTTTCACTTTTAGTCGCTTTATGAATTCAAAAAGTCACTTTTTGAACTTTTTCCAAGTATCTGCATCTGTGGCAACCCTGTAAATATACTTTATTGACTTAGATTTTGATTTTATTACTTATATGTTCCTTCAATTATAAAATACATAACTGTTTTACTTAGTACACATTTTTAGTTCCAAAAAACCTACTCCACTGCGTATACGATAGTTGCTTATATCTTGTATAATTTCAGGTAACGATGAGATGTTTGATGTAACTTCATTCGAAAGAAGTGAAACTAGGGATACACTCCCCCTTAGGGAAGACGGAGAGCTGGATTTAAGCTATGGTTCCATAAGTTTACTTGAGCAACTTGGCCAGGAGGAACAGATTCAACAACTAGAAGTAGAACAAACGGTTTTATCATGTAGCCGTGAGCAACTATTAAGAGACTCACAAGAACCACGAATTACTCAACGCTCTCGATCACTTCAACCCGCCGAACTGTTCCGAGATGTGAGACATTTGGAAACTGAGAGGAATACTAATGAGCCGCCTGGTTCATCCCTAAGAAGTGAAACTAGCCGAGACAAAGAACTGGACTCGAGTAATGGTTCCAGAAGTGCACTTCAGCGATTTAACCAGGGATCACCTATTCAGGAACTTGAAGGAGAACGAAATGTTCCGTCACGTAACCGCGAACAACTATGTAGAGGCTTACCTGAACGGCGAATTCCTCAACGCCCTCAACCACTTCGTCACAGAGAATTCTTCCGAGACTTGAGACATTTTGAAACTGAGCGGAATACTAATGAGTTGCCTGGTTCATCCTGAAGAAGGGAAACTAGCCGAGACAAAGAACTAGACTCGAGCAATGGTTCCAGAAGTGCACTTCAGCAACTTAACCAGGAACAACCTATTCAGGAACTTGAACGAGATCGAACTGTTCCATCACGTAACCGCGAACAACTATGTGGAGGCATGATCGAGTCGCTCAGGCGTACAATGTCGATGAAAATTATCAGGTCAGTATCTGGGAGAATGTTCATGAACCTGTTCTTGTTATTTCTTAGTGATAAACTTTCAAGAAACAATTCCTTCTTATAGATGGACTAAATATCAAATCAGACAGAGAGGAAAATTTTTTTCATCGAATATCTCTCATCTACTTTTTGTTCTGCTTTTCGATTTCGCTACCTAAATAAGACATTTCCTTTGTGCAGCTTATTGCTGATTTTATAAGCTTAGTTTTATGTAATCGGAACCGAGCTCCATTTCAAAACAGGGATCCGTCCAAAACTATCGTTTCGTTACGTTACGTTATCCAAAAAAGTACCGAATCTTTTGTTTACTTTTAGTTATGTTTTGACAGATTGGAACAAAATTAAAAATGAAATTGTTATAACTTGATATTTTACCTGTCTGCCTTTTAATATTTACATCAGGTGCACAAGGATTCGAAAAACTATTTTGTTCAAAATACGCGTCATTAAACAATTTCGTTACAATTTCGGTATTTTGAATAACGTAACCTAAGCCGAGTGAATATAGTTACGTTTTGGCAGTATGGAAACAGAACGAGAATCACGAAAGTATTTTGTTTCGTTGGATCCCTGTTTCAAAATTCGCTTCATTATGTAATACAATTTTGAATATTTATTAAATATTTTTTATTATATTTGTAACTTCAAGCTTTCTTTTAACTTCTAAAAATATGTACTACTTTGTTGTTTTTCTAAACTAGATGAACATCGGCGAAAACATTGCTGTCCATGTCGACACTTGGAAGACAATGATTCGCAAATGTGATTCCAAGTTTGTGATGGAATTACTTGAGGTTATTTGGGGAAGGGGGATACCTAAAAAAAAATGTCTAAGTGAGAAGAGAGCCAACAAGGAGAATCTTGATGATGAAGGTTTAAGAAGGATGTTAACTCTAAGAAAAGTAAAACTAGTTGAAGGTATTATAGAACATTTTTGTTCGCAATTCCTATTTTTACCATTAAATAAAATATTTAAACATTAATTTAAAATTCTTAACGCCAAAAATGTACATAAATATTTATTTACATAATTGATTATTGTTCTATAAGCAATTTATAAATTTTTAATTTAATTTAACGTAATTTTACTTTTTTCCAGAACTACTGTACGAGAAAATAACTTCTCATGGCACTGTTGGATTTGCACGGAAACTGAGACTGAGCAAATTATCTAGATACATCAGTCTCAAGATTGGCGATGTTCGCCGAAGTAGCTAGATCAGAAAGATATAAATAGCCTAAGTACGTGACATTCAAAACGTAAAAAATATAGTTTGTTTTTTTATTAAGAACATCTTAATACGTTGATAATAGTTTCCAACGGCTCATACGTTGATTTAAATTATTTGATTGTAGATTCAGACAATAAAAAGAATATGCGATTGTTAAAAAAAACACACGCAATATATGCCTTTCAAAATAAATGCAGTATGCTGCAAAAAGTTGTAAGAATATATATAAGATTATATATTGTATTAAACTTTGACGACGCCAAAAGATTATACATAAACCAATATGTTTATAACAGTTTCCATTGTCTCCATAGTCCTTCCATGAAGTCAAATAGATTTAAATGTTAACAATCATAAAATATTTTGTCTTATTGTAAAAATATAAGGTTGAAAACGGCGTCCTGAACGACATCGTAAATGACGTCGTAAACGATATCGTAAACGATGTCGGATATGGTCGCAAAATCCAACATCGTTTACGATATCACTTACAACAACGTTTACGATATCGTTCACGATAACGTTTTCGATGTCGTTTCCAATGTCATTTACGATGTCGTTTCCGAGGTCGGGATTCTTAAGGGGATTTATCAGCGTTATGAAAAAGGAATTCCAGTTTCCAGCCGCACGGTTGAATATTTTGGTCTGTTTTTTCGCATACCTTATCTAAATGCTTTTCTCTTTTGTGGTTAAGTCTCGGTTTTTTGAATTTTTGTTTAGATTTAAAGTTATTAACAAATAGAAAAGAAGAATAGAGAAAAAATGCAGTGATGCTCAGTACTAGCTGAGTTTGTATTTTCGATGCCTGCGAGTCAACCCTCGTCAAACCCGCGAGCTCGGCTTCGAGCAAATACCCCGTCGCGCGAGTGGAGACACTCGAGCGCGTCGAATTATCCGGAACGAATCATCCTCCTCATTGTTATGAGATGCAGGCCGGTTGAAAAAAACTGAAATTACGAATGCGTCGCGTGATTGAATTTTAATTAGGATACATAGTTTATTTAAATGATTCTAAGAAAGTGAAAAAAAGATTCATGAAAATCGGTTAATATTTGCAGTAATAATAGAAATTTTGAAGTGCACACGATAGTATGCAGAGATACACAGCAGAATGGGAGAAACGAATTTTTATCGTTCAAAAGGCCTACAGCCTTCAATTTTGCCCCAATCCGCAATTACTTTTTTTTAATTGAAGAGCGCTAAATTTCCAAGAGCACCTTAGTCACAGATTCTTGCATTTTTATTTATTTATTTATTATATATTTACTCGAAGTATGAGAAAATAGATATTTTTCACAAAATCATTATTTACTCTTCAATAGCGGTTTGCATGCAATGAAAATCATCCTAAATTAATTCATTAATTGTTATAAACAACAAACATGAGGTGAAACGTCGATCGATTTGAAGGAGAAAAATTATTTTATGTATCATTACTCTACTTTATTTTCGATTCCTCTTACACAATTGCACGCACAGGATCTTACACATACGATGGCACTCTCAAACGCTTTGAAAAATCGCCCCCGCTGGGGAATCGAACCCTCCTGACTGCCAACAACCTGTCCTAAAACCTCAATCTAGCGCACGTATAAGTGCGAAATGAGCTACGGAACCACTTGGATTTTTCTACCAAACTCTGGGTCAAACGGCTTCTCCGAGAAAAAATGTGGCCATCTAAGAAATGATATGATAATAAATGTTTACTTAAAATTAATTTCATTCATCTCTTACGGACGATATCTAATATTTGGTAACGAGTTTCGGAAAAAAGATTTTGCTCACAAGTATTAACTCACACAGAAAATATATTATTACTAATTTATATGTATTATTAGGAAATAATTGGAAATACAATTTTTTTAAAGTACATATTTTTGATTATTCAAAGCTCAGACTTGAAAAAATGTTTTCTGATGAAATTTTTTATTTAATTTTTCATCATTCATTTTTTACAGGCCATTACTACTTATTTGTTACGAGGTTGGGAAAAATAGTTTTCTTACAAGCATTAACTCACACAGTAAATTTATTATTATTAATTTATATTAATATTCACACGCATTCTATATAAGGTTCATAAATAGATTGGCTCGAAAATTTCTGCAAGAAACATGAGGTAAAATGTTCATCGATTTGAAAAGGAAAAAATTATTTTATATATCATTACTGCATTTGATTTTCGATTCCCCTTACACAATTGCACGCACAGAATCGTACACATACGATCGTACGCTCAAACGCTTTGAAAAATCGCCCCCGCTGGGGAATCGAACCTTCCTAACTACCTACAACCTGTCCTAAAACCTAAATCTAGCGAACGCGTTAGTGAAGTGAGCTACGTTCCGTAGATTTTCCTGACAAACTCTCGGTCAAACGGTTCCTCCGAAAAACGTGACCATCTACGAGATGAGAATAAATGTTTATTTAAAATTTGTTTCATTCATCTGTTACGGATGATATATAATATTTTGTAACGAGTTTGGGGATCTAATAGTTGTTTTGCTGATAAGCAATTTATAACTTGTGCTTTTTCTTTTAATTTGAAACGGACCTCCTACAAAATTTTGCGGAGGGGGTTCACACGTTTCTAATTGTGCCACTGAACTTACTTACAATTTCAAATAGTAAGTCTAACAATCTCGCGCAGTGCTTATTGCAATTCGAAAAAGGAGATCGAACTCACTTGCAAAAGTCAAACTAACAATTCTTTGCTTACTATGAAAATTAGTTATTCATACAGTTTAGATGTTCTATGCTGCTTGTTTTGGTAATCGTTCTTTTTGCAATTTGCAGTAGTAATGCTGACTAAAAGTTTTGTATATTTTGAGATCACTATCTGATTAAGTATTAAAAACTATTACAATTTTTCTTGGTACAATGAGAACAAGTAAACTTCAAGGTAACAATAAATAAATGTGAGTTAATACTTGTAAGAAAAATATTTTTGCCAAGCTCGTTACAAATAATTAGAAACCGTCTGTAAGAGATGAATGATAAAAAATCAAATTACAAATTTCATCTGAAAACATTTTTTCAAGTCTTACCTTTGAGTAATGAAAAATATGCACTTTAAAAAAATTGTATTTTCAATTATTTTATGATAATACATATAAATTAGTAATAATATATTTTCTGTGTGAGTTAATACTTGTGAGCAAAATATTTTTCCCCAAACTCGTTACAAAATATTATATATCATCCGTAAGAGATGAATGAAACAAATTTTAAGTAAACATTTATTCTCATCTCGTATATGGTCACGTTTTTCGAAGGAACCGTTTGACGGAGAGTTTGTCAGGAAAATCTATGGAACGTAGCTCACTTCACTAACGCGTTCGCTAGATTCAGGTTTTAGGACAGGTTGTAGGTAGTTACGAAGGTTCGATTCCCCAACGGGGGCGATTTTTCAAAGCGTTCGAGCGTGCGATAGTATGTGTAAGATTCGTGCAATCGTGTAAGAGGAATCGAAAATCAAATGCAGTAATGATATATAAAATAATATTTTCCCTTTTCGAATCGATGGACATTTTACCTCATGTTTCTTGTAGAAAATTTCGAGCTAATCTATTTATGAACCTTGTATAGAATGCGTGTGAATATTAATATAAATTAATAATAATAAATTTACTGTGTGAGTTAATGCTTGTAAGAAAACTATTTTTGCCAACCTCGTAACAAATAATTAGAAATCGACTGTAAGAGATGAATGATAAGAAATGAAATTAAAAATTTCATCCGAAAACATTTTTTCAGTTTTAGCTTTGAATAGTCAAAAATATGTACTTTAACCCTTGTGTGCGCACCCAACATTGCCTACGTTGTTGGGCACCCGGGGTCCCCGGGTATCCACCTAGGTGGCGCTTGGCATTCTTTTCATTTTAATGGACTCTAGGTGCTCGACATTTAGTGACAAGTTATGGGGAACCCCCTGTCTCTCTTATTCAGGGAATAATCTAACTTTCCTGACAAATGAGCTTCATTTTAAACGTATTCTTCATTCGCAGAACGTGCCGCTGCAAAGCAACTGATTACGCTTTGCTAGCCGACGCAGAATATCGATATAAGATCGTCGCTTCTTCTCCTAAAGTGAATTGGTTTTGTGCAGTGACTATTTTATCTATATTGTTTTGAATGTATTAGTGCAAAATTGATTACTTTGGAGGTATGGAGGAATTATCGAGAGCTGAATTTGCGAGGTAAAATAGAATGTACATCTATAGTTTTTTTTAGCGTTTCGTTCAAAAATTCATTTTTTTCTGTTATTTTATTGAAAAAAAATAATGCATAAGTTTTATTTCAGATTAAATTCTACGCAGAAAGATGCTTATTTGAAAGATTTTTTGGGAGATTTCGACGAAGGTTCTGACGTGCCATCTGATAGCGTGGGCACCCAGGTACCCGGGTGCGCACACAAGGGTTAAAAAAATTGTATCTCTAATTATTTTCTAATAATACATATAAATTAGTAATAATATATTTTCTGTGTGAGTTAATACTTGTGAGCAAAATCTTTTTCCCGAAACTCGTTACAAAATATTAGATATCGTCCGTAAGAGATGAATGAAATTAATTTTAAGTAAACATTCATTATAATATCATTTCTTAGATGGCCACATTTTTTCTCGGAGAAACCGTTTGACCCAGAGTTTGGTAGAAAAATCCAAGTGGTTCCGTAGCTCATTTCACTTACGCGTGCGCTAGATTGAGGTTTTAGGACAGGTTGTAGGCAGTCAGGAAGGTTTGATTCCCCAGCGGGGGCGATTTTTCGAAGCGTTTGAGGGTGCCATCGTATGTGTAAGATTCTGTGCGTGCAATTGTGTAAGAGGAATCGAAAATAAAGTAGAGTAATGATACATAAAATAATTTTTCCTCTTCAAATCGATCGACGTTTCACCTTATGTTTGTTGTTCATAACAATTAATGACAATAATCAAATTATTGGCATTCTGGGTGTACTATTGCATCGATTTAGGATGATTTTCATTGCATGCAAACCGCTATTGAAGAGTACATAATGATTTTGTGAAAAATCTCTATTTTCTCATACTTCGAGTAAAGATATAATAAATAAATAAAAATGCAAGAATCTGTGACTAAGGTGCTCTTGGAAATTTAGCGCTCTTCAATTAAAAAAAAAGGTAATTGCGGATTGGGGCAAAATTGAAGGCTGTAGGCCTTTTGAACGATAAAAATTCGTTTCTCCCATTCTGCTGTGTATCTCTGCATACTATCGTGTGCACTTCAAAATTTCTATTATTACTGCAAATATTAACCGATTTTCATGAATCTTTTTTTCACTTTCTTAGAATTATTTAAATAAACTATGAATCCGAATTAAAATTCAATCACGCGACGCTTTCGTAATTTCAGTTTTTTCAACCGGCCTGCATCTCATAACAATGAGGAGGATGATTCGTTCCGGATAATTCGACGCGCTCGAGTGTCTCCACTCGCGCGACGGGGTGTCTGCTCGAAGCCGAGCTCGTGGGTTTGACGAGGGTTGACTCGCAGGCATCGAAAATACAAACTCAGCTAGTACTGAGCATCACTGCATTTTTTCTCTACTGTTCTTTTCTATTTGTTAATAACATTAAATCTAAACAAAAATTAAAAAAACCGACACTTAACCACAAAAGAGAAAAGCTTGTAGATGAGTTATGCGAAAAATCACCCCAAAATATTCAACCGTGCGGCCGGAAACTGGAATTCCTTTTTATAACGCTGATAAATCCCCTTAATAGCGCAATCGGTGCTTCTCAATGAGGCGAACAAATATTCTACACGTAATATCGTCGTATTTTGAATATCAGAAAAAAAATTCATATTCACAGAATAAACAATTCTTTTTAATTCGTAAAAAGGTAATGGAGGGTCATAAAAGTTTTATCAGTAAGCCAATATATGCGTATCAAGGATGCGAACAAATACACTGAATATAATATTGTCATATTTTGAATATCAAAAAAGTTTTCTCAAATAAACAGAATAAATCATTTTTTGAAACTTTGTAAATCGGTACTGGTAGGCCATAAAAGTTTCAAAAATAGGTCAAACGATGCATTTCAGAGACGTGAACAAATACGCTCGATATGGTATTGTTGTACTTTGAATATCAACCAAGTTTTTCTTATATAAAAAAGGTAAAATTTTTCTTTTTAAATCTCTAAACGCAAGAGAGAACTATTTCTAAATGTTCGATCTAGCTCAAAGTTCTATCAGACCTGGATATCAATCCCAGCTACACTTCATCCAAATTTCATGATCATAGCTTTTTTACTCTTCGAGATATGGTGAACAGAAAAAAGTTACACACACATATAAACATACACACACGCACATTTTTTTAAATTTTATTTTTGAGCTCTTGGGTCAAATCATATCAAAATATGTCAAAAAAATAAATTTGAAACTTTCGGTCATCACAAATCTCCCTCCATGAGGAAGCAACATGAATTAAATTTTCAGCCGATCGAAAGTGAATACGCGGGCCTTCAAATGAAAGCATTGTTCGTCATAAAAAGCGGGAAGGTGAGTGACTTGAAATGTCCAATTTCAGAGTGACAAGAACGATACGACATGTACAGTAAGATCTCCTCATGCCTTTATTTTCCCCATCGGGTTTCCCAAGATGATTTACTTTAAAAATGGATCATGGGGAGTTTATTTTTTTCTTTTTTTTTTGTGCGTTTTATCTGTTTTTTTTAGGAAACCTACGGCGATTCATTGTCCTGCAAAGTTAGCCTCACTTAAGCGTAGGCGGAAGATTTTGTTCGTTTTTGTTAGTTTTTCTATGTTGGGCGGACGTTTTTTGAGGCGAACGCTTTTTGGGACGAACTTTTTTTCCTGACGCTCTCCACGTCATAAATATAAATCCTGGAAGCCATCTCATTGATTTTAATTAAACTTGGTGTGCTTGTAGTAATTTTTGGGTAATGTTTTTCGGCCAAAGGATTAAAAAAAAAAAATTTATTCTGGAAGCTACTCCATTTTGAAATTTGAGGTCGACTTTTTTTCAGATTTTAATATTTCCGACACTTTTTTCAGATTTTCCTGAAACTGCTAGGCATTTTGTAGAAGAAGATATTGTTTGATGCAAATTATTATAGAAAAAATTTGTTCAACATTTTCACAAAAAAAAAAACTAAAAAAAATGGTTTGATTCAATTTTTGACGGATTTCGCTATTTTTTATTTTTTATTTTTTTTTTAGAATAATATTCCTTGTTCTTTTATCTTTCGTTTAAAAAAACGCTTTATGGATACTCATCTGGTTCGCGAGTTATGAATATTTAAATAGCGACATTCCAGTCGATGCTTGTGCCACGCAGCAGTTAGGTGGGCAGCAGGCATTGGCATTACACAATGTACTGTTGCAACGCTGCAGTCTCGGGCATCCCTGTCTACTAATTTTTTTCTCTCGCTTAGAATTCTGTTGTTTGGGAGCAAATTTTTGTATCTGAAATATTTTTGATTTAGTATCAGGAGCAGCAGAATATATTTTGCAACGAATTTGATGGTTATTGATCGGTATGAAGGAATGAAATCCTCTTGTACCGCGGCTTCCTTGTTGTACGATTGGGCCATCAGCGCTATGCCAAAAGTAAAATTCGTTTTTTGTGCAAAAAGTGAATATGAGAACCATGCCAAATTCTTTCGCGATTTTTTTTCGATAGCTCTGACAATTGATGGTACGAGATGATTTCGTTCCCCCGTAGGAATCAATAACCATCAAATTTGTTGAAAAATATATTCTGCGCCCGATACTGCAGCGTTGCAGCGGTGCATTGTGTAATGTTAATGCCTGCTGCCCGTCTTGCTGCTGCGTGGCACAAGCATTCGACTGGAATGTCGCTCTTCAAATATTCATAACTCATGAACCAGATGAGTGTCCATCAAGTCTTTTTTTTAATGAAAGATAAAAGAACAAGGATTATTATTCTCAAAAAAAAAAGAATAATAAAAAATAGCGAAATCCGTCAGTAATTAAATCAAAACATTTTTTTTAGTTTTTCTTGTGAAAATTTTGAAATTCTCTTTTATCATATTCTATGTGAAAGAGCATCTTATTTTACAAAATGCCTAGAAGTTTCAATAAAATCCGGAAAAAAATGTCGGAAATATTAAAATTAAAAAAAAGTCGACCTCAAATTTCAAAACGGCGTAGCTCCCAGAATTTTCAAAATTTTTTAAAATCCTTCGGCCAAAAAACATGACCCATAAAATACTCCAAGAACACCAAGTTTCATTGAAATCGATGAGATGGCTGCCAGGATTGATATTTCGGACGTGGAAAGCGTCTCCTCACCTTCCCCCATTTCTATTTTGAATGTTTTTTAGGGGCTATCTGGATATTTTTTGGGAATACTACGCTGTAATTTCACAAACTATATACAGATTATATGTTGGGACATATCTTAAAAGGATTTCTAGGTCAATTTCAGCATGACATGGCAATATAGAGCCGATGATTTTCTTTCGAAACGATATATTACGTAGCGTTTCATGGAAGTAGCGTACAATCATGAAGTACATGTGCATGTTACTAAAATATTTTCATCCCCATGATATATTTTTATTAATTATATAAGGTCATAAAAATTTATCACTGTAATCATCACAAAGAAACATGATGATTCAGTGATATGTAGGAATTAAAATGGAACGAAGTTCGCGCTAAAGTGATAACAACACGGTGAAAAAAATTGCGCTGTGACAGGCACCTTATTCCTTATTATAGCCAAACATTTAGCTGGAAACGAACGACGGAATTTAGAAAGATCCCCACGTCAGCCAAAGTGAATATCTTTGACCATTTTAGCTGTTCTGGGGATATCATATAGTCGATGAAGGTATTGTGTATAGCTGGTTCAGAGATATGAAAATTCTTTGAGACATCTATTCTGCCGTGATTTGGAAGAACACCGTTAACTGCAATTCGGATAAGTCACCTGAACGCAGTCAACGGCAGGCGGCTCAAGGGACTTATCTGAAATGCAGTTAACGGTGTTCTTCCAAATCACGGCAGTATTGAAGAATGTATAGCAGTTCTAATTATAATCCTTATAAGCCAGAAATAAGGAAATATTTGGAAGTTATGTGAGAATGCGATATTAAATAACAATGTTACTTATTGCTAACTATTTTCACGTATTCAATCATTATTGTCATTACTTGAAATAAGATTATACTAATTTTAATATATTTCAAATTAAACATTGTATTAGTAACTTTAGAGTGTTAAATAAAATCTTCATTTCAGGGATTATTCAGAAAATACGTGAAACGCTCATGTGGAGGGGGGGGGGGGGGTCTGACAAAATATCATTTTTCATGTCAAGAACAATGGAAAAAAGAATCATGCAGAGCAATTTTCTATGCATAAACCTGAACAACATTCGAACTGATTTGGACTCTTGATAGTTTGAATACAATGTTAAGTCAGAAATTTTCCCTTCTATAACCATAATTTAGTATCAAAAAAGCACTTCCGAGAAAATATATAATTCTGACTATTCTTAGGTAAAATACAAAGAAAGAACTCACTGTTTGGAGCTGGAATCAAAAGCCAGCTAGAGAAAAATTGAATATAATTTTTTATCAATTTTTCTAGTCTTATATGATTTTGCTTTTAAAGTAAATTTCCCAATAATCGTGAAACTTGACTTTTATTTCAAAATATGGCGAAGGAATGCGTTCACAATAATATTCAATGACAATAAAAGGGCAAATAAAAAATACCTGGTTTTCAGAATTTCAAAGTGTCAAAAACAATTATGCAAATAATAGAACACCAGATAAAAAGCAGAAAATAATAACGTTTAGATTATGACCGAATCCATTTCAAATCAGGCAGGTTCTACACTTGAAGTTGCAGAATCTCTCGAGGACTAAATATGTTATTTTTAGAGGAAATTAGGCGGTACGTATTTTTGCGATTTGTGAAAAAAAAATATTGTTTACAGAGTTATGCGTATTTGAATTTTTGGCTTTGTTTTTCAAAAAACCCCAATTTTTTCTTTAAACTCCTATAACTTTTGACCTAACCCACACTTATATTTTTTGCCAATTTTTTGTTGAATTTGTACTATCATAAGGAAAAAACCTTGCTAGTTTGATGCGGGCTAAATAACTTTTGTGGGCAGGAGAATTTATTTTCATAAAATCGAATTTTCGCATTTTTCTTGAAAACAACAACAGAAACAAAAAATTTTTGAGAAAATAGTTTGCACATTTAAAAAAGTTCTACAAAAAGTTCTCTTACGCATTTATGATATCTTGTACCACTTCCGAGAAAAATGAAAAAATTCAATTTTCATAAACAAAAAATTGTCTTCATTCCTGGCTTATGGAAATACCCACCATTTTTGTTAAATATTAAACCAGGTAGTATTTATTTATTTTTTAAACTGAGATTCAGATAAAGTTTTTATATCGGTTGGTGGTAACCAAACCAAATTCCGTTCTTAGACTGTTGTCAATCAAATCCAAGTGATCAAATTTTTTGGTCTTTACAGTCTTATAAAAAAACAACACATTGCTATTCTGGTGTCAAAATTTTAATAGGATCGACGTTTCGGCTCGACTTCGAGCCATTTTCAAGATCTAAACAAAATAATTTTTAAAAGTTTTTAATAAAATGAAGATAAGTTAATTAAAGTCGAAACAACAATTTGAATAAATATATGGTGAAATCTGATAATAATTACCTGAAGTCGATACAAATTGTCAGAAAAACATTAATAAAAACTGACGTCACATCAATAATACTGTAGTCAAATTAATAAACAAATTAGTTTAAAATCAAAAGATCTTCAATACTCTAGCGAGATATTAAAGATCCATAAAATATGTACTACATTCTTAGCGATAAGTCAAAGCACATCTAACAACGATGACATGAAGATACATTGAACGAAACAGACGGGTGTTTACATCAATCAAACCTACAAATTCACTTTACAATTATATCGATGGTAACATCAAAACAAACCCAAATGAGACAAACGCGCCAAATGTCAAATATTTGAAAGCAGGACGGGTGAAAATGTTTAAGGAAACATGATCGAAATTATTTTAATATACATTGATAAATTTTATTAATATTTAACGTTTCAATCTGTAAATTTATCGATTCTTTATGAAATTTATTAATGAAGATGGACTCTAAAATACGTCTTTTAAATTCGTTTTTTTCTCTTGCCAAAATTTTAATGTTTTTAAAATCGAAATCAAAATGGTGATCAAAATTCCAGGCATGTTGTGACATACCTGTACTTTGATTATCCAGTACACAATCTCTTTTGTGTTCAGCTATTCTGTCTTTTAATCTCCTGCCGGTTTCACCAATATAAAACTTTTTGCAACCCTTACAAGTGATACGATAAACAACACCCGACGAACAATCAATACTATCGAAATCTTTTTTCTTGTTAACTAAAAATTTATCTAAAGAAGAAATATTGTTAAAATACACGTTTATGTTGAATTTTCGTAAAGAACCCTTTAAACGTTCAGATAAACCTTCAATATAAGGAAGAGTAACTTTAAGGTCTGTATTGACAAATGAATTAATCCATTTATTCTTTTTACTACTACTATTATAAATTTCAAAAATTCTTTCTTCAATGATTTTATTTATTAATTGCAGAGGATAGTTATTAAGCAATAAAGTGGTTTTTAACTGATTTAAATTTTCTTCTCTATATTTTACATCACTCAGCTTTACACATCTATCTATTAAACCTTTAATCAGACCAATTTTTGTATGAAAGACATGGTGCGAATTGAAATTTAAGTATCTACCTGACCAAGAGTTTTTTTGAACCAATTAGTTTCTAAATTACCATCCGATGGTAACTAATTGCTTCAGCAAAAAATTTCAAAATTCGAATTTATGAAAAATAATTTTCTGATGATAAAAATTGTTCAGCCCACGTAAAACTAACATTGAGTTTTCCTCATATGAACTTTTATATTTTTTTAATATTTAACGAAAATGGTGGGTATTTCCATAAGCCAGGAATGATGACAATTTTTTGTTTATGAAAATTGAATTTTTTCATTTTTTTGGAAATGGTACAAGATATTATAAATGCGTAAGAGAACTTTTTGGAGAACTTTTTCGAATGTGCAAATTATTTTCTCAACAATTTTTTGTATCTGCTGTTGTTTTCAAGAAAAATGCGAAAATTTGATTTCATGAAAAAAAATTCTCCTGCCCACAAAAGTTATTTAGCTTCAATCTTATGGCTAAACCTAGATTAAAGTTCTTATATAAACTACGGCAAGTGTCTTAATGAAACGTTCTTTTTCCCATGCTCCTTTATTATATGGACGGGCGTTGGACTGAGTAATTCAGCGTAACTGATGAGAAATTTAGTGGATGAATATTACACTTCGTAAGCATCGAAGTGCGCGTTAAGTGCACTATCTTAAGATTTTCGCACAGGAAAAACAAATTCGATTTTTGTCTAAAATTATGCATTTAATACGACTAAATTCCACAAATACGTCTGTTTGTTCTGTCAAAATGGCCAAATCTTCCTAGTACTTAAAACCGCAATTTTTAGCCCATTTGACCTGGAAAATTGCTTCTTCTAGAGGAGTTGGAACATTACAATTATGTGGCAGTGACAGCTTGTGCAATGTTGTTGACTTTCTGAAACCTAGCTGCATCTGTTCCGAAAGTCCCACATTGGATAGTAATTGATTCGCAAGTTTTAGTTGATGCTGTAACGCTAATGTGTATATCACATTAGCGTTACAGAATGAGATTGAAGCTGTAGTTTTAGATTCCTGATGCTTTGATTCGAATCGCATACACCAGAATTTAACGAGGGGCCCGCAAGCTCTTATTACGGTACCGTAGTGTGTCAAGAAATGTGCTTTCGGTTTTCGAGCTTTTTTAAATAATTTTACAAAAGAACGATTATGCTCTTCAACAATTATTTCTAAAAGAAAGCTACAGTCTTTTTGAAGGGATGGAGAAGTTACAAGGCAGATGATTTGACGAAGGTTTAGATAAAAATCGGAAACAGGGTCATTACGGAGAACTCGATCGCCCATCATTAATCCAAAAGAAAGGACAAAGGTCCACATTTCCTTCGCTGACATTTTAAATTTACGGTTTTTAGGTCTGAAAGTTCCGGAAATGGGATGCGGAATATTCTTTTTGTCAATCGATCCGTATTTTTTAAATATTATAAAGTGCTAGAAAAATGCAATAGATCCTTTCAGAAATCCTTCAGTCAGTTTCAAGATATTAGTGGTAAAAATAAGTCCTTCGAAATTTCATTAATTTATCTGCCACCATCTCCAAATTATTTTGTTAACAAAAAAGTGTGCCATCCACACACACACATCCCGACAATTGCTTAGAGCATTGTATCAGACATTTTAAAATTAAGGAACGTAATTAAATAAATTAAAAAATTTTCCAAAATGATATCATTACGGTTAATGGACTGTCGAATAAAGTCTAACATAGCAAAAATTAAAATCTCTCCCACAATGGATAAACTTTCATAGAATGTGGAGGAAATTATGACGTATCTGAAATCAATTTTTCTCTAGAATTCAGTTAGAACTTTACATTTGGAAACTTTACGGTGCGTTATGAAAGTTTAACGAACTGTCACGTATTCTTCAACATTTCGCACGTCACAAATTATTACAATAATGTCAATATTCTCATTTTGATCCATTTATCCCAATTGTAATCAAAAGTTTGGTAGAGTTTCTAAACCAAATTATCTTTGTGTATTCGCTGCGTTTAAATTAATTCCAAGTGTAGGAGGTTTGGGGTCGAGGATGATTGTCTACTGTACATACGATGGTATGACACATCGAATGTCTACCTTCAAACTCGACAGTCGGAAAACCGGCTGCTCTCGGGAGATTGTTTAATGACGTTCTCCTCTCCTCTGGCAAAACTTCCAGGCAAATGCGTATACTTGTAATAAATTCAGATAGAGCCAGTGTTTATCCCACCCTTTATCCCACTGCTAAGCCCACCTTAGTGAAGACAAATTTTCACAGCTCCAAACCCAGTGAAGTGGAGTCGTACGGCGGTATACCAGCCAAAATTTCAATTATAACATTGATAAATAGCTAGATAATCATTTTTCATTCAAACTAGAATGCCCTGTATGAAATTCATGTTCTATTACGGTATTTTACATGCTTCATATCATTTAATGAATTTTAGAAACAGAAATGTGTGAATTTCTAAGATTTTTTAGAGGGCTTACATGCCATGAGAGCTTGCAATTTAACGTTTTATCATACATTGTTCACGAAAAAAATAAAGTTAGTTCAAAACAACTCAGGACGTAAAAGGACATACTTACTGGTGATATCGATTGCTTTAAAATTATTGTAAAGGACGATCGCAAATTTGACAGGGGGCTTACAGACAATAAACATACTCACCTGAGTTTCCAACACATCGTATTTGTTCTCAAACATAACAACGAATATAGCTACCAGTATTTATGGAATCGATAGCTTCGAAGTATATGTTTTATCGGTGCTTGCGCTGATATCGATCGTGTAGTTTCTCTGCTTCACAGAGAGCTCGCAATTCAAGCTTACATGTAGGACGCAAAATATAGAGACAACGTTCAATGGTGTGTGCGTAAACGCAGAAACGATATATTGGCATTCCTAACATATTTATGTCTAAAAAGTGTTCAAAAAATCTATTGGTGTTTTTGAAAATTCGTATGTGTAGCAAGAGTAAGGTCCGGCAATCTTTAATCGGTGCCTGGGGACAGTCAGGGGGGTTTGCATTTCGATCTTTACCAGTATCTCAACACGCTTTTGTGCAATCAAGATTGACCTTTGTTTCTCGAGTTATTACATATTCATCTGAAGTTTAAAAAATAATACCCGAGAAGTTTATTCAAATTACAGTGAAAAATATCCAGCTGGGATACAAAAATGCAGTTTCACGAAGAATGACCCATATGTGCTTGCGTTTAATATTTTTTGTGAAAGAGATTATCTTTTAAATCGCTCGATCTGTTTGTATGAACGAGAAGATCGTTCAAACAAGACAAAATAAGAAGACTTCTCGACTGTCAAAATGATAACAATGGACGATCCCGCCTATTTCTCGTATACTGTCGCGCGAATGCTTCACTATCAATGAATGACGAAATTTTTAGTACGCGGATATACGGAGAAAATTGAGGGTCAAAGTGAGAGACAGCCCGATCTTCTAGATGGTGGAAAGGCCTTTCTATTAGTTTTCTGACATAGTCAGATGGACTGTCATCTTAAGGTTATTCTGTCTGTTACAACCAAGAGGCTTAGACTCACTATCCTGACATTAAAACTATCCTTCCAGGATGGTTAATACGATTCTCTAGCTTTGACTTATTTCCAAAAGCCGCGGAGAATCAGGTGAATCGTCTTCGCGCGTCAACCATGCGCGTGAAAGCAAAAGGTCACATGACTCAAGCTGCGACCATTTTCAGAGTGAGCGAATGTTGTTGAGCCGATAAACTTCACATATTGGCTATGTATTGAATTTAAACTGATTTTTCTTAACTTTTAACTGTTTTCCGATATTTTAAACAGGCGTGGAGAATGAAGTGCATCGGACAAAACATGGTGGAAGGTGGATTAAGTTTTTTTCTTTCATATTTTCAACGTTATATTCGATTCTTTCAACGGATTAAGGATAAAGGCGTCACTCGACGTTCAGCAATACATTTTTTGCAATCATGACGTTTTTTACTGAAAACGTAGTATGTGAATGTTACAGCACCACCATGTCGCAGACGTTCTCTAAGATTTGTTATATTAGTGTTCCATGAAAGTAGAGAAATAGTCATGTAAAGAAATAGTCTCTTAGATTCTTTATGTCGATTAGCCGTTTCTTAAAAAAATTAGTGATACAATTCTAGTGATAGGCAATTCTGCCGTACAAAACAAAAATATACATAAGTGCAATCTCACTCGAGCTGAAAAAATCGAGAAAAGCTGTTCGCCCAAAAAACTTTTAATATCGAATACAATTTTAAATAATCCAGATACACTATTTGGGTAAAAACAATGTGCTCTTTCATATTTTGGAATAAAAAAAATGATTTTTTAAACAATTTATAGTAACAAATGAACTTGGGATTTTTCACTAGTCGCGAAAAGTCGAAAATACAGGGTAAAGAGAATTCAAAGTAACTTGCGGACGATGCCTTTGTCGCCTTTGTCTAAGAGCTGTTCCAAACTCATTCCAAACGATTGTCGCTAGTGTATAGGCAAATTAAAGTACTTCAGGTTTTTTTGATTTGTATGCTGATGAAGTATTACATGCTTTGTAAAAATTTTGGAAGCGCAAAGTGCTTCGCATATTTTTTTCTCTTGTATTTCTGCTCTTTTTTGACTTTCTTCATTTTTGGATAATTGTTTCTTTTGCAATAAATAATAATTAATAATTTTTATCAACCCAGTTATAGATGCAGCTTTCTCTTACAAATCCAGCAATACCAGGAACTTATTTTTTATAAAAATGTCACTGATGTATCTTTTGAGTTTGGACGGCAGAATTATTATATTATCATTAACAGTATATGCAGAATTCTAGAAATGCGAACCCTCATTTGGATTGCCATTTAATATTGCTGCATGAACTTTATATACGTATATATCGTGTACAACTTCCTCCTATTTTGAACTGATGATGATGTTTTTGAAAACCATGATAAATATCTTACAAAATATCATCGTATGTATAATAAGTGTAATGCTGTTCTATATATATTACCTGATAGACACAGGAATTTTATTAGAATTAGTCACGCCATGTTGTAACGATTACATACTTCTCACAGAACACCTGTGTTACAGCGTTCTATAATTTGTTAAAAATGCGTATATCATTTTTCAAGAAGGGTTCGAGAATCGTTACATTTTTTCTGTGATGGCATTTTGAGTCCCCCAGGGACATTATCCATCCTCTGCTTCGTCACACTTGTTCGATGAATTTCCACCTAAGTGTTCCTCGCGATACTCTTTCAACCCCTCAGGATGCACCCGCTGAAGACAAATAGTGCACGAGATAACTTGCCCCTCGACAGGGACGAATAAAGGGTGATTGTCATGTCTCTTTCTCGACGTGAATGTCGAAAATTACCTACAGTGTCTTGCTTGACTTTAGGGAAGGTCCTTTCCCCGAACCTAAAGTCTCTGATTCAACGTGAGATTGAAACGACGTACGAGTAATTAGTTTGGTTGAGAAGCTAGTCTCATTCGAAAACCATTGTTTCCTTCCGTCAGGCTTTTTGAATCAAGAGAAAAACAGGAATAGAGATAAGGATACTGCTTTATTATCCGCTTTGTTTACCAGCATTTGGAAATTCCGTGAAATTATACATATGCCAGAACGGCTACTACGGCGTACTAAAAAATTAACAATTGCAAATGTTCTTTACGGCTCTTTCTCCAGTTTAATAGTTCTTCATATAAAAGTAAACGCGTGTTTTTTTATTAGTTACATTTAAAATGCACCTCTTGTGGCTAGCCTTTGAAGTAAATTCTGTCTAAAACGTGTAAATTATAATTAAGTTAGGTGTCCTACGTATTATTTCATAAAAACTCTTTAAGCAATGCGAATTCCGCCATTATTTTTGTTTTCCATTCCAGTCTCGTTGAAGCGGTTCTGAAGCCAGAGTGGCTCACAGAGTGGCACACAGAGTGTGAAATTTCATTTAGAGTTTTTGTGGAATATTGGTTTGAATTATTTTTTCAATATTTCCATAGGTATTCTTTATGTAACTTATAATTGTTCAAACAATTTTTGTTTTACAAAACAATTAATTTTAACATAGTATAGCAAATAATTATGTTTTCTGAAAGCTATAGCCTAGTTATGATTGAATGATGTGAAAAGTTAAAGTTTTAGTTTCAATTATATGTTCATTTTTTTAACAATTCCAAATTGTAGTAGTTTTTCCAATATATCACCAAGTTTCTCTGAAGTCTAACAAATTGGCTTCCTCAGTTAACCAACATTTTTGGTAGACTCATCAAATATCGACGTTTTCAGACTCACTGATTGAGAAAAATGGATTTTACTTCAGTGTCTTGTCCGTCGTTGTCATAATTGTAGTCTGTAAACATGACCAGTTTCAAAAGGACTTATATGATTTGATTGCGCTTTCGCACACTTTTTTAAGGCCTCAAGGGAAGGGACGAGTTCGTCAACCACCTTTTCTTGACCAACTGTTCTGGCTTCATGAGAAATGACATTGGAAGTGAAAAACTTAAATTTATGGAAAAACGATACAACATAGATATCGTGAAACGTTTAGCGGCGGAAATTTGCTCCTGAATTAACAGAAATTAATCAAATATAATACAGCAAATTGTGCGTTTTTGACGTACTTTAATCGAGTTTGAAGCTCGTGAAACATGATAAGAATGTACTTGTTCAAGCCGAGGGAACTTGATAAAAGAAAATTCATACCATCGCCAAATTACAGTTGTTAATGGTTCGACCTTCAATTTTGAGAGCTTTATGCACAAATGGGAAAGTACAAAGACCGAGCACGAAGCGCACGATCCGACAGACGCGCGCCCAAGGTGCGCTCAACTTGTTTTTCATATATAATTACGTCAACCGAAGCTTTTGGTAACATGTAGACAAAAAATGTTTTTAATTGAACCAAACATTATTCCATGTATGAAAATCTGCAGAGATATGATACACTTCCCGAAAAAGATAATCCAACTGACTCAATTATTCTATTAGCTATATTTTTTGAAAAAATAATATTCCCTATGAGCCTAATTCTAATTTTCAGGTAAAAAGTCAGTAGTATTGAGTGAAATTTAAGTAATATAATTAATATTTCATCCTTAAAAAATAGTTGCAATATTTGAAATGAAATTCAGTACTTTTTTATAATTAGTTAAGTATTATGCTATCCAGTATCTAAAAATGTTGTTGAATCAACCAAACGTTGTTTGCAATTTATTATGTGGTATTTCTAGGAAAGCTTGAAAACCTTGCACTTAGTTTGCATACATGAAAAACTTTGGCTAGCGCTGTATGCTTTGCGAAAGTTGTAAGCTTCACAAAACTCGCGATTTTCAATGTCTAAGTGCTTTTTTGTGAAATATTAAAAATATACTAATGCAAATGAATATCTTGTATCTACTGCATCAGATTCGTTGTCAAACAAATGCGGCCTCAGGATCCTCGCAGGTTTAAAACCCATACGGTCTTTAAATTCGCGCGTATTTTAAAGTCACATGAATCCTGAAACCGCGCGGCTCCCCCACCACCTCGATCATACTATTGCCGCATGACTTTTCGAATCCTGGGGCGAATCTCTACATCTTTTTACATACTATCCCGAGTCGAAATATAGACCCTACTTTGACGCTCTTCACGCTGTCATTTGTAGGGACTAAGGTTTTAAAGTAGAAGCTATTCCAATACGATTTTTGCCCCTACTTTGGCGCTCTAATGGGCACAAATTTCCAAATCTTCCACTTGGAGCATCAAAATAGGGGCTCAGTTTTTGCTTCTACTTTAATGCTCCACATTCTACCTTCCCGGAAAAAATAAAATTATTTACGGAAGATTAACAAGAGTAGAGTATGACGAAAACATAGCGACATTTGCGCAATATTTTAAGTTATTTTGCATAATCATTCAACAACAATTTCTTATTGAGCATTGAAAACAACGTGTATCTAATATTGAATAAATGAATATACAACATAATTTTGGTTTTTTCATTCGTCAACAGATCCTAAGTTTTATGGAACTTAAAATGAAAACTACTATTTGTTGTTGAATGTAGATACAAAATGTTATGAAATATGTACACAATGTCACAGTGTCCTCGACTCCCTCAACTTTTGTTAATATTTCGTCAATTAATATGTTTTCCGTGCACTTTTATATTCCTTTCACTGATGAGTTATAAATCCTTTTTTCCTTATAATTTTTGTATTAGAATCTTTTAAAATAGAACGAAGTAATTATTGATATCACAAAATGAACAATTATAAACCTGTAACACTGTGTTTCAAAAACGAAGTTCTATAATGAAGTAAAACATGTTAGGATATAAATATCGAAGTACACATATTATAGAGCAGCATAAGTTTTATTATCCTGCTCTGCCGTACAAACTAAAAAGATACATAAGTGACATTGTCGCTTAGGTCGACTTTTCCATTGCCAAGTCTAAGAGAATAACCCTAAACCGCAATGTCACTTATGTATCTTTTTACCTTGTACGGCAGTGCTCGTTTTTCTTGTTTTGCGATTCCACTTGTACTAATGTTGGTTTTTCGCCTTCGGAACCCATATAAATATGAACTTATTAATTATTTTTATTGTTCAATCACATATACGTAGAAGACGTTTATGCATTTTAATATTCTTTCAAAATAATAAATTTTTTATAATCTTAAGAAGATAATTATTATTACTACAATAGTGCTAAGTGACAATATTAAGTTGGGTTAAGGCCCCATTAACTAAAAATGTTACTGTGTTATATTCTTAATAAAAAATATAGCGTTTATCGTCTTCTTTCAAAATGCGATAGAGAATTGAAAAAAGGTTCCAAATTAACAAAATGGCAGTGGTTTTTATCAAACAATTAAAAATCGATTTTCTCAAAAAACTCACATTTAATTATATGCCAATTTTTTTTAAGCTCGTGCTTTGGTAATAGTTTAGCTCGCAAGGTGCTTATAAAATGCCTTCCATCTATTAGCAGAAAATTTGAAAAACATTCAGAAGAATAAAAAGTGTGGGGCTTTCAAGAAAATCTTTTTCATTCGTTTCTTCGAATTTTGAAAACATGAAAAAATACATTTTCTGGAAAACCACACTTTTTCTATTTTTCCAAAAAATTTTGAAAAGTTTCTAATCATAGAAGAAAGGCATCTTATCAGCATCATGCCAGCAGACTTACAAGATATCTTCATTATCAAAGTAAAAGTTTAAAAAATGGCAAAAAATTCAAAGTGGGTTTTTTGAGAAAATCGATCGAAAAAACCCTTTTGTTAATTTTAAACCTTTTTTCAATGTTCTGTCGCGCTTCGGCAGAAGACGATGAACACTCAATTAGGTCAAAAGTTATAGAGGTTTGAAGAAAAAAATTGAGTTTTTGCACAAAATTCAAGCACAAAATTCAAATACGCCTAACTTTTTGGGATTGTTTTTTTGCAAATCGGAAAAATACGTATCGCCTAATAAGATCCGAAAAACAACATATTTCTTTCCGAGAGATTCTGCGATTCCAAATGCAGAACCCTGCCTGATTTAAAATGGATTCGGTCGTCTGAATAATCAAGTTAAATAGTTTCAGAATCGAATATGGAAAAATAAATGACATAATAGGGTACAGTTTTGAAAATGAATACCATTAAAGAAAATTTAAATGGCGGGATATTTTAAAACAAATTAATAAAATAAGTTGTAAATATTTAAATATTGTCAATATTATTTATTGTGGTATTGGAATGAAAACACTATGAATTATTTTTAACAAATTCTGTAAATAAGTAATGGAAGTTAATAGAAATAAAATTATCTTTTGAGGGTTTTGCAAAAAAAATAAGTAACTAATTATGAAATAATATGTATACAAAGTATTTTTTGGTTGAATTGAATGCAAGTAAGTTAGATTTCGATTCATTATTATGAAAAAATGTAATTATATAGTACAATGTAAAGTAAAGTGATCTATTTACCGCTAATAGCTAGCACTTTAGCTTCCAACTGAATTGTTTTTTTTCTTTCATATCATTTGACTTTAAAAGAGATACTCAGCCTACTTCTCTACTTTCCTTCGGAATCATTGATAAGTGTATGACATCTTGTTTTTTATCATCTATCCACCAAACCAGCGCAAACTTCTTTTCTCTTGAAGGCATTTCAGATATTATTATTTTAATATTTATCACGTAAACAAAGATATTTTCTTTGACTATAACCAATAAAATTGACATTTCTACAAACTGCGGTGTTCGAGCTGGGAGGAAACAACAAATTATTTGTTACGCAAGCGCAGGCGTCAAGGCAGCGACGCCATATTTGAGCGTGAAAATTTAAAATTTCAGTTACTGTATGCAAACTACAAAGACAGCGAAGTCAATAAATCAAAGTTAATAATACGTCAAAGCTGTTAGGTTCCAGGTCTAATTATATCAGAGAAATGTTCATTTCCTTATTTCTAACCGTGTTTGTACTTTCGGGACCATTGTCGTTAAAAACCGCCCAATCAGACAAACGGCTCCTGGTGCCGACTGTAGCAAAAGAAAATATATATGAAGATAATATCAAAGATAACATTATACAGTTATAGGTACGTGGTATTCGCTATCCTATCTATTTCATAAAAGAAGTTACTCTACAGAGTAAAAAATATATAAGAGCAATTCCATGTTAAATCATCTGAAGAATTTCAGCCATTGTTAATAGTTTTGATGAAAATTCTAGTATCCTTCCTCCTAGATGTTGCAAGGAAAAAACCCGAAATAATTGTTGAAAAAATCCAAAAATTTGGGAAATAGTCCAAATTAAAATTTGTTGTCTTTTCTTCTTTAACTTTCATAACTTTGGTGATTTTAATTATATTAAGGTATATTTTTTGAATTATTCGTAATAGGACGCAGTTTTAGAAATATATATATTTTTTTAACTGCGTCCTATTACGAATAATTAAGAAAAGGACCTCGATATCACTAAAATCACGAAAGTTTTGAAAATTTTGGAAAAGAGGACCAAAATTTTCAATTTTGAATATCCCTCAAGTTTTTGGATTAGGAAAAAAATTATTCTAGCATTTTTCTTTCAACACCTTGAAGAACGTATACTAGAATTTTCATCTGAATTACTAACAATAGCTGAAATCCTTGAGATGATTTGACATGGAATTGCTTATGATTACAATATTTTTTAAGAAATGTGAAGGGATCGACTTTTGAGGTTAGAACTTTCATTCAAGACCCTCCATTCAACTTAACAAATTTAAAAATTACAATTCACAACAAAGATAAATATTATGAGAAAGAAAAGATAAAACATTAGTGTTGAGCCAATTTTCCTCTGGAATAGATGTCTTGATATCATATCAAACTTTGTATTTGATTTTTGTTAACAAAAATTATTATAAAATGTTATACAGAGATTAAGATGTGTTTAGCGAGGAGTTAAAAAAATTATTTTTGAAATTTAGAGATTGAGAAGTGTCTAAGGAGGAGTTAAAAATATACAAAAAGTTACAGAGCGTTAAAAGAGAACTTAAAAATTCTGTGAAGATTATAGAGCTTCAAAGGACACGTTAATAAAACTCAAGAACGTAGAGACAAGCGCTGCAATGTAGGGGCTAAGATTTATGTAGAAGCAAAATAGAATGAAAATATCTTCAAGAGCGGCTAAGTAGGAGCTAGTAGAATAAGCAGCTTCAAAGTAGAAGCAATACTTCCACTTAGAGCATCAAAGTAGGGCCTATATTTCGACTCGGGATGACTTAAGGTGGGTGTCCGTTTGGGCAACAGATAACAGATAACGTTTTGTAAAATTATCATTTTTCTAACCGGGCATCAATTTTGTGTTTACTAATAATCTTAATTCAATTATCACTTAGTTGTCTGATTTTCATGAAAAGTTCCTGAATTTACTAAGAATTATATTAATTTTAAGTAATAGTAATGTGGCACCTCAAATTTATCTCAATGATATTGATTATCATATAGAAGTCCGTTCAATTTGCATTTATTCTGTCCTGACCAGTAGATTGTGGCCAAAAATATGATTTGGTTCCAAAACAGTTAGGCTATTGAAAATAGCTCTAACCATTTTGGTATTAAATTTGATCACAACACAATTAGCATTTGAGTTTTCAAAAAGAGAAAATCGAAAAATTGCAGATTCACTCAAAGGCGAGATGATTGCGTATCTTGAATGATTTTAGTTGATTGGAAAATACCTCTTATATGATGAGAAACCAATTGGATTTCCCATCAATGGAAAAGCAAGAACCAAAACTTCCTTCGTGCAACGAGGTCTTCCTCCAGAGATAAATTTCAAAGTCGTTATGAGTTCCATTCTGGGTCTACATTTTTAAACTCAGGTAAAACAACTCCTATTTAAATTTAAAGTTTTGTTATATACATATAATTTTCTCACACAACGAGGTCTGTATCGTGATATGAATTCCGATGGACTTCATCAAAAGATGAAGTTCATAATCATTACTACAATTCCATACACTAATTAAA
>CAKNXH010060862.1:128593-203291 GCA_932178445.1 Andricus quercusramuli
CATCTTGGTTGGGTGCAATTCTTTAACTTGGTCGTCCTCGAGGTCTCCTCGATGAGGCTGCCTCTCGGAACGACCAACACCTCATAGTACCGGGCAGATGATCCGTCCGGGATTTCTCCCCCTTTGCGGCGCAGAGGTAGCACTGCGGCGCAATTCCGCACTCCGCAGCCCTATGGCCCTCCTTGCCGCATCTACAACATGCTTTCGTGCGGTCTGGGCCACCGCAACCGGCTGCCATATGGCCGAAGCCTAGACAGCTGTAGCACCGAACCCTTTCCGCATTTTTATGTACACGACAGGACACCCACCCCACATTCAGGTGTCCTGTGCGTACCAGTTTCGCAGCCAAGTCCTCTGGCAGCTGCACGAAAGCCTTCAGGTTGCCCCTAAAGGGTCTTTTCGTGAGGCTGACCTTCACTTCTCCAACACCCTGGTCACCGAAGTAGCTTCTGACGGCCTCCTCGATTTCCTCTGCTTTACTTGTCGGATCGAGATCCAAGACCTCGATCTCAGTGCGAGGTACAAGCTCGCGCACAGTACACCCCAAGCCAACAGCTTCCCTCACGGCAGACGAAAATTCGGCCCTGCCCTCCGCTCTAGGTCCAAACTCCACAAGGACCTCTCCGTTTCTGGTTTGCCTGACACCCAGGATTTTTACACCAAGGGCATCCGGCTTCACCTTCTGCTTGAGGTCCTTGAGGACCTCGGCATAGCCTAGACCCTCGGCCGGTTCAATGAGAAGCGCCTCGGGTCGTGCTCTCCTCTTCAGTTGCTTCTTCTCCTTCGTGGGTGCAGGTGTAGAAGCGACCCCTTCTACCTTCTCATCCTTTATTGTCGAGGACGCCACGATGGTAGCGGGTCCTCTGTTTCTTCACCCTCTGTTTAATAACATTTGCCACAACGGGACTCGTTGTAAGCTCCCTTTCACGCTTCCCAGATTGGGTGTTGGGAGCTGCCACAGATCCATCAGTCTGAGTGCAGCTTTCGTCTGTCTTCTTCTTCGCCTTCTCCTTTCGGGTCATGGTTCTCGTTCGGGCAGTTCGACCAACATTTTCGATCAAATCCCTATGAAGACCTTCGGTCGTCAAAGAGTGATCGCGCAGTTCCTTCATAATTCTCTCCGCTCGTTGCAGCCCTTCCCTAATTGGAAGCCACATATTCCTCTTAGTGCTGCTGAAATCCACTATTTCTTTTATGGTTCTCGAAACTCTTCAAAGAGACCATACGTGTCTGTGAGTTTGGCATCCATTTGTGCGATGTCCATCTTATTCACTGATGCTTCCACCTCCTCCGTCACGTCCAAAGGACCACACAGCTCCTCGCATACGCTCATGTCAAAGTACGGTTGGTTCCCCCCAAAATCCATGGAACCGGCACTGGCCACCGGGGCTTGCACCCGATCGGAACCGGCGGGGAAATTTCTACTCCCTTGGGGTAATGTGTTTTTGTCGTACCCGCTCATGACTGGTTTCTTGTTCAAGGTTCCTTCCCCTAGCTGCTTTTTGTCCACCCCGGGTATTTGGTTTCCCCGGTACCACCCATTTCTGGGAGGCGTTCCCCTATCCGCAACCTGGGGAAGCTCCCGATGGGAGACCAGCAACCCCACATGGGTAGTCGCTGGCAGTTAAACTAGCGTTTGTAAGCAAGATGGGTCCCTATAAATGGGCTCTCCAGTATCAATGTTGGATCCTTAAAAACGAGCTCTCCAGGATGAATCTTGGATCCCTATTGAGTTCTTCAGTGTGATTGTTGGATCCCCATAGACGGTGTCTCAAGTGTGTATACCTGTGAATTATGACGAATGCGCAAGCAGAATATAAAGTTCCGAGACAACGACGACATCAAGGAATCTACTAATCGCTTGCAGCATTTTGTGTCCGTGTTGAGTAGCGAAGTACCAGGTCACGATTACATGTGGGTAAAATGTAGGCCAACTAAATAAATCACTTGTTTGCTCCACAAAAATGAGTCAGTCACTTATGATATATACCGGGACAGCTCCGTGCAGACTATTCAAAAAATGAAAAAATGTGACTCTAGCCAAAAATTCCTTCGACATATTGGGCTATAACCATCCTAAGCCTGAGACATTAATTTACAAAAAAATAATTAATAATAATAATCTGATAATAAATCCATCGCTTGAGAGTTCCAGCTTTTGCAGTCAGCCACGTTGTATTGGGAGTACAGTTTTGGGAGAAAGTATATGGAAATACCTATCAGCTAGATGAAGGCGGTTCAGATATATCACTCTTTCGTAACTATTTCCAAAGGCAAAGTTGGCGAGATACAGAGGAAGAGTGTCCACTAATTACTGCTAAAGAAGCGAAGAAAGTTATCGCTTGAACTAAGAACTTTTCAGCGCGAGGGACCGATCAAATCAACAGCTTTTGGTGGAAGAAGTTCACTTCTACGGACCAGCATCTATCTCGTATGCTTAATACTTTTTCAAACGGAGAACAAACCATCATATTGATGGCGAATTGTTTGCAACATTGCAAACCCCTCGAGACAGGCTATCAAGCATGACAAAGGTACTCACTGACTGTGTGATTATTCTCAACATAGCAAACTACTCGAGACAAGCTCTAAGGTATGACAACCATACTGCTGATGGATTGTTTGAAACATTTCGAACGCCTCGAGACAGGCTATAAGGCATGGCAAACCTACTCACTGACTGTGTGATTGTTCTCAACATTGTAAATGACTCGAGACAAGCTCTCAGACATGACAACCGCACAGCTGGTTGACTGTTTGTAACATTGCGAACGCCTCGAGACAGGCTCTCAGGCATGACAAACTTACTTACTGACTGTGCGATTGTTCTCAGCATTGCAAACTTCTTGAGAAAATCTCTCAAGCATGACAACCATTCTGCTGATGGATTGTTCGCAACATTACGAACGCCTCGAGACAGGCTCTCAGGCATGGCAAGCTTACTTACTGACTGTATGATTGTTTGCAATATTGCAATCGCCTCGAGCCAGGCTCTCAGGCATGACAGATATACTGAATGTGGACAGTTTGCAACATTGCAAGCGCCATGAAGACAGGCTTCCAGGCATGGCTAACTTATTCATGATAACAGATTTTAAATTTTAGTCCTGTTGTTTTGTTAATAAATTTTGCCTAAATCTTTATTAGAGTTTCACAAGCTAACTTCAGCTTTCGCCAAGGACTCCGCATTGCCTGAGAGGTTCAATACTCTTTTTCTTGCCTTCTTATTTTCTGTTGTTCTTTGCTCGCAAAATGAAATTCCTTACTAGGGTTCTATTTTATCATTAAGACTGGTTGCAGGTCTACAAACTTTAAACAGGTTATGAAGATTTATAGACATATCTCATCATAAGAGTCATGGACCATTTGAAGAGCAAATTGTCATTGTTAACTTCGATCAGACATATAAAGAACCGTCTTCTCACATTTGTGAAATTCAAGTGTTTTTGCAACAGCGAATTGAAGCACTTAAGGCTACTGAAACATTGTATATGCCAATGAGTGATTTCAGGGGCAGGTCCACCGCTTTAGACTAGAACGCCTAGCCGAATTCGAGAGTGAAGTCGCGGTTCTTAACTACATCTGCCAATCCACCTTTTACCGCTTGCAACCCAAAACACTACATCGGTCACTGTCAAGAATGGCATAAGCTTGATGCCGCTGTTAGGCGTCAAACTGCGACTCGACACGTTTACGCTTCAATTGTCCCTAGATGGGACATTCTAGTCGTAACTGCCCTTTAAAGGCTCGTTATCGTCTATGCTATAAACAGCGACATATTGCACTCTATGATGACATGACTCGTAAAAGGCCCTAGACTGAGAACTCGGACCCTTCAAGCGCTAAGAAATTTCGTTTGTATTCGGAGTCTGATTATTCGGCCTCTTTCTGATAAGTCCAGCTTGCTACAGCACAAGTCGCTGCAAAGACCTCGGATGGACACCAACTCCGAACAAGCCCTTCTCGACCCTGGCTCTGAGACCAGTTCTTCATGTTGCCAATTAGTTCGCGACCTGGGTTTACCACAATAGGCGATCATTATTCCCATCAGCACAGTTGAAAATAAACCAATAGAGATTGCTCCTAGACGCGTGACTCCTTATTCCGAATCTCGGCAATCACATATCAAAATAAATGCTCTTATCATTCACGATCTTGATGTGCTCACTCCATCGGAGAAAATTGTCGATACTTACTATCTTACTATCTTCGAAGTTTCCCCTACGTTTTTGAGTTGTGAACACTACCTTTTCGTTGGAGTGGAACTCAGGTAGTAGCGTTAAATTTCTTTGTTGAACAGGTTCGGACAGTTTTCCTGGCTGTTCAGTATTAATCAAGGTGCTGGCTGGTGTAGTCATTCAGATTGTTAGAACAGCTTGAAATCAAGTGTGCTTTTTCTAGACAATTTAAGTATTTGAGTCTTCCAATTTAAAGTCAGGGTGTCATTCAGCTTTTTTCGATTCCTTTTTGAGTGATATCCTGACTCGATCATATTCTGGTGTTGTGGGAAGTGACCAGTCGGATGACGCAATACCTCCGGTCGCGGCGGAATCGATTGTTCGGTGAACGATCGTGGTCGTAGTTTCCGGAGGCTACATCTTTGCTAAGTTTCCTAACAAACAAAAGCTTTTTTCGGGTGCAAAAGGAGTGCTCTGTTAAATGGGCTCAATGACTCATATCTCGGATTAAATCGATAAAAGGTATTTAGAAGTTTTTTAGTAATAACGTTCATGAATTGTCATGTTCCTTTTCGTCGAATTTAACATGAGCAAATGTCATTCCTTCGCTACCCCACGCAAGTCCGTTACTAATTCAGTAACAGTACTCGAAAGTCATCTAGAGAAAGCAGAACATTCGCTTCTACAATAAGAACATGCTAATCGACCTCTTCAGGGCCATTTCTGCGGCATTTTACGTAGATAGAGCTATCTCTGGGTCTGTAAAATATGCTTCTTAAGTCTGCTGGTTTGAGATCGAAGACTGAGGGATTTCCTTTTGCTGTCAAGACGGCGTCATACGCACCTTAGTTTATCGCGAGCGCATAAGAAATGTACGTTTAGGTGATACCTACTGCTGAGTGTGCAAGCAGGAGCCAGAAACACTTGTACATGTTCTCAGTGGATGCTCAAAGTATGCGTGCTACGGGTACATAGAGAGACACAATGCAGTTGTAAAAGTGTTTTATTACCATCTTTGGCACTTCTATGGTGTTGATTTAATGTACGTCTTGCAATGCGTCCAGGGGAAACTTGAGTCCGCTGTGGAGAATGACTAGTGTATGTAAGATCTACTGGAATTTTTCATTCTACACTACTCAACGCATTATTGCTATAAAGCCCGATATCATCCTGCGAGATCTGAAGCCGAAGATCAGTTACGTGATCGAATTCTTGGTACCACCCGATCGTAATATCACGGCAAAGGAGACAGAAAAACGGGTGGAATATCAAGCACTTCCTTCCGAGATGAGCAGGCTGTACCAACGCTCCAAAGTCCATTTTGTTGATCTCATAATCGGCTGTCTTGGACGTATGAAAGCTTAATTTCTTGGCTAACTTAGCGAAATCCTGGCCTGCCAGCGTCAGGCTCAGTCCACCGCAAGCCGGATGCGGAAGTCTGTTCTTCTCAGATCACTTAATCTGGCCCATCAACATTTTTCCTCATAACACCCAACAAAGATTTTTTAGCTCTAAAAAAGTATTCATAGGTGAAACCTTCATCTCCAACGGTGGCGGCTGCCGCGTGATGTCATCTTCGGCGAGAAACCGGCTACTAGGAAAGAAGGATCAGGAGTGGGTGAAGTACACGTCCCGGTTGCGTCGCGATTGGTTGCTTTAAGGAACCATGATTGTAGCTTCTCGAGCCTACAACTTCTCATAATAATCATAAACATGAATTAATGTTATAATGTAACCACCTCAAGCTCGAGACAAAAAATAGGGTATAATAATAATAAGTTGTCGTTATAGAGCTACCCTTTCAATCGCCGAATTACTGTGGTGCATTTGGTGCTTCCTTATTTCTACGTGGGTGGGTCTGTTCAACCTTTTAAGGTCAGTGTTCGACCATTTGACGAGCCCAAAGCAGAACGTGACGACAGGGATGGCATAGGTGTTGATTGCACTGATCTTGTTTGGCGAGTCAAGGAAACTCTTCAGAATCAATCTGAGTCTTGTAGTGAAGGGAGTAGTTAGGCTTTTCTTGAAAATCGTATACTGAATTAGATTTGAATATACCCTTAGATTTGAAAACACCCTGGTATTTATATTACTCGACCTCAGACATTGCCTCGATGTTATTCTCAAAATATTTCTCTAGCCCTGCGGTTCCTGAATCTCATCTGGTTAATAGACTGTTCTGCATTTATCTAGTCCGAACTTCATGTGGATATCATTGGAAAACTGATTTGTGGCTTCGATCACTTGCAGCAGCTTCTGGTCCAAACTAGCGTATAGTTTCAGGTCATCTATGTATAGGAGATGGGTCAATGGATGACCATCCTCATTATCATGTATTTGGAACCCATGAGACGTGCTATTTAGTGTTTTTCTCAATGGGTTCAACGCTAAACAGAATCATAGTGCACCATAGGATTCACCTTCAAAGATAATCTTCGTAATACGTATCAATCTAGTCATTCTTGGTTTTCCATGATAAAAGGTCTTGATTCTTGTACCCCAAAGCTTCATCGCATGACTTAGAAAGTCAATGATTCGTGGGAGGATAAATGATATTTCTAAAACTTAAAACAAATGGACCTGTGGTACGGAAGGGGATCCGGGCTTGTAGTCAATGTATGCCGTGTACAAATTGCTTTAACGTTTACGAGCTTGAGTCATGGCAACAGCCATGGCTAGAGCTTTACTGCCCCGCAAGTTTTTACAAAAATCTTTTGATTCTTCTGTTAGGATGTTATTCTTGTCGCAGTGAGAATATTCCTTATCTGCAATTATGGATGTAGGTCATTTATAAATTGTCGAAAAACAGACTATCGGTCTAAATTTAGATGGATTTTGAGCGTCTGGTTTTTCAAGCAACATATACTTAGTACCTTTAAGCAGAAAGCCTGCTATCACCCTTATGAAAAAGAAGTATTGGTAACTATTGGATACAGTACTTTTTTCGCGAAAAAGTATTGGATTTCCAATACTTATTCGTGAAAAAAGTATTATATCAAATACTTACCAATACTTCTTTTTCACAAGGGCAAATCTCGGTCCTCGATGATCTTCTGAAAACTTCTTGCCAACACTAAATGAACGCTCGTCATGTATTTGTGCCAGAATTTGTGCACCATGTCCGGACCTGGAGCTTTCCAGTTACTTGCCCTTTCCAAAACCGTTGAAACATCTGAAGCTGTGATGTTAGTCAGCTCTATTTCAGCATCCTTGCTTCATTTTGCTTTCTCTAGATGGAACCGCGCAGTTCCCAAATTGCTCTTGTCAGTTTTTCCTCAAACATCCGATCAGTAGTTAGTCACGTTTTCTTATTGATGGACTCTGGTATCTTGCTGGTCGTTTTGTTTACATTCAGTTCATGATAGAACCTTCTTTTATCTACCTGACAGGTTCGATTTTGTTGCAGGAAGAACATCAAGTCTCTGCCATTGGCAGTCCATAATATCATCCAATATTGCTGGTGACACCTATGGTGGATGATTTTATAAAGATGGTGTATCAGCTTTCTAGTTCTATTTCCTTTCTCATATTGAGTCAATTGACCCAATTTATACCTTACTTTGCTGAGATCCATATCCAACCTGATCTTGCTTGGTGGGTCTCTATTCCTTTCTGGGGCAAAGACTGCAGTTGTAGGCCTAGTTCTGCGGCTCGTCGTTCTAACTGCTGCCGCCGCTGCACAGTATGCAAGAGTTTGCACATTTAACGCAAATTGTGTTGCATTTAAATGCATAGGGAAGACCTTGCTGTTCACGTGCTCTATTAGTGCGCGCAGATCATTTGTGATGTTTATCTTGGGCATAGAATGCCTTTGTGTTAGTTTTTCATGTCTGAACTCTAGTAAAGCATGACCAAAATTCAGTTCAAGGTGTTGTAGTTTGTTGCCCACATCTTTCAAGAGGAGTTCATCAATAGGAAGCTGCTGTTCCACTTCCATTTTGATGGCAGCTATTTCAACAGCCGAAAGCAATTTGTTTAAAAAAATTGAGCGTTTTTGGTCTGCTACATGCTGCTCATTTATTCTTGTGTCTGGTTAGCTCTGGGTACTTAAGTAAGAAGGGTCGATGATGTTCTCTCCTCACACTTTCCACACTTTCCTGCTAGACCCTGTGACGCAACTTCCTCTACCTGCTGTTCATTGTTGTTGTTTTTCCACTCCAAATCAACCTGTTGCTTAATCTCCATTGCTCGGTCTTCTGAAATATGTAGATTACTCCTGATGTCCTTCATATCAGTGATAAGATCTCTCAGTCGACTTTCTTCATATGAGGATACTTTGCAGCAAACTTTGTCCTAACGTTGTATCCCTTTTCGCTTTTGGTTGGAAACTTCGTACTTTTATAGTAGAGACGCACAAATTTTCCTTTCATTGTGGTATACCACCAGATGCTCGTCCACCGTATTTCTGTTAAGGTCTTTGGTTTGCAAAGTATATTTGTGAGTTGAGATTGCTTGATTCTATCAACAGGATCACGTTTGAGTAGGAAAATTTGTTGTATTGTATAATTTGTTTATTAAATAAAAAAATTATGTGAACAAATGCATAGTTTAGGCGTTTATTGGCAGAGAGTAATCGTTTTTCTTCCTCAGTAACTTTAAATTATATGAGTCGTAATATTTAGTGATTAAGATTGGTCATTCGATATTATTTGTTTATTTTGTAAACAAATTTTATAATCAAATGCATTATTTGACCATTTATAGATAGATAGTGATCGTTTTTCTTTCTATTCGTCTTCAAGTTACATAAGTGGTGATGTTCAGTGACGAAGAATTGCCAATCGATATTATTTGTTAATGTTAAAAATAAATTTTATAACAAAATATAAGTTTAAAGTAGAATAATGTTTTAAGTAAATGTCGGTGAGGTTAACTGAAGTAAATTTTGTTTTGAAACTGCTTTTCAGTTATCTAAGTAGTTCGCGATCACTTTCTATTTATAAATGGTCAAACTATGCATTTGTTCATAACATAAACCATTAATATCGATTGACAATTCTTCGTCACTAAATATCACCACTTATGTAATTTGGAAACGATTAGAAAGATAAACGATCACTTTCCATCTATAAATGGTCAAACTATGCATTTGTGTATAAGATGTGTTTATAACATAAACAAATAATATAGAATGACCAATCTCAATCCCTAAATATTACCACTCATACAATTTAGAGTTACTAAGAAAGAAAAACGATTACTCTCTGCTAATAAACGCCAAATCTATGGATTTGTTTACATAATTTGTTTATAAAATGAACAAATCATACCATACAGCAAATTTTGATGATGAAACCTGAACCTGTTTATAGAATCAAGCAATTTCAACTTACAAATGGGGCATTATTTCTCAACTTTAAATTCAGGGAATATGTTCCCTACCCAATAGTACTTAATCGACAAATTTATAGACCACAAAAACCACCCCTCTCCAAGTGATGGGGGTGACATTTTCAACCCCAACGCCTGCACGGGTATTTTCAAAAGCTTGTAACTTCCTTTCTATTTTAGCGATTTAAATTTTTTATGAGGGTTTTCAAAAGGTATTTCTTTTTTTTAAATACTCTCAGAAGAAAGCTTGACCTTTTGGCTTCAGAAAAGAACCTTAACAAAAAAATTGTCCCGTGAATAGTTTCCGAGATATAGGCCCCGATGTGAAGGCAGTCCTGAGCTCGTGCTCAGACGCAATCCTTTAGTAGTCCACAGACTAGTTTGCAAGTCTACCATTCTTTCAACGCATTCAAGTTCATTCAGAATCACATTAAATCAGCTAATACACAATTTAAGAATGCTTGTCGGCGGGTCAGAAGAAGTTGATGTTATTTATTATTTGTTGTAAACAAATAAAAAATGCAAGCCACCCTTTTTAGAAGTGATGTTAATTTTTCTCAGTATGAATGATTTGTTACTAGTATAGTTTGTCAGTTTACAATAATTATTGATTATTCATGGATATTCCATGAATAAGTGCCCAATTGAACCATTGTTAACATATAAACAGTGCATTTTCAAATGAGTCAACCACAGACAAATTATTAATTAACGCCTGTCGCCAACCTAAGATCTTTGAAATCATAGTGTCCAGAGTCTACCACGTGGAGGTCGCAGTGCGATTTTAGACTCCTTCGGGGTGCTTAACTCAAGTGAGTCCCCTCGCCTCTTACTATTCCGGGTGCTTGTTTTTTGTGAGTCCCCTCGCCTCTCACTATTCCTGGTGTTTAATTTTTATGAATCCTCTGGCCTCTCACTTCACAGTGTTTTTCAATTGGTTCGCCTTTTCTTTTCACCATTTTTCTTTTCTTTTGAAGTAATCTCCCTATTCAAGGTACGCTTAGGTTTAGGAAAAATGACACTCTTCTCATCATAGGAAAATCGTTTAAGGGTCAGCTGTCCCTCATCATTAGGGGTGAAAGCATGGTACTTGAGAGTACCAGGTATTGTGACAGACTTACTGAACCGATCTGCTAATTCCAATGTCATTGCTGAATGTTCATCTTCAGAACTGAAGAGTACAACTGTTTCCATGCGATGGAATCGGAGGAAATTTAGAGCGACTTGCATCAAGAGCCAGCTTGCAGCGCCCAGCAGATAAAAAGATTCTATGTGTTCGTGATTTATATAAATGGGCCAGAGAAAATCTAAAGGAAACAGTTGTACTCTTCTGTTCTAAAGATGAGCATTCAGCAATGACATTGGAATTAGCAGATCAGTTCAGTAAGTCTGTCACAATACAACCTCAAACGATTTTCCTATGATGAGAAGAGTGACATTTTTCCTAAACCTAAGCGTACCTTAAATAGGGGGTGTACTTCAAAAGAAAAGAAAAATGGTAAGAAAAATGGTGGAAAGAAAAGGCGAACCAATTAAAAAACACTGTGAAGTGAGAGGCCAGAGGATTCATAAAAATTCAACACCACGAATAGTGAGAGGCAAGGGGACTCACAAAAAACAAGCACCCCGAAAAGCAAGAGGCGAGGGGACTAACTTGAACTAAGCACCACGAAGAAGTGTAGAAACGCACTGCCATCTCCACGTGGTAGACTCTGGACATTAAGATTTTAAAGATCGTAGGTTGACGACAGGCGTTAATTAATAATTTGTCTGTGGTTGACTCATTTGAAAATGCACTGTTTATATGTTAACAATGGTTAAATTGGGCACTTATTCATGGAATATCCATGAATAATCAATAATTATTGTAAACTGACGAACTATACTAGTAACGAATCATTCATAAAAAAAAATTGATTAGCATTTCGAACTCGAAAGTTCATTGCCTCACTACCCGATTCGGGTAGTGTTTCTAGGTGGCTAAATACTACCGTGTGGGTCCACCACACCCACGACGGGTCAGCAACACGCAGTATTCCCCGAACGGTTACCCATCCAAGTACTAACCGCGCCCAACACTGCTTAACTTCAGTGATCTAACGGGAACTGGTGTTTTCAGCGTGGTATCGCCGTTGACGAATCATTCATACTGAGAAAAATTAACATCACTTCTGAAAAGGGTGGTTTGCATTTTCTATTTGTTTATAACAAATAATAAATAATATCAACTTCCTCTGACCCACCGACAAGCATTCTTAAATTGTGTATTAGCTGATATAATGTAATTTTGAATTAACTTGAATGCGTTGAAAGAATGGTAGACTTGCAAACTAGTATGTGGACTACTAAAGGATTGCGTCTGAGCACGAGCATTAGGACTGCCTTCACATCAGGGCCTATATCTCGGAAACTATTCACTGAACAATTTTTGTGTTTGGGTTCTTTTTTGAAGCCAAAAGGTCCAGCTTTCTTTTGAGAGTATTTAAAAAAAATACCCTAAATTGCTAAAAAAGTTATATTAACAATTAAATTGTTTGAAAAATGATTAAAACGTTTTTCGTTGTTCTAGTGAATGAAATATAATAAAAGAGTAAGGAATATCCTTTCGAAAACCTCATAAAAAATTCAAATCGCTAAAATAGAAAGGAAGTTACACGCTTTTGAAAATACTCGTGCAGGCGTTGGGGTTGAAAATTTCACCCCCATCAGTTGGAGAGGGGTGGTTTTTGTGGTCTATAAATTTGTCGATTGAGTACTGTTGGGTAGGTGAAGATATTACCTGAATTTGAAGAAAATCAATGAACATGACTCTCAAAGTTGTGGCAGTTGAGAAATAATGCCCCAAATATACTTTGAAAGCAACATTTTCAATATGTCGTCATTTTATTGATATAATTTGTTTATAACATTCAGATTCGATATCCTGTATATTACTATATTCTATGGATACTTTGTGATTCGTTTTCGTCGAGGATGAGATTAATAAAGTTATTGATTAAAAAATAAAAAATAATAACTGAAAAATGTCTCATTTTCGCTCATTGTTCATTTATATAAAAAATAGAAAATTACAAGAATTAAAAACTCTAATCCATAGACGCTCTTCTGCAAATATCGCTGATCACTTCAAAAAAAGTTGAGAATCGGTTGAGAATTGTAGGCAGCAGGTGGTTTTGAATAGTGAATTTCCGATTTGGCCCACTGTGCAGCGGTGGCTCCAGGGGCGCCCGACGATGCTCGGGAAGCGACAAGCATTTCAAAATCTTCAATAGACTTTCCATGATAATTTAAGTGTTTTAGTGTTCCTCTTAGGTCCTTTCGTCTTTGCTCTCTGCCAGTCTGGCATGCTAAGCCCTGTCAGTGGCAGTGCTAACGACTACATCGCCGTCAAAGTCGTAAGAGGAAAGCTCAAGCCCTACCGGACGTCAACGCGCGAATACCTTCGTTAGGGTCTTAGAGGTCCTCAGAAGAGGCCTTGAATATCAGGGTATTATTATTAGTTCTGGATTGATACCTTAGCAGCCCCTGACGCTTGGGCAATCCCGTTGCGTCCCCTTGTGAGCCTAAGCATGACCCCATAGCCCTATCCATAAGGAGAGGACCGCAGCAACGCTATTGGCTGATATCTCTAACTCACTGATAAAGTGATTACCTGTCAGTGTTAGACGTTTCCCCGCAATCGCAGGGCAGTAACAAAGGATGTGAATAGATGTCTCATTATCCTTTCCGCACAGATAACAGAGAGGACTTTCTGCATGTCCTATCTTATGTCTGTGATATCCTAACTTCCCATGTCCTATGAATAGTTCTGTTAGGATTTTGATTTCATTCCTCCCGAGCTTGAGTATTTCACTAGCTCGGTTGGATTTAAGCTTTGAGCCCAAGAGTGTTTTTGCCTGTCTGCAACCAGAGACCAAGTACCACTCATTCTGATGTTCCTCAGTCAGCCAACTATTAATTACTTCACTGACTGACCTGCTGGGAATACCTACCACTGGCTCGAGTCCAGTAAAATTCCTTCCTGTTGCTAGCTTGGCTAGCCTATCCGATATCTCATTGCCCTTGATACCACTGTGTCTAGGGATCTATAGCAGAGTGACTCGGTTTTCGGTCGCTAACGTATTTAGTGCCTCAAAGCATTGCCATACTAATAGCGACGTAGTCGTTGTTCCATTCAAGGCTAATATAGCAGCCCTGCTGTCTGATCAGATACGGATGTTCCTTGCATTGCCGTGCTCCGTGGCCTTAAAGACACACTGGAGCATGGCCATAATCTCTGAGTGTAGAACTGTGGCGTAGGACCCCATCTTAATTGTGAAGCCCATTCCATTCCTTCTACTATATGCGCCGGCTCCTGCATTCTCCTCGTACCTGGAACCATCTGTAAACCAGTTGTATCCATCACAGGGCAGGTATGCGTCGCCGTTAACCCATTCCTCCTTCGTGAATAGGCTGACTCAATACTTCTTGTCGAAGAGGTGGCGAGTGACCATTTTTTCCCTGGGCATGTTCAGGGTCGGCCTTCTCGCGAAGTCGACTGGGATCTTTACTTCTGTCGAGATTCTCTCGTCATTCACCAAATTTAGCCTCCAGACCGCTTTCGCAGCCATGGCCTTGATGGTAAGATGGAGGGGCTCTAAGCCTATAAGTGCCCCCAGTGCCATCGTGAGCATCGACTTCGAGGCTCCAGTGACGCCTCTCAAGATCAGTCCCCTGATCCTTTCCAGTCGAGACTTCAAAGTGGACAGCTCGACCCAGCTCCACCAGACTACCGCCGCATAGGTTAACCTGGGTCGCAAGATCGCTGTATAAATCCACATAAGTGTCTCCGGTTTCAAGCCCCAGCATTTCCCTATGGCTCTCCTACAGAGCCATATGCTCGCTACTAGCTTCTTGCACGTATTTTCCAGGTGCTTATTCCATGCCAGCTTCTTATCCAGAATTACTCCTAGATATTTTGATCGTTCTTTGATTTCCATTTGTTGTCCTCCAAGTTTCAATGTACTTGTAGTTCCCCACTTGTACCTTCTGGTGAAAACAACTGCACCTGTCTTACTAGGATTAACCGATAATCCAGTTGTCTTGCACCATGAATCTACTATCATCAGTGCTTGCTACATTACTCCGAAGAGCACATCCAGATGTTGACCACGCACGATGACCAATATATCGTCCGCATAGCCTATGACGTGAAGGCCCTGACTCGAGAGTAAATGAAGTAATTCATCCACTACCAGGCACCACAGCAAGGGAGATAAGACTCCCCCTGTGGACATCCCGAATCAATGGTTCCACTTGGAGTGACATCGCCCTTAGTGGTGGTTAGATTCCTGTTGGCCAACATGTGGCACGTCTATTCCACGACTGCAGTAGGCACACCATGTGTAATCATGGCACCCCTGATCACCCCTCCAGAGGTGTTATTGAAGTCTCCTTCGATTTCCATAAAGGTACCAATCGCAAGGCCTTTCTCCTTCAGTTGACCGTCTCCTCCTTTAGTAGTCTCCTCCTTTAGTAGGCGTGTTGCACCTTGTGGAGCGGTCTGCTTGACAAGACCTTATCGCGGGTATATCTATCCACAGGTCTTCCCACTGTTTTTAATAGGAAAGAAGTTAGGCTGATGGGCCGGAAATCCTTAGGTGAAGTATAACCGATCCTACCTGCCTTCGGAATGAATACTACTCTCGTACCCCTCCATGCCGTTGGGACATATCCCAACGTCAAACTAGCCCTAGCAAGTCTCAATAGAGGCCCCACGATGATCTCTCCAGCCCTCTGTAAGAGGGCTGGATATATGCCATCCCGGCCAGAAGACTTGTATGGACTGAAGGATTTCAGAGCCCATCTGACCCTGGCAGGAGTGATAATCTCGTTGGCCAGCCGTCGCTTGGGGCCCAGTTGGGCCACAGGTGACTTTGCTTGCCTCTGAGTTGCCGCCCCCCTTCTCCAGACATTGAAAAGCTTGGAAAATGTGCCCTGATCAGATGGGCCAAGGTATCCCCTTCCGACTCAGAATATCACTCTCCGGGCAATTTCAGATTGCCGAGAATAGCGTCTGGCTTTCGACAAAGCAGTCTGTCCAGTTGAGCCGCCTCAGCTCCGTTATCGATGTCTGTGCACATGTTGGTCCAGCTCTCCTGCTTTGCTTAACGTATTGCACCTCTGTATTCGTCCCTTATCCTTGTGAATGGCGTCCATAGTTCCTTCGTTTTGCCAGTACTAGCACCTCTGAACCTCTCTCTGGTTACCCCGCGAAGTTCTTCGAGTTTCCTATTCCACCAGTATGTCTCCCCAGCCAGTCGGACTCTTGTAGGTCTACAATTACTTTCGTAAGTAGCTTTGATGGCTCCCGTGAAAGTTTTGGCTGCCATCTCCAGGGTGTTCAAGTCTCGAATTAACCTGGGAACCGCTGAGAGTGCACATCTGAGTTCCGTGGAAAACTGATCGCAGTCCGTTCTTCTTGGATTGCTCACCCATTTAGGGCCAGCGGGTACAACGGATTCCAACACGAACTTTATCTGTGAGTAATCTGAGAGAGAGGGTTCATCTGAAACCCTCCACTTCTTGATACTATCTCTAAAACTACTGGTGCAGGGAGTGATGTCAATGACTTGTTCTCTGACCGAATTATGGAACGCTGGGGTGTTCCGCATGTTAAGAATATTCAAATCAGAAGTGATAACGTATTCCAGTAGATCATCACCTCTTGAGTTGACGTCCGTGCTACCCCACAAAGTATGGTGCAAATTAGCGTCGCACCCCAACAGAAGAGGAATACTTCTTACCTTGCAATATTCCACCAGTGTACGTACCTCCACTGGTGGGTTAATATCGCTGTCATAAGGAAAATAAGCTGATCCCAGAACTAGTCTCCCTATTCCTTTGAGATCCATGGCTACCACCATCAGGTCTCTTGAACATAGTTCAAGCAGGGGACAGCGCTAACTACCTTTGAAAGTATGCATGCCCTTGGTTTGGCCACCTTGCGGTCCCAGTAACAAAAAGGACCAGCCCCCCTAATCCCCTAATGGTATCTCGAACTAACCATGATTCTTAGATTAGCGAGATACCTGTATGCCTCGCAGCCAAGCCCCTCTGCAAAACTGCAGAGGCGCCTTTGCTGTGATGCAAGTTAATCTGGGTAATGGTTAGAGCAGAAGCAGTCATTTAGGTCTGCTCCCGATCTTCCTGCGTCACAACAGGCTCCTTCTTTCCCTGGCCGCTAACCCTAAAGTTGACCTGACCAAAGTGATAGAAGGGCCTGTTGTTGAGGGCCGAAAGGGTCCTCGTTTGGGACTCGGGAATATACACGACTAGGAGATGCTTAGTGCCTCCTGTTGTGTCCCCTTCCTGAGGCTTTTCGCGCCTGACAGTTCGCCAGGACGCTATCTTCAGTGAGGGGTTGAATCCCTCCAACCGACGGAGCACCTCAGACGGGTCTTCCGGCTTGCCCGGGAACCACGCCGTAGCTCTCACCATCTTTTGGAGCAACTAACCCCCACCCACCTTGAGGGACGCACCTTCCCACGACTCTGTCTCGACCACCGCTAGGAGTAGCCAAGCTTTAGCCGCTGAGTCGGCTGCCACAAACACAAAGACCCCTTATGTGCAGAAGGAGTTCACAAATCTTGGCCATTGTTCTGGGGACACTTTTCCAAGCGCCCTCCAGGTGGCCTCCCTGAAGATCTCAAACTACTCCACCGTGAGCAGTGAGTCCAGGTAGTTGGTGTCAGCCATCACCACCGTCAGGGGGTAGGTCCTCTGAGCGGCCGTCAGTCCAGCCCCCGACGACTCTCTGTTCGTCGGCTGCTGGGCGGAGTGCTCTGTGAGCCTATACCTGTCTTCTGTGCCTGAGTGCTGGATATCAGCCTTTTAGCTGACGACGCTCCAGCTCGCGCAGCTGCATCCCTAGCCTTCACCTTTTTCCTCCTCACTCTCCTTTTCAGGGAGCCGTTAGCGCTATTTTTCAAGGCCCAACCCCTCACCCTCCTCCGCCACCTCCCTTCTTCTTCCTCTTCCTTTTTCATTATTAGTTAGTGTGTCCATAATACATCCCGCGAGAAGCTAGGGAAATAATGGTCCACCCCTGCAGAGCCCCACATGCAGGGGTAAGACTGTAGTTACTCGGGGAGGTCGCCCGATGTCCCCGAGAGGCCGTTAAGACACCTTCGTAACCCCAAGGTGCCAAACTGCCATGAGCACGATCGCTCTACACCCACAGCTCAGGCGGGTGGTCACATTGAGTGAGATACTCAATGTGCACGAATGCGACTGACAGCAATTTTTCTGGTGAGACAACTGCATGTGAATCTATCAAAAATAGTGTGAACTAGGATTACATCTTTCCCTCAAGGCATTTACCCCTTTTTGTCCCAGCGAAGTTCAAACAAGTCTGGTTGTGCCGCACGCAGTGCGGTCATGCGCCCACCGCAAGGTTGACGGCGAGCACCTCAAAGCGTTAGGTCAATATGAAGTGCATATTGAGGCATCGGATATTTGGCTGATGTAGGGCGTCCAGAAATGATCGCAAGACGTGTTACATCAATACCTGGTTGACCGGTGCCGATTATGTGAAGATACCAACGAATCCATCGAACACATTATTGATGGTTGTCACGTAATGGCTCAGAGAGGATATACGCACAGACATAATGATTTGACAGGCTTAACACATCAACAACTTACCCTAAACCTAGGACTCCTAACGGAATGGGTGCTTTTTTATAGATAAATCTCAATGCCTGTTTAAGAAAACAAGGTTACATCTTATTCTGGGATGTTAATGTCCAGACGGATAATTACGTTCGAGCAAATCGACCTGACATCGTGATGCAAAAAAAAAGGTGGAAGAGTCTTCATCATCGACATTGCTTGTCCACTTAAACGAAATTTTCAGGCAACCTATACAACCAAGATCCATAAGTATAGCGAGCTAAGGTATGAAGTAAAGGCAATATGTAGGAATGTGAAGCACGCATCTATTCATCCTATTGTGATTTCGGCTACAGGCAATGTACACGCAATGTCCACTGAACATCTTGAACATTAAGGTGTCAAGAGGGTACTGGGAGCAGCTCAGAAGGTGGTTCAATTAAATACCCGTCGCATTGTAAGGAACTTCCTAGACCATCAGGAAGCAAGCAACTAAAAACCTGTGGTATGGCAGATACTAGCTGTAAAAAAGCATACAGACGTGACTGTTGTCAACTCTAACGCTCGTGGCTGCTGCGAAAGGATAACAGCGGTAAAAGACGAACTCCAAACTACACAATGCTCCCAATTTTGTACCCACAACATCATCGCAAAAGATTTGAAACATCGTATTAAATGAACTTATAACATCTTCATCAGTTACTTGACTTAGTCCATGGCTATGATGAAAAGCCGGGTAAACCGAAGAATGAGTTAAAGAAATAATAAAAATAAGACCGTGGGTAGCTCAGTTGGCTGGGCGTCCGGAGTTCACGTTAGAGGTCCGGGTTTCGATCCCTGAGCAGGTAGCTCTGCAAATTTTTCCATATACCTTTACCAAATGTAACGCTATTTTTTTCCCAATCAATTATTCAAATAGGCTATCTCTTTGAAGAGCGCAATGCGGACCCTAATCGGAAAAATTAATTTTCAAACAAACAATTTGATCGATAAAAATAAAATAGTGTTTTGGGCGCCAGTCCTTGCTGGGACAAAGGTCCACCAATTCAACCCAAGTGAGTGAGAAAAGATAAAGTTACAAGGAATCTACATTCCAAGCGGTAGAGGAAAACTCCCTGAACGTTAGACGTTTCAGGACGAACGATAAAAATAAACCGCGCAAACTTCAGTTAAAAGGGCATACCATAATTTAAAACAAGCTATAATCCAAAATACAAAGGTAAAAGGCAAAAAGGTGTCCAAAGGTAAGATAATTGAGCATATAAAAAAGGAAAAAGACCATAAGTTATCCAAAGATGAGATAATCAAAAATATATAAAATCTCTTGGGTAAATGCAGTAATAAAAAGATAATAAAAGGTAACGTAAGATAAAACATATAAAAACAGGTAAAAATGTAAACAAAAATTCAAGAGGCTAATAAAAAATCAATAATTATTTTTAGGCAATTTCGTTACACCAAAACAATAAGGTGGGATGGGATCGAGAAGGTCGGTAAAAATCATTAATCATATGTATGTCGGTACGCAAAATAAGGTGAAGGGGTCGAGAACATCGGCAACATAAAATTTTTAGTTTATTATCAGCATTTCGGTACACGAAAATAAGGGGGAAGGGATAGAGAACATAGGTCAAATTATTAATGATCGGCTGCTAATATTCACACTCAGAGTTTACACGTAAAAGAGAGCGACACTCGTGCGTATCGTCGTATTAATTCGCAACGGGAGACAGCCGGTAAGGTCCGCTTTTGATTCGTCCGTACTACCTTCCTTCCGTCTATTCTCCAGTCCTTACCAGCCGCCGTTGTAGGAGAGGCGAAAATCATTCATTCTGGCTTGCAGGGCCGGCTGCATCCTGGTGTTACTGCAGGTGCGGAGTGGACTCTTCGATACTCCCGATAACGAGAAAACACAAGAAAATGACATAACAACGCTGAAATATCTGTTCATCACAGAAACATTAATAAAGATAATAAGCTTGAGGTGAAATTACCTAGTTCTTTACAAAACTAGGGTGGTAACTGCTTAGGTCAATCATTACCAGGAATGTACCTTGGGCCTCGGAAGACTAGCGATAATTTTTCATTTTTCTTTTTATCCTTTATTGGCAGATCTGTATATCCTGCCACGGATGTCAAGAGGGGGTTGCCGATAACCGAATTAATCCTTCCCAACTCTAATAGTAGTCGGATGGATTGGCGACAAAAAAACATATTGAAAAATCTATGGGTAATATTCACAAAACTGTACACCTTTGCGGCTTCGGCTATTACACATAGAAAAAAGTCAAACCAGTTCTTAGACTTGTAATTTTTATCGTACAATAACTTCATTCCATTTTTTACCACGAAATAAGTGCACCTTTTAATAAATATTTACACTATATTGCGTAAAAAATATCCAAAATGTCAGCTCGGTAATTGTCCCGGAATAAAATATTTTGCGCAAATCCACAAAATTTAATTCAGTAAGTTAATGTTACCTTCCAGTATCTATATTATTTGAATCCAAGTATATAGTTAATTTGTAAGTGCGCTACAATGTTACAGAAATGACTGTTAAAGTTTCTAAATAAAGCGATGCACTTTGTCACATCATACTTCAAATAATTTTGTTTATCATACTTTCTCACAATTTTTAAATCACGCGGTTCATTTAAACGTCATTTACTGACATTAGTTCGAAGACTGACTGATGGTTTGTTTACAAAACAGTCCGTACAAAAAAGCCGATCAGCTCCAAAATGCAACAAATCGCTTAAAGTAAATGAAGTCTATAAGTGATTTTGAGTTGATTCACAGTTGCAGTCTAGACACAAACTGCCGGTGTGCGGAAAAAAGTAGAAGTTAAAAAATTCAAGAGAAAAATGTAAGTTTAGTTATAAATGTCAGCCCCATGATGGTCAGCTCCATAATGAAAATATTACGGTTTCTAATAAGATTTATCAGGGTGGCCTCCCATGGCAGCGTCAAACTTGGCGCAAACCGAAAAACCGCAAATCACCAGACATTGCAGCCAATGACTGTGTTTCTGTGGATTACTAGGAGAATATCATTGGCTGAATTATCTAGTGATTTGACGTTTTGCGTTTTGCGCCAAGATTGACGCTGCAATGGGACGTCACCCTTATGTCTGGTAAAGTTTGCAAATATTTTTCAAAAGGACAATTAAACTACACTATATCCAAAAATATATGTGTAAAGTCAAGAAGAAGTAAATCAGATGATAAAAATGAGCAACCCGGGGAAAAAGTGTACAATCCCAGAGTCTCAAATATAAAAAAGGACCAAAAAAGTCTGCAAATATTGATGCCTCAGCAGTTCGATCAAAAAAACTTTATATGAAAAAGAATTAGAAACAAGTTATTATCTCTTTTCTGCAATTATTCAGTTCAGTTTTAACTAATGAACTTCTCATTTTTCAAGTTAAATAAAGGCCTCCGAATAAATCACCATATTGCTCATTAACTCTAATTAAGAGTAATATAATCTTTAGAAAAATGTTGGTTTTTATGTTTGAGCGGCCAAATAAATTACTAGTGTTATCATTAAATGTTAAAATACGTGTAGATTAATCATTAAAATGTTGAAGTTCTGTTTTGTATAGTTTATTTTGAATAAATTATATTTTTGTATTTATTAAATAGACTAAAAATTTCTTTACCTGTCACTTCTACGGACCTATAACTTTTGTATTTAATTATGAAGCAGCGAATATTGGAGAAATTAAGTTTACTTATCCATATTTTATGTAAAAAAAATGTACTTCAAGTTGTAATTATTCATCAACCTCTGATAATTTGGTTTTCATGCTCAGTATTTATGATATATATATCATATACTTTACTTTTAATGTGCTTAATTTTTTGTTTCGCACTTTATATTAGTTCTTCATTCATAATGTGTCCCCTAAGGGTTTACATGACATCCATTTCTTACAGCACTTCCTTCTATATGTTTTATAAAATCTTATTCTTACTATTTACAATTATTTACACCTATTTACATAAAATCTTATATCTAGCGCCTTAAATCTAATTTCGCCGATAGCGCAATTTGGGACGTGTTAGCGAACGAGTGATTGAAAGCGAGAGTGTAAGCGAGAGAGAGAGAGAGAGAGAGAGCGGCAACGCAAACGCATCTTAATTTACTTATGCTATCACATAATCATTACTTACAAATCTTACAAATCTTTACGCTTCTAATTGAATTTAGGCGACTTCCGTTTCCTTTTTCTTTCACTTCTCTTGTACCTCCATTTTGCCATTTTTTGCATCCATTCTTTCATTTTTTTTCAATTGCTCCCCTAGCATCCTCTAACTCCTTCATCCACTCTTCCCCCAAACCATCCTCCCCTAAAATCCTTACCACATTCTCTTTGCCAGCTTCCTTTATCTTCCATTCCTCTCCTACATCCTTCCCATACATGCTCCCATGTTTCCTCTTCCCATTCACAGATTCTGTACTTCCTGTTATCAGTATTTTCCCAATACATACTTGCCCTTACCTCATTTCCCAATCTAGATCTTGCCATTCTGGTCCATCTTTTCTCTCCCCATCCCTGTTCTGAATACTTTGGTACTCCTTCCTTTTTTATCATCTTATACCATATATTATATTTTGATTCCTCAATCATCCCCCATCTCTCTATTAATTGTCTTTCTCTCTCCCTTTTTTCCACTTCTTCAATGTTGACTCCCGTCCCGTCTTCTATATCTCTAGCCTCAAAAAACACCCTCCTTTCTTCCTCCCATCTTGTTAATTCCATCGCCCTCCCTCTCCTCTCTTCTACCTCCATCAAACACTTTCTCGCTAACTCCCCTCCCTTTCCCTCCCTCAGCTTCGTCTCCAAATTCCATGCCCTCTTTCCCGCTCTAGTACTTAATTTATCCCTTTTCGCCTCTTCTCTCACCATATATCCCGGCGTCCTTCAGTCTACCCCTAGCGTCCATCTTATATACCTTTCTTGTAAACTTTCAATCTCTTTCCTTTCTTTCCATCCCCATATCTCTGCTCCATAACCTAATACCGGCCATACCAGCGTATCGAATAACCACATTCTCCTTCTCCAATTTTTTTAAAATCTTCTTTTTCCTATTCCCCATATCTGTTTCATTACCCCTGCTGCTTTATTTATCCTTTCTCTTATATGAGCTCTATGATCTCCATTTGCTTGCAAGGTATATCCCAAATACTTAAACTCTTTTACTTCATCTAATTTTTTTCCCTTCCATCTCCCCATCCATTCTTTCTTTCTTCCCCCTCCTTTTCTAAACCTCATTATCTTTGTCTTTTCTACATTCAAATTCAACCTTTTTCCATCTAAGTATTTCTCTAATCCGGTAATTAAGCCCGCCATCCCTTCTTCATCCTCTGCCATCAACACTATATCGTCTGCGTATGCCAGTGTATATATCTTTTCGTTCCATATCCTTACTCCTCTTCACCCTTTTCTCTTCATTTCTTCTTCTAAGTCTGATATTAATATATTAAATAAAAGTGGGCTCAGAGGACATCCTTGTCTTACCCCTCTCACCAACCAGAAACTATCTCCCACTTGCTCTCCTACCTTTACCTTGCTTCTTGTCTCTCTAAAAATTTCCGATACTCTCTTTATTAATCCCTCTCTTATCCCCTTTTTTACCATAACTTTTTCTATCTCGCCTCGGTCTAATGAGTCAAACGCCGTCTTCAAGTCCACGAACACTGCTATCATTGCCCCTTTCTCCCTTTTAATCCTCTTATTTACAAAGTAGTTCAGAACATATATATTGTCCATTACCCCCATCCCTTTTCTAAACCCTGTTTGATTCGGTGGCTCTATCTTTTTCTCCACAACTTCTTTTTTTAACCTCTCCGATAAAACAGTCACATATACTTTATACAGTGTTGGTATTAGTGTCACTCCTCTATAATCTTTAACCTCCTTTCCTGTGCCTTTCTTCGCTATTGGTATCACTACTCCTCCTTTCCATAACTCTGGCCACCCCTCTCCTCTCCATACTCTATTGCACATTATCCATGCCCATTCCTTTAATTCTGTCCCCCCATATTTCCATACTTCATTTGGAATCTCATCTATACCAGGTGCCTTTCCATCTTTCAACATCCCTAATACCTTGACTATTTCCTCTCTTGTAATGTCCTCCTCCTCATCTGTTTCCCTACCATCTCTTCCTCCTTTCCTAACTTCCCTCTCTGCCCCTCCTAGTAATTCCATAAAATATTTTTTCCATTCTATCATCTGAATATCCTGGTTTACTCTTTTCCTTCTTCTTCTCTCTTTATTTACCACTTTCCAAACCTCTTCTTCCGTCCTAGCCTTCTCCGCTTCTTCTTCAAACCTTTTATTTTCCTCCTCTTTCTTTTGATCACACAATGCAGTATACTCCTTCTTTTTTCTCCTATATTCTTCTCCACTACATGTCCCTTTTCTCCATTTTCTTAATACCCTTCTCACTTCCTTCTTCTTCTGTTTACAATTCTCATCCCATCCACTTCTATCCCCTCCTTCACTAGCTTCTTTTTTTCTTGTGCACTCTAATGCTCCTTTTATTTCTCCTACCATTATTTCCATTTCCTCGTTAACATTTCCTTCCCCCATTTTGATATTCCTGACTTTTTCTTTAAACTGTTCTTCACCTTCCATTGACCAATTCCCTCTTCCTGCTCTTTTTACTTTTGCTTCCTCTTTAGCCTTTTTGTTATTACTCATTTCTCCCTCTACCGTCACTATTATGAGAAAGTGATCCGAATCTACATAGTTCCCCACCTCTGGTTTCTTAACCTTCTCTCTTACTTCGTCGTCCACTACCACATAATCAATAACCGTTCCCCTCTTTCCTCCTGAACGTGTATATTCCCCTTCCTCATCCTCTTCTATACTTCCGTTTAGGATAAATCATCCCATCTCCCCTAGGCTCTTCAACAACTTCTTTCCCTCCCCATTCAGTATCTTGTCTTTGGATTTTCTTCCTCGCTCTCCATCCCGTTCCCTTCCTCCTCTATCTCCTGTTCTCGCATTGAAATCCCCTCCTATTATAAGCCTAATGTCTTCTTCATTTTCTTCCATCATTTCTTTCATCTCCTCTAATTTCTCCTGCATATCACCGTTCACATAAGCCCCCACTATCTTCCACTTCTGTCCAACCCATCTTTACCTCTTCTACTATTAATCCTTCTTTTTGTTCTTTCCTCTCTTTCTTGTCCTTCCCTGTTATACATTCGTTCCTTACTCCCATTACCATTCCTCCCATTGCTCTGCCTTTTTTATTCTTCCTCTTTGCATTTTGAACTTGCCATTTGTAACCTCTTGGTAACCTTCCCCTTACTCTTTCCCATCCATTTTCATCTAGCCACGTCTCCATCATTACTATTACCTCCCATTGTGCCAAATTTCTCATAAACTCCCTATCCTTTCTCTCCAATCCTGCTATATTCCAGTAACATATCCTCCATTCTTCCCTACCTTCGTTTCTCGTCTCTCTTTGCTTCTTAAAAATTACTATTTCTTATTTTCCTTTCTCCCGTTCCTTTCTCTCCTAGTTTTCCGGCACCACATTTCTTACTATCTCTTCCCTTTCTTCGTCCCAATCCCACCATACTCCTTCTAGCTGTATTCTGCCATACTTAACCCACGTTCTTTTTCCCTTACTTCTTTCCTATTCCGCTATTTGCCTTAACTTATACTGCATATTCCTTTCTACCCACGTCAAATCATCCTCTATTCTCTCCAAACTTCCGTATAACAACCTCTTATTTGTCATCACTTCCCTTTTATGTTCCCATTTCTTTAGCTTCACTAGTACCATTTTTTCTCCTCTTCTCGTTTCCTTTCCTGCACTTCGCATTTCCTCTATCTCTACTTTAGCATCTATCCTTTTAGGAACATTTTCCACTCCTTCTTTCAATTCCTTCCCTTCTAATGTTAGACCCTTTATCACTATGTTTCTTTTTCTCCCTTCCCTTTCTTTCCTTTCTAATCTTCTTTCTATTTCTCTTATCCTCTCTCTCTCATTATTCCCACTCTCCCCTACACCAAACTTCCGTTTTGATTTTTCGATCCCCACTATCCTACCTTCTAAATGTGCTACCTCTTTATTATGCTCATCCTGTTTTTCTAATCTTTGTTCTAAAACCTGCATCCTTTTTTCTAAATTTTCCCTAACTTCTTCCCATTTTCGCATCTCTTTTCTAAGTTCGGCCATTTCTTTCCTAATTTTTTGTTTTGTTTCCTCTCCTCTTTCTTCCTGCCGTTTTTGGTTCATCTGTATTACTTCTATCATCATTTGACGCAACTCTTCTAACTTTAACTTTTGAATTTCTACCGGCCCTCTATGTTCAACTTTGTCTTCTTCTTTTCCCTTGTCTTTCTCCATCGCTCTATTTTGATCTTTTTCCGGTGGTGTTCTGATCATTTTCGGGGTTTTCAGGGTGGATTCTACTTCTACCTTGTCTTTGCTACTTCCTCGTTCTGCCCTATCCCTCTTTCTATTTATAAATGGCTCGATTGAGCCAAAACTATCCACCCTCAATCTCTCCCTTTCTACCGTTTTCCGATACTGACCGCGTCTTTTTATGTCACTTTTCGGCGTGCAGAACACTTCCTCGTCTGACTCCATCAACCCGTAACTTACGTACTGCGTAGCTATTGTCACCACTGCGCCTACCTCACCCTGCTACAGTACCTTCTTCCGTGCCTCTCTCTTCCTATCGCTCCCTGTCGCCGCTACTCGGCTGCACCTGTCTCCCCACCCTGCTCCTCACGCTTAACCAAACTATCCTCACACAGCCTACACAAAATAGTCTCAATCTCTCAAAAAATCACACCAATCTTCAGTTCAATTATCTCAAACTTACAAACACTCACTCACAAAACCCTCTAACACACTCGTTCCATCAACTCACCTGAAATTCCACTGCAAATTCACTACAATTAGCACCACTCAATTACCGCTACCTAACACTTTCATTCCGGAAACGGAAGCTTTGCACTTTATATTATTAAAATATACTAAAGAAATGTATAGTATATGAAGAGAAAATAGAATCAAAAGTATTTTTTAAATCGACAAGTCTATTTATAATGAAAACACACTCGTTCATACAAATGGTCAGCTCCATAATACAGTGGTCAGCTCCGTAATGTGAAGTTTTTGAAAAAATGTCTATAATAAATTTTTTTACAAGGTTGTACTGAAAATAATGCCTCATTTTCGTAAATAATGTACTTTCGAAGTAAAAAAAATATTTACTGCGCAAAAAAAATGCAATTAAAAATTTTATGATTTTAGTTGCAAAAGTGTACAGTTTCGTGAATATTACCCATGTATGAATTCTTGGCACCAGCCGATGGCAATATCACGGCAAACGAGGAAGACAAATGGGCGAAATATCAAGCACTTCTTTTCGATCTGAGTAGGCTGTACCACGGCTGCTAAGTCCATCTTCCATTTCTCATAATTGGCTGTCTTGGTGGTATGAAAGGTTCATTTTTCAGCCAACTCAACAAGATTCCGGATTTCCAGTGTCAGGCTCATTCCATCGCCAACCGGATGCAAAAGGCTCTTCTTGGATCACTTTATCTGTTCCATCAACACTGTCCCCCATAACATTCTACAAAGATTGGTTGCTCGCGTAAATTTCCCGCTCTCGCTTACCTTCTAGGACAGAAGGAGCAGAAGTCGATGTGGTACACGTTCCAGTTGCGTCGGGATTGGTTGCTTTAAAGAGCCATAATCGTAGCTTCCGGAGCCTACAACTTCTATAATATGATAGCTCCGAGAAAGCATCCATAGGTGACTGTTGTCACCTCAAACACTCGCGGCCACTGTGTAAGGATAACAGCGGTATAAGACAAACTGCAAACTGCACCATGCTCCTGATTTTCTACATTCAACATCATCGCAAATGCAAGCCAAAAAAAGATCTTGTGGAGGTCGTAAATGAATAGGGACGTGATCAAATGTCACATTCAGGCAACGGCACGAGGTTGACCCGTCAGACGCAAACAACATCATCGCTTTGCGGTTCTTCAACCCGAACTGGCCCATAGAGTGACTTAACAACATTTTGCTGATCACTCAAGATCCATTATGCGGTGAGAACTTATATCCGTGGTCACAATAAGTAACATCGAAAAACAGGTGCAAAAATGACTAGCATAATTGTACCACGCAGTTGCGGTGGAAGAGGAGGTTCATGTGCCCGTGACATGAGGCGCTATGGATGAGTGGGAGCTGGATCTGGGGAATGTAGCAGGGCGGCTGTCTCATGGTAGTCAGTCTTTAGGCTTGCAGCTTCAGGAAACTGCCGCTGCTCCTGTTTAAAACATTGAAGAGTTCAACGAGGAACTTCTGCGTCTCATGCTGTACTTCACTCATGCCATCTTATAGTTCGAAGATCAAAAACCATCTATGAGAAACGATCTGCCGAAATTCAGAGTTAACAAAGACCACATACGGTTAGTTGGCAGCTTAAGCACCAAGATACTGCCTCTTTTCTTGCAGCAGGATATGAGCTTGTTGGAGGTGTGGACTCTTGCGTAGTGCGCTGTAGTAGCGCGTGCCAGAATTATGAGCATACAATTCTTAGCCCGGGCTGATAACATCCATGCCCCAAGAAAGATGTCAGACCCTTCATGGAAGTTTCGACTTCAAGGCGAGATGAGTAAGATAAGAGCAAAACTGGGACGCCTATACGAATTTCGAAAGAGCAATCGGTCTCAGTGGCTGACTCGCCATATGGAAAAGATCATTCGCCCAATTACATCAGTTCAAGAACATGTACAAACCTGTACAAAGTGATTGACTATCTTAAACAGAAACTTATGGTGCTGTCAGCGCGACTGCGACGATTGAGGAGAGTGACCGCGAGGAAGAATGACAATAGGACTTTTCTAACAGACGGAAAACGTTCCTACGTTTCTATCGCGGACTTGCTAATGAAAAAAACAAGACGCAAAATTATTGTGAACCAACTAGGGCCGAGGACAGAGTTGCACGGTTGCCTGAAATGAATAACCTGTGCACCTCAGCCTTTGATGTAAATCACATCCTAAAGGGGGCTAAAACTGGAGAAAGCCTGGTGTGAATGGTGTGAACAGCTTCTGGTACAAATACCTAAAGGCTCTGTTGCCCGCCCTTGCTGGAGCTCATTAAAATACCTTGTAGGACTCAGATCACTTGTCCTCCTTTATGATAAAGGAAGTAACGTATATGGTTCGCGAAAAGATAGATTTTGGTAGTCTTATCGATAACCGACCCCTTATTTACCTCTCGACCCTTTAAAAGTGGCTCACGCCTATCATTTCTGACTTCGTCTATAAATATTGCATGGAGATGAACGTTCTCTCCGAAGAACAAGAAGGTTGCTGTCGAGGCTCCCGTGGCTGCATGAACCATGTCACGATTGACAGTATAGTTGTGTTGCATGCGAAACTCCACCAACGAAATTTGTACATGGTTTACATTGACTACCAACAGGTGTTTTCCTCAGTATCCCACGATTATTAACTTAAAGTCCTTAAGACATATAAGATCTTTCCTCGTGTCATCCAATTTCTGGATCATACTATGCACACATGGTGCACAAGGATTAAATGTTTCAGTCGTGGGAAGTGAGGGATACCCGTTCCTTTCCCAATAAACGAGGAATCTTCCAAGTTGATTCATTCAGCGCACAATGGTTTTGTTGAGCATTGAACCCACTAAGTTGGAGTAATTCGGAAACCAGTACAAACCCAACTTCTAATCCTTTTCAATCCATGCGACAACATTCACTCGAATCCTGACACACCTTCTATTCCGTTTCAATCTGTGCGCCTAATCCGATGAATCCGAGGCTCATCCAAAAAGTCTTTTCAATCCTACTGAATTCTTCCACAAACATCAAGTTCAATCCGATGCAATCCGAAGCTGTCCAAACTGGCCATTTAATTATTTTCAATTCGAATTAATATGTCCCTTTCTAGAAAATCCTGAAAATTTGGACAGTTTTTTTTTGCATATTATGCACCGTTTTCAGAAAATCTCAAAATGCGCCCGATTTCGTAAATACTACAATCAATTGTTATTCATTATTAATTTTTCAAAGGACCCCGCACCAAAATTATTGAAAAAAGGTCTCGGTCGATTTATATGAATTTTGGATATGTTGTAGATCGCGACATCCCCGATAAAAAGTTCTGATGCCAAAAGGTCGAAAAATTGACAGTTTTTCATTCGTATCGCATCAAAGGTCGCTCTTCGTGCACGCTAGAGTAGACCTGCCGAAAATCGGGGACTGTTTGGCGCCACACTCGTAAATCATGTCCATCTCGGTGTCACATTGATATTTTGTACTTTAGGACCCTCTGATCGATAATATACGTGTCGGAAGGTGGAGAGAAGAATACTTTTTTGTGCGTCCAAAGTCGCTTTTCTTGCATTCTAAAAGAGATATACGAACACTGGTGGGTTGTTTGGCGTCACGCTCAGGCATCATGCCCAACTTGGTGCCTCACTGATATGTTGTAGTTTAGGACCCCTGATCGATAATATACGTGTCTGAAGTTCGAGAGAAGGATACTTTTTCGTTGGTGCTATGTCCAACGTCGCTTTTTATATATGCTAACAGAGACATTCAATTATGTGATCTTATATTTAATAGTTGAAATGGTACGCTAGTATATCTAAAATCGTATTTAAAAAACGTCTGTGAAGCTAGCAACGGCTTTCTATAATCTCGAGTTGCAAAGTTCCGTATAATAAAGATCTTATTTCGGAAGTTTAAGGGCCGCAAGTCCCAAATTCTAGGCTCCGCAATTCTTTATAAAAATGGGTTGCGCGCTCACTTCACATTCAGCTATTACCGTCATACATGTAACTTCAAATCTGTTCATGCAAACTAATTCTAGGTTTCTCAGAAATTAAGGGCTCATTTATACCTCTCTATCTATTCTAGGTCCAATCACATAGTCCTTTTAGTTTTTCAAGGAACGATTCGCACTCCAGTTTCACATGTGAAACCAGTTCGGAAACCAGTACTGCAATCAATCCCGGCATCATACCAAAAATAACGGCTGAAAAGAACCCCAGGTCCTAAATTTTCGGCTGTGGAATTTCTAATAAGAAATGGGTTGCGCTCTGACTTCACATGAAATTAGCACCGTCATACCTGTAACTCAAAAGCTAATCATTCATCCAATTCGTTTTTTTATGAATTAAGGGCTTCTTTGGTTCTCAAGATTTGTGCTAGGTCCATTCACGCAGTCCTGTTAGTTTCTTGAAAAACGGTGCCTACTCTGGTTTCACATGTGAAGCAGGGACCGCAACACCTATAGGTCCGAATCCAATGCTGTCATAAATTCTGGAATTATATTAAAATTAGGATTTCATTAAGGACTGAAAAGAACTCTAGGTTCCATATTCTGGGCTCTGCAGTTTTTTATAGAAAAATTCTAACTTCAAAACTGTTCCCTTGATAGATCTTGGGGATTCTTGGAAATAAAAAGCTTATTAAGGGCTCTCAAATGGTCATAAAGTATCCTATTATCATGGTACATTATATAACCGTTAGAATCTAGTTCTTAACAAAAAATTATTTCAATTCATATAGTGCATTGAATATTTAAAAAAATGGTAATTTTTCATTTATTGTCAAGACATAATTCTTGGCTGTTATTTTACAACAAAGTTTCCTCTGCATGAAATATTCGCATGTGAAAAGAGATTAAAAGTGTTCTATTTCATGGTTGATTTGGGGCATCCGAAATTATTCAGAAAAATATTCTCGCCACTGAGTCAAGGAAAGGATCCAGTTTCAGAGATAACTTATACTGTGATAGGGATTCAAAACGCGAGGACAAAAACAGTAAGAACTTTGAAAAATTATCCAGCTATCAGAAATTTCAGTTCTTAACCCTACTTCCCTCAGGAAGATGTGATTTAAAGACCTGGACAATCAGGTTCAACCATTAGAACAGTAAGACCAGGGAAACCTTTGGGAAAACATCCAGGTATCTCAAGTTTCAGTTCTTAACCCTACTTCACCCAAGAAGATGTGACTTAAAGACCTGGACAACCAGGTTCAACCATTACAACAGTTAGACCAGGGAAACCTTTGGGAAAACATGCGCGTATCTCAAGTTTCAGTTCTTAACCCTACTTTCCTGAGGACGATGTGATTTAAACACCTGGACAACCAGGTTCAACCATTAAAACAGTAAGACATTTGAAAAATTATCCGGGTATCTCAAGTTTCAGCTCTTAACCCTACTTTCCCGAGGAAGATGTGATTTTAAGACCTGGACAACTAGGTTCAGCCATTAAAACAGTAAGACCAGGGAAACCTTTGGGAAAACATCTGGGTATCTCAAGTTCCAGTTCTTAACCCTGCTTCCCCGAGGAAGATGTAATTTGAAGACCTGGACAACCAGGTTCAACCATTAAAACAGTAAGACCAGGGAAACCTTTGGGAAAACTTCCGGGTATCTCAAGTTTCAGTTCTAAACCCTGCTTCCACGAGAAAGATGTGATTTAAACACCTGGACAACCAGGTTCAACCATTAAAACAGTGAGACCTTTGAAAAATTATCCGGGTATCTCAAATTCAGTTCTTAACCACACTTCCCCGAAGAAGATGTGATTTAAATACCTGGACAACCAGAAAGGGCCTTCTGAAGAACATCCAACTCATTATTTTTCAATCATTGTAATATAGATTTTTCATTACTGAATTATAATTCGCATTATTAAATTTACATGAAAATTAAAATGACGTTACAAACTTTTGTAACTTTTCAACTTTTACAATTCAAAAATTAATTCTATGCATCATTTCCAACTTAAAAGTTGTCTTATACTCAAATAAATTAATAATATTTATTATATTCATTGTATTAAATAATTGCATATTTACTTACCATCTCCTCTTTTTAAAATAATCCAACCTTTTCCCCTTTTTATTTTCTCTATCACATTTTGAAAATAGAAGCAAATTTAAACATTGAAGAATTCTTATAAGCACCACCTACCGCCCGCTTGTATAACGATATTCACCGAATACACAAGCGCGCACCCCTTTATCATTTATTTCTACATCACCCGCAAATCTAGTGATTTTTTGGGAGAAATGAGAATTAGGACAAATGCCGATCGAGCCATTCGAATACCTACCGATAATTGCTTTTGCCCAACTTGTTACCCAATCCAGTCTCACCGAGTTAATCACGTGACAATATTCAGTTCATATCAAGAGTCACAAGACTCGAGCTGGTTCGGAGATGCACCCTGAGCAATAACTACTTTTTATTAATTAGCAGTTTTTCTCCTAAAAGTATTGCTTAAATTAAGCACTTCATTTACAAGTGTTCTTTTACATAAGATAGAGTTAATTTCAGTGAAAGAGTAGCACTTTACGTCGAGATACAATAATAAACTTAGCACGGGGCACCGTGCAAAGTATGACTACCTAGAGAGGAAGATCTTTGGCAAGTGAGGGTGGCGCAGGCAACCAAATAGGGAGGGAGTTCAGGTTCTATTCAAAATTGACAAATTCGCATTTTTCACTGTGAAGCGTCAGTTTCAGTTACGTGTGCAAAAAAAAAACAGAAGCAAATAAGGATAAATCAGGGTTTTTATCAATATCGAGATTGCTTTCTGGAACTCGTAGGAACCTCGGTCAGCAAGTATTCAATCGGATCGTTCAATACCAAATTAATGACAATTTAAATTTTATTTATGTAACGGATGAGGAGCACCATGTTACAACTCCCCTTGCTTAGCCTCAGACGGGGTCTTTTAACTTCTGGTAATTATGCTGATGGAGCAACAACAGAAATAATAATTTCTAAAGCACCTGATATATAGAAAATCGAATTTCCAGTTTCAGTAAAATCAATTACTCTATTTTTGGCCTACACCCATCCACTAACTGCAAGCGATTTGCTATCCTTGACTTACGCACATTATACTATGGACCTCAACTCAATAACAAGCAAATAATTACAAGAAATAAAAGGTGATTCATTACCACAATTGCTCTTAAAGCAAAGTCTCTTATCAAATTAGGTGAGGCAGACTAAAAAAAACGTTTTTAGAGAAATCACTTCTTTTCTGATGATTTTTCGAGATAAAGTAAGATCGTATAGTTAATAGCTAGATATAACTTAGTTAGTCATTTAACCAGTCTTTAAAATCGTAGTTATAATATCATGGCTGTCCAAAGTCCTCATAGGAAATCATTGAAGTAGTCGGAAAACTACAAAATCATGTTCAGAGGTCGAGGAAAAAGAAAAAAACAGTCGTCAAAGACCAAAATCAAGTGCAGAAGATTGAAGAACCGAAATTTCCAAGGATGAACAAAGTTTTTTGCAATAGGTTCCAACTTTCAAAATATAAAATTTTGATTGAATTATAGAAACATGTTTTTCTCAAGAACTCTAAATTGAACATCTGAAAATAAAAAGACATTCAACTCACCAAAATCTCATTGGGCATGCAAACAAAGGACGTTTAAAATATTCACCAAATACTTCAAAATTGGTCAAACCGTGAATTTATTCAAATAATATGTTTACTACAACCACATTTATCTTACTATATAAATTTTGTTGACCGAACCATCGCTAGCAAGCCAAGAAAAGAAATTAAAAAAAAAAAGTACCTGAAACTTTTGAAAATGGCTCGTTCTGCGAGTTCTTTTCAAACGAAATTTGTTCATAACAATGAAAAATATAATTAATTTTATTCCTGCTGTTTCAATATTATTTACAATTGCTTCCTTATTATGATTCATTAGTTAATATGTTAACCTCCTTCTAGATCAAGGAAATTTAACAAAATACAAGTAGGTCAATCAAAACCTCTCGAATCAAGGAGTTCCCTCTATGAACTTCAAATTACGTGAATGAAAAAAGCTTCTTTGTTTATAAAAGAGATTTCAAATTATATAAATGTCCATACCTTTCATACTCTTCAATGTAATGTATTAATATTACAGGTCATTCGTCTGTTTAAGAATCGAGGAATCTTTCATGTTCTTGCAACAATTTTTAATTATGTTAATGAGAAAAGTTCAACTATAAAAAACCGATTTTCAAAGATTAAAAATGATCCTCAGTTCCTTACTTTTCAATCAACTGTATTTATATTGTTGGGCAACCGGGTTATCTCGAATTAAATGATTCTGATTACGAATAAAAGAGCAAGACATCATTTTATGAAGCATGGATTTGTATCTTCCAGATTTTTGTGGGCAGAACGAAAGTGGGAATCAGGCGGTTGTAGTACTAGAAAGTTAGTCGACACGAGCAATAGCAAGGGTTAAATGGTACATGATATGGACGGGATACTGGACGATATGAGAGATTCTTTCAAGTCATTATTGGGAGGTAAATGTATAGGAAAGCACAACTGCGAGATAGAACATGGTACGTTGGAAAACCCGGTTCAAATAATCTGTGCCTCTGACAGGTTTTGCAAGTTGATGAATTTATGTATCGAGATGATAAAAGTTTCAGATGACTGGGAAAAGGCGACTATCGTTCTAATATACGAAGGCAAGGAAGATAAAAAAAACTGCAATAAGTACAGTGGTATCAGCTTACTAAGTACCATTAGTAAAAAATACTTATGCAAAAAAAAGTGTTTGACATGGTAGATAGAGTAAAGTTTGGGAAGTCCTGAAAGAGTACAGAGTTAATGGATGGTTTCTACAAACAATAAAAAACAATATATGCAGCAAGCAGAGTGAGTGTGAGGTTAAATGGGCAAATGAGTAGACGAAGAAGGTGTGGATTTCGGGACAATGAAGGTGCGTCGATTAGCGTTTGCAGATGATAAGGTTGCCATTGTAGAATCAACCAAAGGCTTGCAGAGAATGTTGAGCAGACTGTATACTAACAGGAAGAACGTGGATCTTAAAATTGACGTGAAAAAACAAAAATTATAAAGTTTGAAAAAGAAAGTGATAAAACAGTATGCAACATTGTCTTGGACGATGAGAGGATGGAACAAGTTAATAAGTACGTGTAACTTAGTAGTTTATTTACTGCTGACAGAAAAATCGATGAAGAGATAGGTAGGCGTATAAACCATGGTAGAAAGGTTATCGGCAGCGTAGAATCCATTATAATAGGAAAAAATATATCAGATAAAGTTAAAATAGCAGTACATAATAATGTACATACACCCTCTGTGGTCAACGCTAGCGAGACCTGCACCTACCAGGGCCGGTCCACAATGAGAGTCGTAAGCGTCGACGTTCGAACGTATATGCGTATTTGACGTCATACGCACGTTGCTGCCAACTATCGCTCAGTAGACTGTTGTTTCACGTTCCACCGTTTCTTAGTTAGCATGAGCGCCGTTCGGCATTCAAGCTGGATGGCTGGATAGAGGCAACCTAACCTTATATTATGTTGTCATAGGTGTTAATCTTTCACCGATTTGTTCTGGACTACGCGGATTTGCTAATTATTTTTAAGTGACAGATGTTCAGTGCCACGAAATACTTATAAGCATGGAATGTGAATTAATTGCAATCATCATTTCCTATGAATTCCTGCACATTCTTCGCCTATACGGCTTGTATTTATCGTGGCGGGACATTTTAAATTTTCGCCGGTGGTGGGTGAAACCCCAACTCTTACACCATGTACGTGATTTGTTTAGGGCATATAATACCCTGTTTTTTTACTACGAAAATCATGATCACGAAGAGTTTTACGGCATGACAAAAATGACTCCAGATCAGTTTGAGGCATTACACAATATAGTTGGAAATAGGTTGCAAAAAACCAGCCTTAGAAGACCACTGCCTTCAAGACTTCGCCTTGCATTGGCATTAAAGTAAGTAAATTATGTTATAAATGGAATTAAATTACATTTACATTATGTATTATATATTTTTGATTTACGGATTTTATTTTATAGTTGCATTTTGGATTGCTTGTGTAACGTCGAAATTGAATCTTTTGATCCTTTGAATTGTATTATATTTGCGAAATATAATTCTGGGTATAGAACGGAAAAGTATTAAATTTAAATATTTTTTGTACAGGACAAAAATGTGTAATTAAAGGGTGTCAAGCAGTAAAATCCTTACTCACAAAATCGAAATAGTACAGGGCAGGGGAAAAAAAGAGTACAGTAGGTCAAAGTTGGATTTTGGTCAAAATTATCTAGCTCCATATCCATTTCAATTTTGTATTTTGCCAGATCTAGGGCTAGGCTAATTAAATAAGATTTTATGATCACGTAATCCTGAAGAATATTAATTAATGCATTATTTTAATGCGAAATGTCCGCATCCGTCTCAGCCTACAAATTAAAAATTAAAAATTGCTCAATAATATTAACACTATTTCTGAAATATTTAAGATTAACAGATATCACTCACATTGAGTTAAAAAAAATGAAAAGGAAGAGTAGAGTTCAATATTTTAGAGTGTAGAATCTGAAAAATCGCTTGAAATTTTGTCCCAAAAGTTTTTTGTTTGCACACGTGGCGTTGCTATTTTAGAATAAAATTCGAAAATAAGTATACAACCTATTCATAATTCGGACTGAAATTTGTGTTTTTATACTTACGTAGATTTTTTTATAGTGAAAATTCGATTTATTAACCGTGGTTCCAAATAACAGTCAATAATGATTATTATTAATATTGTTTCTAAAATGTCTGGTCACGCTCCATATTAATTCAACATACAATAAAATGAGATGATTTTTTGGAACGCTGAATTCAAAATGAAATAAATAGGGAAAATAGTAATTTTTCTCATATTTTGGAATATTTTTATCGGTTCTGTATATATAAAAAACGTTTGCATTATTTTATCATAGTAGCATGCCCTGTCAAGCGATATTTAGCAACGTATAAAATTCATATCCATCACAAAAAAATGCCCTCATCTTTGAGATTCATATTTTTATACTATTTTCGATTACCCTTAATTTAAAAAAAATATTAGAAGCAGTTTGGACATTTTTTGTTTAAGAAAATCTCATTGTCCAATATGGTAAACTTGGTGGTAATTACTCATATCAACAAATATGTCTAAAAAAATAGGAAAGTTTAATTGCATTTAATTTATTTTCCGATTAATATTTTTAAAATTTGTTTTTTAATATTATGTATTTTTCAAACACCAACTTCCAGTATTTTCGGGGTAAACTATTTTACTGGGATACGGGTCTTGAATTTATGGAAGTTTTGAGCCAATTAAAATGTTTTTTTTTTAGAAAAATGGCGTGCATGATGTTATGGTTTAACAACCTTCAACATGCAACTTGTGTGTAACATACTCCTTTTTCTTCATTACAGTTATCTTGCTAACGGGGACAGCGTTAGAACAACAAAAAACTTTTTTTGGATTTCGGAACTTCTGTCACCCATATATTTGAGAACAAAAACTGCTCGTGACTGGCAAATGATTGTTCATGCTTTTCAAGTAAGGTGGGACTTTCCCAACTGTGTTGGCGCCGTGGATGGCAAAGAGATTCGAATTAAGGCGCCATCTCATTCGGGCAGCCTCTTTTTTAACTACAAGAAATTTTTTAGTTTTAAGCTATTAGCCTCGTGCGACGGGTATTATCGATTTACTTGGATTGATGTTGGAGATTATGGTGAGGATGTGCCAAACTCTTTTTTGTTCGTTTGATACTTTTAATCTTAAACTGGGATAAATAATTATATTCTTTTTTGCAGGTTCTGTTAGTGATCTGTCAGCATTTGAACAAACCGATTTTTTCCAAGCTATTGAGAGAAATTTGCTCGACCTTCCACCAAACGCTCCTTTGCCGCGCTCTAACATCGTTTTGCCTCATTTTTTTATTGGTGATGAAATTTTTAGAATGTTGGACAATTTTTTAAGACCTTTTGCAAGACGCAATGGGCTTACCAGGAGGAGAAGGATCTTTAATTATAGGTAAATGAATTTTACTTTTTCCGTTATATTGAGATATATAATAAAGAAAAATTTGTTATAAATTTATTTGTATTTCTCAGATTGTCTAGAGCAAGGGGTTGCATTGAATGCAGTTTTGGAATTTTGAGCTCCAGGTGGCAAATTCTACACGAAAAATTGAACTTCAAGCTGGAAACTTCCATTTCCATTGTTCAGGCGCTAGTGTGCCTTCACAATTTTCTTCTCATAGACGAGCTAACGCTAGAGGAACGAGATCGACAGTACGCTCCACCACGACTAATCCGTCATGTTAACGGTGAATTGAGGAGACAAGCGGAGGAAAACGACGAGTTGGGACCAGAAGATGATGCGGACCTTGATGCAGAAGAAGACGGCGACGCGGATTTCGGAGAGGGCGAAAACGACGCGAATCGTGAAGCTCAGGAGAAAAATGTCGATCAGGAAGAAGGCGCAGATCTTGAAGTTCAAGAAAATGAAGATTATAATTTCAACTTAATACCCCGTCATGTATTGCAGATAAGAGAATTGTTGACAGACTACTTTATGTCAAATGAGGGTGCGATTCAGTAGGCTTGGTGCCCTTGTGTCTCTTATTATGCGTATTTCCAGAATTTGTTTACTGTCTAAACAATTAGAGATTAATCAGTGCTGACATGTGGTGTACGTGGGTCCCTAAAATGTCTCACGCTTTAGCTGTAGAGGAACTCGTGTAAAACGTAACCTGTATGAAAGAACATAATTTAGAACTGTTTCAGCTAACTGAGAGGAGTGCTGCTGAAAGAAAAAATGTTACAATGCTTAAGATATTTCAATTACTCTGCTTCGTTTCCTCCGACAAATATACAGTATTTCAAGGTAGCCCAAAAACTTCATTTTCAAAATTCCCTCATTTTTCCCTGGCCAATGTTTGATTTTTCCTGAGCATTAATATGCAAAGACCAGCATTTTAATCTAGTAATATTTTAACGTATATTGTTTCATAGGCGGAATAAAACAATTTCGGATCAAAATTTCAAACTTATTTCTCATCTGTTATAACCCAAAAGTATGATTTTTCTACCATAAAAGATTAATTTTCAAACCGAAAGCAGAAACTTTTGACCAAAAAGATGACTTTTAAGAAAAATAGTTACATTTGCAACAAACAAATTAATTAAATTTGGACCAAAATAGTTTAATTTCTAACCAAACTGTTAAGTTTTCAATCTAAAATGATGAATTTTCTAATAAAAACGATTGATTTTCAACCAAAACTGTTGCATTTTCGATCGAATAATTCAATTCCTTAGAAGAGAAATGAATATGTAAACGAAAAAGATTAATTTTCAATCCGAAAAAGATTACTTTTTAACAAAATACTTCAATTTTCAGTAAAATAATTACATTTTCGACAAAACTGATGAACTTTATATAGAATCCTTTAATTAAATTTATAGTTACAAAGATGAATTTTAAACCAAACAAATAGTTTAATTGTCAAGCTAAGAAGACCAGTTTTAATGTAAAAGACAGTTGAATTTTCTACCCAAGAAGTTGAACTTTCAACATAAAGATCAATTCTTAAACAAAAATGTTATTGTTGATATTTTAACAAAAACAAAACCACGAATTGTCAACAAAATAGTTAAAATTTCAACCAAACAGTTTTTACAACAAAATGATTACATTTTGAACAAAACAGTATAATTTTTAACCAAATAATTGAATTTTCAACCTAAAAGATGACTTTTGAAAGAAAAATGTAGTACTTGATATTACACAACCAACAATATAACATTTCTAACAAAACAAATGAATTTTAAAACCAAAAACGGAATTTCTAAGCTAGGAGACGAATTTTGTGTGAAAAAGTTTAATTTTCAACGAAGAAGTACATTTTCAGCCCAAAAGATTACTTTTCTACGAAAAAAACGAATTTTCTACTGGAAAAGATTAATTTTCAACAAAAAAGGGAAGTTGTATTTTCAGGTAAAAAAATGCACTTGAAGTAACAAAAAAAAAGTATTTTCAGACATTTAATTCGATGTTGGAACAAAGACCTAAAACCTTAAACCAAACAAATAAATTCTCCACAAAAATGTAATTATTGCATTTTCAATAAAAAAAGATAACATTTTTACCAAAAGCGAAAATTAATTGTCCACCAAAAGAAAAAGAATTTTCAACAAAATACATACATTTCTAAAAAATTGGCTTCATTTTCAACTAAAAGCAATACATTTTTAACCAGCAACGAAAAAGTTAAACTTTCAGTAGATAACAAATTTATTTTCTACAAAAGAAGAAAAGTTCAACAAGATAGTCAGATTTTCACCAAATACTTTAATTTTCCACCTACGAAGATAAATTCTCAACAAAAAATATAATAGTGCGTTTTCAAAAAAAGGAAAAACGAAAATCGTGCCAAAAGAGATGATTTTTTAAACCAAAAAGACGAATTTTCAACCAAGAATAGAAAAGTAAAGTTTTCAATTAAAAAAAGTAATTGAAGAAAAAATATATTTTTCTAACAGCATAGTCTAATTTTCAACTGAAATAATAAATTCTAATCAAGAAGATGAATAAAGATTTTTCGTTCAAGAAAGAAAAAAAAATTCATCCGAATTGTTGAATTTTGAAGCCAAGAGCAGAACTTTCTGTAAAGCAGTTGCATTTTTAATCATAAAATATGTACTTTAAACAAAGTAGGTAATTGTTAACCAAACGGTTGCGTTTGTAATTAAATGAGAGGAAATTTGAAACAAAGAAGATTACTTTCCCACAGAAAAAGTACAATTTCGAACTAAAAATTTAAATGGAAGACTAAATTTTCAGTTCAAAAATTAATTTTTTCCAATACCAAAGACGTATTCACAAGTCAAAAGACGAATTCTCTGCGGAGAAGATAAGTCTTCAACAAAAACTTGATTTTTAGCTGAACAGCTGCATTTTAAACCAAAGAACCAAGTAATTGCATTTTTATCCAAGAAAGGGACAATTTTAAACTAAGACGGTATTGCAGCCAAACGATATTCACGATAATATGGAAATCGTCCCGATTATTTCCCTTTCCTTACGATGATTACATATTTTTCGGCTAACTCCAGATTTTGACAAATGAAAAGTTTTTTTCAAGTACAGCATTTTATTCTGTTGAACGGTGCACAGAAACTGTTATTTCTTTCAATAATTTACATAACGCTTTAGAAACTTATGTTTTTTTTTTTTGTATTTTTTTTTTTTTAAATGGAGAATTGTAAATGCTTTATGCACTGACCACATCCGAACTTTAGGGGCCGTAAGCCCTTAAGGAACGAAGGTGAGTGTGGGACTTGTCCTGAAAAAAAAACGGCCATACCCACTAACGAACTCCTTTGTACCTACCAACCCATGTTCCCGGAACCGCTTTCGCATTACTTCAGGAACATGGGAGTAAGGCCATTTCGCCGTGCCTCGGCGCTCGTCTGCTTTTGCCAACTTGGACTTCTTTTCTACTTCTTCTCAGAACAGCCCAGCCATGATGTACGCATCGTCCTCAATAGCGCACCAATAGCGCACAACGGGCTCGTCGGCTTTCGACATCATGGCTGGGTGTATATGGAAGCTGCTGATTCACTTCGTTGCTGGCTTCCTCTTCTTTTTTTTTGAGTCAGCGTCGTTGCCCAGCCAAGATGTTACGCATCGTCCTCAGCAGCACTACAATGTCGTGCAACGGGCTCGTCGGCCTTCGAGCATCCTGACTGGGTGTGGCTGGTTGGGCCGCCCCTTCGAACGTCTGACTCTTCTTGCTGGGCCTCATGTTGGGGCTTCTGCATGACCTGATGAACCTTTGTGTCCCCAATCCAAGGTGAACGCATCGTCCTCAGTAGCATGACAGCGTCACGCATCGGGCTCGTCGGCCTTCGATCATCCTGGTCGGGTATGGTTTGATAAGAACTTTTGTTATGGTGCTTGTTCTACCTAGTTCATCTCGTGTTTTTTCTGTCGCAAGATGTTTTCGACGTAGTCAGCTACCGCATTCCAGATTTCCTCGCTTCGCAGCATCTCTGCTATCACGTTCTCTGGCGTGAGGCGTCCTGCTTCTCTTTTGAGCCTGTCTCGATGCCCGATCCAGCGTTCACAGTCAAAGAACGTGTGCTGTGCGTCGTCTCGTTCGGCTTCGCAGTAGTTACACTTCGGACTCCGAACTTTTGCTATCTTATGTAAGTAGGCTTGAAAGTAGCCATGGCCCGAGAGGAACTGGGTCAAGTAATAGTTGACCTCTCCATGATGACGTCCAATCCACACGCTCAAGTCGGGGATCAGTTTCGCGGTCCACCTGCCTCGACGGTCGTTATCCCACCGTCTTTGCCAGCATTCTTGCGTATATGCTCTGGCCTCTTCCTTGGCGACCTCTTTTCCTTTGTCCGGGATTGCCTCAAATATCCGCTTCTTTTCTAGGGCTAGTAGATCGATCGGTATGATTCCCGCAATCACAAGTGCTGCGGGCTCCGAAACGGTGCGATAAGAGCACGCAACTCTCAGTGCGCCCCTTAGTTGAACCGATGCCATCCTTTTCCTATATTTTTCCTTCTTCAGCGCTTCAGCCCATATTTCGCTTCCGTATAGAAGAATATTCTGGACTACCGACATCAATAGTCGCCGTTTAGATGGTCTTGGGCCGCTGACATTCGCCATAAGCCTACTTAGTGCCATCGTCACTGCTGCAGCTTTGTCAGAAGCCTTTCTAATTTGTTCCCAGAAGGTCAGCTTGGTATCCATCATCATCCCAAGGTGTTTTATAGCCCCCTTGGTCTGTATCGTCTCCGTGCCCACTTGCATCTCTATTATGGTGGGGATCAACTTTCTGGTGACTAGCACCGGCCGTTATTTTCTTTCTTCTGGTTCCGCTCGTTGTCTCGTATTCAAGAACTCTGTCTTTCAGATAACTCTTGATTATCCGTTGGAGATACTCTGGTACCTTAAACTTCTCTAGGGCTTGGATCATATCGCTCCACCTGGCAGAGTTGAAAGCGTTTTTTACGTCCAACGTCGCCAGGAGGACGACCTTCTTGGAATATTGATTTCCGCTTTGTGCTGCGTTGATTGTCTGCACAATCTCTCCAACTGCATGGATAGTCTAGCGTCCTCTCCTAAAGCCATACTGTCTGGTTGACAGATCTCCGCCCTTTCGGATAGCCGCCTCCAAGCGGGGCCTTAGCAGCTTCTCTAGGAGTTTCCCCGCAGTGTTCAGCATGCACAGGGGACGATATGCTCCTGGTGATGCTGGATCACCCTTGCCTTTGCTGATGAGCACTAACCTTTGAGTTTTCCTCTGCTTGGGAAAGATGCCTCCCCTTAGACAAGCATTGTAGGTGTTTAGCAACACCTGTGGGCAGGCACGCGCCACTGCTTTCAGCGCCTCTGTTGGAATTCCGTCTAGTCCAGGGGCCTTCTTGTTCTGCAGACCCCTAACTGCCTCAAGAAGCTCCTCCATTGTGAATGGCGGTATTTCCGCGGCCGTGGCCCCATCGCTGACCTCTTGTCTCACCGGATGGGTGGGGAAAAGACTATCAACGATGTTGTCCACCACGTCTGGTTCCATCGCCCCACATGTTGAAAGGGCTCCAAGCTTTCGCGTGACGATTCTGTAGCCCAGACCCCAAGGTTCGTTGTTGACGTCCTCGGTAAGGCCAAGCCATTTCTGCCTCTTACTCCTCTTGATGGCGTTTCGCAGCTCCTTCTTATTTCGCCGATGTTGAGCCACAGCTGGGATTTCTATTGGTTTATCCCCTCTTCTTTTTTTCCTCGCTCGCGTTGTTTTTCGCCTACTCTGCAGGCATCTGTTGCGAAGTACGGCTATTTCCTCCGTCCACCAATAATTGGTGCGTCTGTTTTTTCGGCTTCTTTTTCGGGGCATTGACGCATCGCAGGCCCGGTGAATGAGTTGCATCGTGGCGTTTACAAGGGTTTTTGCTCCGCTCACTTGCTCAGCACTGTCGTGGAGGGCAAGCAGGGCTTCTTTCCCTTGATTATTACCTTATTCAGATGTTCCTCGTCCATTTTCGCCGTGTTCCATCCCAGTTGTTTGGGGAGGTGTCTTACGGTCTGCGTCGTTCTTCCTAGGCTGAGGCTAATATATTGGTGATCGCTCCCAGTGTAATCTTCGATCACCTCCCAGCTTTGCAGCAGAGGAACCAGGCTTTCTGTTGCCAGAGTGATATCCGGTATCGTTCCCTTTTGACCTGCTCGTCTAAAGGTTGCTGTACGCCCTTTGTTAATCACCAGTAGACCTGTTCTGGCCGACATTTCCATTATCCTTTTCCCCCTTGAGTCCGGCTTTGGCGTGCCCCATTCAACCGCTCTTGCGTTGAAATCACCGGCCACCAGAACCATGTCCCTTTCCTCTCGGATAAAATCCTCGAGATGGTCCAGCTTTTCCTGGAAGTCAAGGATACTCTCGTTGGGAGTGAGGTAGCAGCTGACATATGTAATGCCTTTGCTCCTCAGCCACACGAATCCGTTTTCGGCTCCATGTACGCCGATAGGAACTTTCCCTGGATCTGGCACCCAAATGGCTGCCGTGCCAAGGTTGTCTTCAACCCATGCCGGGCTATTCCTTGCCTGGTATTGCTCGCTTATGATTAGCTTGTCAACCTCTTTTTCGACAATTAAGTTTTTCAGAAGGTCGTCAGCCAATCTGCTCCTGTGAAGATTCCCCTGTAGCATCTTGATCATTGGTTATTGGGTTTGACCCTGGCCAATGCCTGTCTAAAGACTTTGCATGAGCCCGAACCTGGAAAATGATTCAAAACCTCCGGTTTTTCCTTCAGTTCTGTACAAAGTACGCATTGAAGGGGTTCCGCGCAGGAGGCTGCTTTGTGACCCCCTTTACCACACTTTAAGCAGAGGGTGGTGCGATCCGGCCCCCTGTAGCCTCTGGATTGGTGTCCGTAGTCCCAGCATTTGAAACACCGCTCGACTAGAGTTTTTCGCCTGATTTTGCTGCATATCCATCCCACTTTTATACGGGAGGATTCCAGCAGTTTGTTGGCTTCCTGTGCATTGATTTGAACGATCGCTAGGATCTGTTCCCTTCTGTTGGGTTTCGTTATCGAAACCTTCGCATCTCCCATTTTTTCGTCAAGGTCTCGCTTAAGCGCCTCTTCGACGTCTTCTTTCGTGGTAACGCAGTCGATATCCATTAGCTCGAGCGTTACTCTGGGAACTAGATTCCTCATAGTACCCATGTCTCCCAGTTTCATTTTAAGGGCCTCACTAAAAGCTTTTATGTCCTTCGTTTGTTTCCCCAGTTCGAGCAAGACGTCTCCATTCCGGGTTCGGCGGATCGACTTAATATCCGTCTCGGTTTCTTCCGGTTTTATTTTGCTTTTTATATCTCGTAGCACATCTGCATAATTTTTCCCGCTTGCGGGTTTTATGAGGAGTGCTTCCGATCGTTGACTCCTGCCAGTCTTTTGACGGCGTGTCTTCTCCCTTCCTGTCTTCTCAGCAGGTCTTCCGTCTTTTCCCGAATTTTCTCCTCGGGGAGTGGCATTCAGAGTTTGTTGGCTGGTTGCCTTCCTCCTACCCTGAACGGTTATCCACTTGACGGGTGTTGACTCGTCCCTCTTCTTCTTATCTATCGGCGTAGCAGCTTGGCTCTCTGCCGGGCTTGATGCCGATCTCTTGTTTGTAGGCGGAGCAATCGGTGTGCTCGCGAGCCTTCTCTTCTCTCGCGCGAGGTCCAGCGATTGAGCAGTAAGCCTATCCTGCGCCTTCTTCTCAGCCTCTCGCTCTTCGTTGAGCGTTTTAAGAGCAGTCTTCATTTCAACAAGTCCATCCTTGATGATTGTGTTGACGTTCCTCTGCCGTTCCCCGGCTTCGTGCATATTCGCCGTAGTTGTTTCCATCTGACGGATTATCTTTCTGATGGAAGTTTCAGACATTTGCAGTTGCATCATTAGCGCTACCACCTGATCCGTGATCTCTCCTACTCCATTTTTTTCGTTTTTCCTTGTTTCATTTTTGTATGTTTGGTCCCCCCCAAAATCCTTGGGACCGGCACTGACCACCGGGGCTGGAACCCGATCGGAATCAGTGAGGAGATTACTACTCCCTTGGGGTATGTTGTTTTGCACATACGTACTCATGATTGGTTCGAATTCGGGGTTCCTTCCCCTAGCTGGTTTTTGTCCACCCCGGGTATTTGATTTTCCCGGTACCACCCATATCTGGGAGGCGTTCCCCTATCCGCAACCTGGGGAGGCCCCCGCTGGGGGACCAGCAACCCCACACGGGAGAAACTTATGTATGAAACAATTGAATCATACATGATACACCAAGCACTTTATGAATAAGTAATATTTAAATATGAGCATGAAACAATCACGTGTAAGCCCAAAACGATTCGAGTGTACTTTCTGATTATCACACATGAGTGAAAATACATTTACAATGCATGTATAACTTGAAAATTAGGTTTCGTCAAAATGTAAAGCCTTGTGAGCAACACAGTATTATTTAAAAAAAATATTTCCTAATTTTCAGAGGGAAGTCGCTGCGATCACTGAATTTCACACTGAAATATCGATAAATGTAGAGAGTATTATTTTTACAGGCTAAGAGATTTCACTGATAAATCAGCGATATTTCACGGAAATCATTAAAATTTTCTTCTCGATAGCGATTAATAGTGAGATCATTATTTTGATTCAAATAGGTTAACAACATTTTTCATTTCTTTCTTTGTAATGCTGTGACAAAGAAAGTTAAGCAAAGCGGCGAACAAGTTTCAGAATGTAAAAAAATTAAAAATATTATAATAATTCCAGAAGCACGGAAAACCATACCCCTAAAGAACTTTTATTTAATGCTTCCTTCGAAATTCTTCCATTACAAGAAGAATTTCTTCAAAAAGTTCATCTTGTTGTTCTTCGGACAATGAAATCCATTCTTTTTGAAGAAGGTTGAGAAACCCATCTCGGGTTGTTACTAGCTTCTTCTTTTGTGGAACAAGAACCGGATCCGTCGTTTGTAGTCGAGCTTGCAATATTTGTGTTTTCAAATCGATCATTTTAGTGCACATTGAGGTAATTCCATGAAAATCAGTCGAACACTGCAGAATTGCGTCTTCAATCTTTTTTGTTTGCGTATCCTTCACTCTTTTCTTCTCTTCTGCAAATTTGTCTGAAGGTGGCACCTTTTTCACCCGTTTTTGTTTGCTTGCGGGTGTACTGCATGTTTTATTAACATTAATCGAGGAGATAAATGGAGAGGGTATATCCTTATTCTTAGAAGATCGTCCCGATCCTTGCAAGTTTAGTGGAACTTGCATCTGTGTTATATCTTGCAATGGATATCTTTGGACGAATGACGCAATATTGCTTGCATGTTGAGACGCCTTGGACACCGATAAAGAGGTATTTTCCGAAGATGTTAGGAGGCCAGGCGAAATTTGTATCGATGCGAAATCCCACAATGGCATTTGGTTTTCAGCGATAGACAAAGATTTTTTTTTTAATAAAGTCGTGGTTGATCTCGGTAGTGAACCACTTAGAGAGCACGTGGGTGCTTGAACCACTGGTTGGGATGGCTCAGGTTCCTTGCCTCCTTTACAGTAAAGTCGATCAACCCCCACTGCAGAAGACAATGATGATCTTTTTTCAGAGTAATTCAAGGGCGAAGAATTATTTCCAGATGACATACCCAATGTAGTTGTTGGAATCAATGAAAGGGTATCCAAGATTTCTTGGGATGGCCCAGCAGTCTGGTCTCCTCTGAACTGAGATTGACTATATGATACAGAAGACGATTCTGGTGTCGTTTCGTACTACGCAGAGGACAAAGAGTTACTCTTCGAGGAGGTCGACAGTGCAGGTGCTTCAAGCACTGAGCGGTTTACCGACATTGGCTGGAATGACCCAGCATCCTCTTCTCTGCACTGAAGTCGATCATCCCTCAATACAGGAGAAAATGGTGATTTGTTTTCGAATTGATTCTGGGGCGAATAGTCATTTTCAGAGCAAGTAGCCAGTATAGGTTCTGGGACCACTGAAAAGTCACCCAATATTTCCTGGGATAGCCCTGCACCCTGGCCTTCTCTGAATTCCAAGAGACAATTTGATACAGACCTCTTCAGTGATGTTGTCAGTAATCCCAGTGGTGAAGAATTTGTAGAACATGGAAACCTTTCATCAGACGAATTCACAACAATCGGTGTTAAGTCATTCTTCAAGTCAGTTAAGTCAATGGGACTGGCCTGGCATATCGTTGAGGGAGATTCTGCGGACCTTGAATCCTCTGAATTAATTTCTCCTGCTCCAAGCGTATTACTTGGAGATTGAAGTAAAGAAATTTGCCCTCCCTGCAACATTTCTTTTTTACCTTCAATAAGATACCAATTGCCTCTTGGTCCTTCTTTCGTGGGAAAAGTCATTGACGCTTCTGATGGTTCACTGGAGACAGTATCGGACTTTCCTGGAAGAATGTTTTGTCCTGATGGTTTAGGCGCGAAATGTAGACTCTGCAATGTAATTTGCCCGCTGTTCTTTGACAGCAGAAGTTGCGGATTAATGATGTATGATGGTGCAGTGCCTGAAAAATGCAAATTATTATATTCATAAATCAGTTACATCAATATCACAAATGAGACAAGTATCGCACATGCGGAAGAGATAGTGAGTATTATTTAGGGAATACAAATTTCCAGTTGAAATCTAAAGAAATCATGAGTATTTTTCAAGCAGTCGCATTTAATCAATTTCACGATAATACAAACTAAATGCAAATCAGTTGAAAAATGCTTTGCATACTTGAACCTGCTGCACTAGCACCAATGTCGAGATGAGCGCTTGTAAAGAGGTTACAGCTGCGCGGAGATTGATATCTGAAATTACAGTAGAATTAAATTATTGAAGAAGTGCTGTTTTTAATCAAAAAAGTTACTTGTCAACTGCATTGAGTTACAATTTTTAGATAATTCTAATTCATGGTATCACTCACTTTCTGTGTGTAATGTGAGCTTTCATGAACATCATGTCATTATAATACGTCCAGTTGACGTTATTCATCTTATCATGTCGTATAAAAAGATCTTTTAATTTTTTCCAACGGGCTTTTGGATCTGAAAAACAATGTGTCTTGTGATTTTGGATTTTTAATAGATATTTTATAAAAAATAATTAAATGATTGAACCAAAAGCCATTAAAACCAAAGCAATTGAACTTTAACGTACATGGAACCATCGAAATTAATAAACTGAGTGCGCCGTCAGGATAAGACCCGTTGGTATAATCAATTCATAGTAGAAAATCAGCAGCAATGCACGATTCAGCAACGACAAATTCACGAAATTTTTTTTATTTTCAGGTAGGAATTGATTATACAGACGGACATGCCGTCACACTAACATGCATTATTAGCGGAGTACGGCTTAGAATACAACTAATAGAATGCCGTTTCTTGTGTACTTTACAGAAAAAACAGAATTATATTGGTTGTACTCTAATCCGTGCTCTATTAATCTGTCATGCGATAAAAGGACGTCCCATTGTCACCCCCATCACATCCAAAAATTATATAGAGAAGTCGAATTTAAACAAAAATAAAATGCATTCATAAATTCAGCGAACACATTCCATAGTAGTCTAGGGATAATTTATCAAATAAAATCACTAAAATTCACCTTCGATGTTATATCCGAGTTCGGCTAACTGCGAACGCACACGTGCCCAGACATGGCTGATATTTTCTTCCGTCATGTTGCCATTACCCTTTCGTTACAAACAACTATAACACTTCACAATTTTAATTAATTCCCTGTTTTCACGCTGATAATGACTGTTTTTCTACAATGCGAAGCCAAATTTTTGATATTCAAATCGAAAATTATAAAAAAATTTTGCTCAGTACGCTCAGCACTTTAACCTTTCATTGTACTAATACCTCATCTTTGCCTATACGCCTGTTGGATAGCTACGACAGCGCCACCAATTTTGAACTATTGGGAAAAATTTGAATTTCAGTTCAGTGTTAACGTACAATCTTAAAGTAAAGAATTAATTTTAAACCGAAGATTAACATTTTTGATAAAAATGATTTGATATTGTCTGCTTTCTTTCATAAACATTGCCTAAATAACTTAGATATACCCAATAGATCGCGTATCAGATGGCGCTGTTGTCAAAGTGTGCGTGGCGCGGAGGACTATTTTTCCACGACTTCGTAGTTCATCCGCTTGCACTACGTTTTTCATTGCAGATGGCAGCACTATACGAAGCGGGAATGTTTAAGAAAAGGAATTTATGTAACATTTTACTTAATATAGTCTATCTCATGAAATAAGTGTATGCATGTATGTTTAACATTAAGTAATTATAGATAATCCTGTATCGAAATCGATACAAACAAGAGAATAATAATAGAGGTCAAGTTGTGGTGGTATTTAGAGATCCTATAGGAAGAGTTGGAAAACAAACTCACACAAAAGCTCACACAGACTTATTACTGGGATATTTCTCTCTTATTAGGAACTTATTTTACCGATGGTGTATGACGTCATGCCAAATATTTATATTTCTCATCTCGTTTAATGCGATAGAATGCGATAGAGATCCGATTAACTAGATTAGAAGGCATCGGAAAAGGGAAAGACGGAAGAAAGTGAGGTTATATTGATACAAATTTATGAGTATTGGTTACTTAAGTGCTTATTGGATCCTTAGTTTTATTCTACAATCGACATGGCAGCAATGCAGGATGGTGATGATGCCTTCGATCAAAATGAGATTTTGATTCAATTAGTTGAGGGTCATCCAAATTTATGCAATAAATCATTGACAGCGTATAAAGATAATGACCAAAGAAGGAGATCTCTCCAGAAAATTGCTGACAAAATGTTTCAGTTAACTGAAAGCCGTACAACAGGTACGTTCTAAAATATTCAGTGTTATTAGATGGGTTAAAAAAAAACTGGTATGATATTCAGATACAAACAAATGTCTATATTTAAAAAACCAAAAGTGGGTGAATGCATGTGTGAGTATATTATCGATGTAGAAATAATCTGGATACCTATAGATTATAGAATTTTCACGATTTTTGAAGAATAAGACGAATGCATCTATTATTTCCTATAATAATGATAGAAAAAGTAGTTTTATAATTGAAAGAAGTGGCAGTACAGAACTAGATAAACATTTTTCAAAAAAGCGAAAAAAAATTCTGTAAATTCGAAATGACTATTTTAAGATAAAATAAAAATACAACACAGAGCAAAAGTTTTGTTCGCTAGATATTAAGTTTTAGAATACAGGTAAAAAAGGTTTGATGTAACAAGGTTTGCAATTAAAAATCGAGTTTTTTTTTTTCAAAGACAAAAAATCCCTCTCGAGCTCTGCGGATGCTGAATAAGAATGAAACATGTTTGAATGAAAACACTTAATCTGTTCTGAGTGAAAAAAATTCAAGATCGCGATCACGATAGTACGGCAGACATTTTTATGCTAAAAATAAAAAAAAAGTCTGAAATATTTTTTTTCTTTGAATTATAATAATTTCAAGAAATTTCAATGCAAAAAGGTTGGAACAAAGTATTACTACTTTAAAATTTGAAAAAAATTTGAAATAAAATTGTAGTACATTTTTTTTTACTTATAAAAGTTCCATAATGTGTATGGGATTTTTTAAGAATGTTTGATGCAATAAACCTATTTTCCAGTTTCGATAAAGATATGGATTAACTAGTTCTGTACTGCCACCCTTCAATTATGCGATTGGAAGTGGCAAGTCGTTGTTCATAACTAAAATGTTGATTTCATTTAAATAATCGCTGTTTGTGTATTTTTACTCAGATGTTTGGCGGATTTTTCAAAAAAATATAGTATTTCATTTTCAAAAAACAGGCTTGAGGGAGTTCTAGTTTTTTTTTAATTCTGTCAAAACTCCGAATAATGTATTTCTACCCAAAGTCAGGGGTCATTTTGGCACCAAAAAGAGCACTTTGTAAGGGTGACATCTTAAAAATAAAAAAGAAAGCCCTTTTTGGACAACAGTATTAAGCATACTTTTCAAGTTGTTATTATTTTTTGATTTTTTCTTTTTAAATTAAACTTTTACGAAAGAAACTAGAGTCCTATTCTTAAACGCCACATACAAAAACATAAAAGGGGGAAAAATAAAGAAAAATCCTTTATTCGTTCATTGCTTATTAATAATTCTTTACTTCTCAGTGAAACACATCGTAACTCGATGGAAGCTGTTGTACAGAAGGTATCACCAGGAATACAAGAAGGAGAAGAAATATATTCAATCTGGATCAGCAGCTCCTGAAAATGAGCCGCCCACTTGGAAATATTACGATCTGATGGGTTTCCTTGAGCAACATATTCAACACACAAAGTAAATGTAAACTTAAGTATTTTTACATTTTCGATTTCAGTTGGTTAACTTTTTTCCATGTTTCCTGGTTTTCTCATTCTTTTCCTTGAATTATTAGAGACCGTCACCAAAGTTTCCTTTGGGTCTTCATGAGACGAAAACAAAATCTCTTAGCAAGGTTCCTTTGCCATTGCTTCAAACCAAAGGTGCGAACACCAAAAACGTTTCTATTGATTTTGTATCTGGGATGTGTGACAACTACTTTCCGAAGAAAAAAATCCTCGCTGGAGCCATTTTTGAAAAAAAAATCAATTTTCAATGTTACAAAATCGAAATACCCAGTTTTTCTCGAAAACAAAGCGAGATATGAAAAAAAGTTGAGGAAGCAAATATGTTCCTTGGAAAAATTCCTACAAAAAGACCCCCTTCTATAATCGTAATCTCTCCTTTTTTTGTGGGAAACTTGATTTATCGATTAGAGTATAAATTTCTTTTTTTCTTATTTCTTGTTCGCGATATAATCATTTTATGTAGCAAAACTTGGAATGTACTAATACACACATTTGTTTACACTACGAATTTTTATCGCTTGAAATATAGAAAATCAAGTTTCTCAAGAAAACGATGCAAAGTGGGTTTCTCAATTTAAAAAAATTTTAAAGTGGACTTTTTTGAAACATTTCTTCGGAGAATATTTTGTTTTTCATCAGAAGATAATATGAAACATTATATATACAGAATCAAGAGATACATTCTAAGTGTTCACACCTTTGGATGAAAGAACTAGCTAATTGTAGACTACGCAAACGAATCGAAATTGAGGGCTATCTTAAGGCTCGGAGAGCGAAAGAAGTCGTTTTCTGTTTCATTTTCGTGACAGTCCGTGTTAATTCTAAGAATCCTGATAATCGTAAATTTATCCTTCTTTTCTGAATTTCTCATTGGTTTACATATACAACTTTCTGAAGAAACTATAAATTGTAACGTAATTTTTATTTTATGCTTTTCAGGACAGCGAGCAATTTCAAACTAGGTGGAGATGATGACGATTGGGAGACTGACGAATCTGACGTTGATAATGATTACATTGAACATGGCGATGACCAACAGTACGTTCATGCGACATCAGCACATGAAATAAATAGTAATGCTCCGAATGAAATAGAAAGTGTAGATAACGCGGAAAATGTCAGACCTGTAGACGATTACGACAATGATTATATGCTCATTTTTCGCTATGCATGGCAAAATATTCCAGAGCAGCATCGTCAAAATTGCTTCTTCAAGTTGAGAAAAATGATTCGCAACAAGAAAAAAGGGCTTCATGTACACGATTAGAGGTAGAAACGTATTGAAATACTAAATTCATTATGCTGCGTAACATTGTTATACTATGTTTCTAAATCTAACTCCACAATATTCATTTAACAGTTTTTTGACCATATAATGTTCCAATATGACTGCACTTTGGCAGTGTGATTTCAGAAATGTGTGACTTCGAATATTGTTATGCGAATTTCAGAATTTAGTCAAGGAATCCCTAAGACAATGTAATGTTTATCCGATACTTACTTTACCGTAATTCTTTCGCAACAACTCGCGTCCACATACATTGATATACCGAGTTGGAAATTTGGGAAATTGATTTTAAAAAATTAATGTTTGAAAATTTGTGGACATTATTTTTTTGTATTTTTTGTATTAAAAAAAATGTCGTCAAGGTAGGAATGGGGTAAGTATTATATGGTCATAATGTAAAAAATACGTGAAGAAGAGCCCACGTGGTTCTGTACAGAAGATGTGGAAACGTTTTCAATATATTTCAATAACTTGTCTTTTTCGAGATAAAATGTATTTTTTGAAATACTTATAATTTTCAATTGGTCGTAAGACAGTAAAAACGCAGGATTCACGTTTCTGCTGATTGAAATTTATTGATTCGTTGGCAATGTAATTTTTAGAAATAAACTCAATAAAAGATAAGTAAAAAAAAATTGTGCAATTTCTTTATTCTTTTAAAATTAACTTCAGATTGTAATGCAATTCTAAAGTTCTTACGAGGATCGCAGTCCATCTACTCTTATTTATCTATTCCGATAATTTGATTTCCTTTTTACAAAAATATCAAGAAATTGGAAACCAGGAGATACAAGTGTAGGACAAAGGAACTAAATTTTGAAAATTGCAAATAATTTTATGTTCAGAAGAGTGGCGAATTCGAGCATTGAAAAAGCAGAGGTAATTTGCAGCTGATTCATGTATTGCTTTCGTTTTATAATTTTTATATTTGTAAAATGTGTTGAGAATTTTTATCTTTATAATTTTACCCTTATTAGAGTTTTTTTTCACGAGTTTGAGGCTGTCAGAAATGTGGACAGATGTTTGTGTTTACTGCTATTGAGAAGATAATAACATACCTTGTCTTCAACAATAAAATCTAAAACTATCTTCGCTAATGATTACAGACAATTTCGATTCTTATATACAAAAAGGATTAGAAGGTGTTTATTAAGAGGTATATAATTGATTTTGCAAATTAAAAAAATGATGAAGACCTTCAGAAAATGTGATAGGTCCTGAGAAAAAGAAAACATAAGGCAGATCAACTGCGAAAGCAACGTTTTTCAAAGCTTAATGAATTAAAGATATCAAAAATGAAAAAACGTAACGTCAATTAGAAAGTCCTTTCACACAATTCACGATATATGCAAACACGAGAACATTTTTAATAAGAGAACTACAGTCATTATACAAATTTCATTTGTATATCTACAATTCATGCATATGTACTTTCACATATTACAAGAAAATCATTAGTCTACATTTTTTATTTATATTTCAATGATTGCAATGCAATAGGGTGAGTTCCACATGTGTACCACGTTGAGGTCAAGCTTTTGAACGTATTTTTTTACTTTATACACCTACACATCTCGAGTGTTTTTCCAAAAAATTATTATTTGATACTATTTCGCGGTTATCGTAAACTTTACGAAAATTGTACAATAATATTATAAAGAGTAGCTATTTCACGGAGAAAAATTTTGAAATTGAAAAATTGATCTCTGTACCATGGCGACTCCTATGGACTTCCTTTTTTGATTCAAATTTGTATTATTTTTCAAGTCGGTTTTGCTCCAAAAAAATCGAGAAAAAAATTATTATTAATTACTATTCTTCAAATGAAATAAACTAATTATCTTATGGGTAATTGTCAAATTGAAGGCAAACTTGAAGTCCCAGTAATATAACATTAACTTAGAAACTCGGGCTGATTTTTTTTTTAATTTAATGAATACTTATTATCATCCCCTATGAAATGCTCAGTTCTTTTTTTTCATTTCTGTTCCTATTTAGTTTAATATAATATAAGAACACCCGAAACGTCATTACCGTACGGCGTCCCAACCTGACTTTGCACAAGGATAAACTGATTTTCTCCTTTTCTTTTAGACAGTAACCTGAAAAACGCTTAACGTATCGAGTTTGCAAACTTCACATAAACATAAATTTAATGAATGCACATTTTTTAGGTCAAATAAATAATTCTGCAAAAGCCTTGAAGTCTGTCCCTCAATTTTTGCCATTTTAGACGTCATTACTGTACGTCTTCTTTTCTAGTAAAATATTTCAGATACAGTTGAGTAATAAATACAGAAATAGTAGGCGTATCGTTTAATAAAAGATTTTATGAAATTGAGCTTAAAATATCAACTCTCTTTTTCGTGAATCCGATATTAAAACTGAAAAGTACATCTTGACAACAAAAACGTCATTCCCGTACGTGCGTTAAAAACCAATTTCGGGGTGAAAAAAAAATTATAAAAACCTTTCCGTTACTTGATTGGTGGTGTTTTCTTTCATAAGTAGGTAACTTTTTATAATTAAAATCTGTTATTTTTTTATAAATATTAAAAAAGGTTAAACTTAAACATTTTTCTCGCATCATTACCGTACGGTACTATAGAACAGCATACGACTGATTAAATGCTTGTGCGCATGGATTCATTATTATTTCTTATTTTCATAACTGTCCCTTTTGGATTTAAAATTCTTACATGTGATAAGATCAATTTCCGTTATGAAATATTCAATTCCTAATAATAATATGATTGCCACTGTTGGTGCTAAAATTTGCCTACAATTTGACAATTACCCTTATACTTTTGATCCGGAAAGTTATAAATCCATTACACAATTTTGAGGTAAGAAACAAAGTCGAGAAGAGCTTTGATGATTTAGCAATCATTTTTTGAACTCCTACATTTTACTCTATGAAAGGGCACCCTTTTCTATCTTCTTGCTTCTTAAATAATTTCCGCTCTCTGACCAGACGTTTCTATTGGTCATCAATTCAGCGCTGAACCAAACAAGAAACGGTGGAACGCGAAACGATAGTCCGCCGAGTGAATGTTGGCAACAACGTGCGTATGACGTCAAATACACATATACGTTCGAACATCGACGCTTACGACTCTCATTGTGAACTGGCCCCCAAAGAAAGGATAAAAGTAAAATTAACTCGATTGGCATGCAATTCCGGCGTGATATGTACGGTTAAGCGCTATTGGAGAAAGCTAGTAATGAGAGAATCCTCAAAGAATGTGATAAAGAGAGACACTGGTTGAAAAGTGTGAAGGAAATTCGTTGAGATGGTTTGAGAATGTTGAGATAATGAATGATCAACGACTGACGCAACAAATATATCCAAGTAAAGTAAATGTCACCGTACCTAGAGGCAGACCAAGAAAATAATGGTTAGAATGTGTGAATGAGATTTCTATTCGAAGATATATAAAAAGACATAATAACACCAGAGCTTACATGAGGAAATGCATGGACGTGAAGGAAGCTAAAGAGGTATGCCGGGGCGGAAAAGTGAGGGGACAAATAGTTTATAGGAAATGCATGGGGAAGAGTGGCAGTGGAGTAAATTACGCCTGACACGAAAAACCTTGGATGCTAACGGGCCTGAGTGGAGTGCTTTACATAATTACTTTTTTAAGCTCTTCGCCTGGGGTGATTTCTAGAGACATTGGTTATCAACCTAGCTCGGAATATAGTTACAAAACGAACGTGCTATTCAAATAAACAACATGGTAATTACAGATTAGTCTCAAAATCTATGTATACCCCCCCCCTCCCCGCCTCATTATGCCTTGTACAATTCCCTTTCTTATTTTCCTTATATGAACTTACTGATGCTCAGCTAGAACCAAGTGAGTCAAGCTTACCTGGAAAGGAATATGGCTCAATGGTATGAAGATTGAAATAATGATAAAGATAACCGAGCGTATTGCACAGCTTTAGTTCAAAATTAAAACGGCGAGAGGGCATGCATCAAATGTTCAGTGCGTGATTAGCTACATAACATCAAATAAAAAATTTACTTCAAAAGTGAGGGCACTTGCTCGAAGCTTAAGAAACGTCAATCACACACTGAACAAGCTTAAACCGTGGATCATAAATCAGCACTGAATGCAAAACATAAGATTTCGTTCAACAGCCAAAGAGCTTCTTGAACGGCAGGTGATGTGGTTTTAGGAAAATATCACGTTTTTTACTCTACCTTCCCTTCTGTTCAATAAAATGTCATGTGCCCTTCAAAATCCGGTTAGTTCAAAAGAGATTCAAGTTCCATGTGTGCAAGTATATCGAGATACTTATCAGATAAATGAAGACGATCCAGATATATCAATTTTCCATAACTTCTACTGAAGGAAAAGTTTGCAACGTTCAGAAGAGGAGTGTCCGTCAATTACTGATGAAGAACTGAACGAAGTTATCGCTAGAACTATGAACTTTGTAGCGCCAGGGCCAAATGAAAGGAACGAATTTTAGTGGAAGAAGTTCACTTCTATGCACCAACATCTAGCTCGTATATTTACTACTTTCTTAAACGGAGAGCAACCCAACCCGCAGTGGTGAGAGGAAGGACGCACTGTAAATATCAGCTACAAGCTATTCACTAGCATCCTCAAAGAGAGGATATCAATATCTATCGAGCCTGTATAGAGTGCAATAGTTGAACAACGGGATGCAAGAGAGGGCGGGCAGGTTGCAAGGAGAACCCGTTAATAGACAGGTGCATTACCCAGGATTCGATCAGGTATCTACGTAAATTGTCCATTGCTTGGATTGACTACCGCAAGGCATTTGATAACATGAACAATGAGTTACACATCAAGCTCGTCGAGTGCCTGGAGGCGCATTCAAGAATAGTGAGATGCATAAAGGAGCATATGCTCTTGTGACGGACAAGATTTGTCGTAACATCTGTCAACAGACAGGTGACTGCCAACTATATTACATATAAGAGGGGCGTCATTCAAAGAGACTTTCTCAGTCCGATACTTTCCTGCAAATTCCTGTTGCCTCTACTTTTTGTGCTCCGTGGCAATAGCTCTGGATACCTATGTGGGAAAATAAGGTCAACCACCTATTTTGTATGGATGGCCTTGAACTTTTTGCCAATTCCAGAGAGGAACTTGACATCCTTGTTGGCATGACCTTTGGACTGGACAAGTGTGACTGCGTCCACCTCAACAAAGAAATACTAGGAACTACATCATCGCGTGCCGATCAGGATTTGCAACTCATTCAAAAAAGGTATTGCCAAATTCTCAGAAAAATGTGGGCTTCCGAATTATCTGCATCAAAGAACGGTTCGGGCTACAGCCTGCTCAGTTTTAAATAGCACAGATTTTCTTATGTGACTCCTACATCTACATGCAGTCATCAATGCTGCGGTGTTTCTTTACCGTGCCGGATAGGGCCGCAGAGAAGGTTGGTCTACCATTTGATTCCAGCCGCACTACACATGGCCTAGCATCACTAACACCTTTGGTAGTGAAAAGTCGTGTAGAGGAAGCAGAAGATTTGCTTTTACAGAGATAACATGCTGATCAGCCTGTACATGGCAAATTAAACAGCATTATACGTAGACAAGATCTACCGATTTGTCTAGCCAACATGTTTCTCAAGTCTGCTAGATTGAGATCGGAGACTGAGGGATCTCTTTTTCCTGTCAAGACGGCGTTATAGATACCTTAGTTCACCGCAAGTAAGTAACGAATGTACATTTAGGCGATACCAACAGCCGAGCATGCAAGCAAGAGCCAGAAACACTTGGACATGTCATCAGTGGTTGCTCAAAATATGCATGCTACGGGTACATTCAGAGACATCATGCGGCTCACAAAGTGTTATATCACCGTCTTCGACAGTTATACGGTGTTGATATAATGTCCGTCTTACCATACACCGTACAAATCTTGGAAAAATCAGGAGCTCGAAATTCGATACATATCATTTAGAAGGCCCGATGTAATAATCAATATTTTGAAACCCTGGTCTCAGTTGTTGGCATTGGAACTAACGTATTGTAAGAAAGATGGATCCCTATAAATGGGCTCTCCAGTATAGATGTTGGATCCCGATGGGGCTCTCCAGTGTGATTTCCGGAATTCTATAGAGGGGCTGTCTAGTGTTTATACTCTCGAATTATGAAGAATATGCAAGCAGAATAAAGACTTCCAAAAGAACGACTGGTGTCATGTCTCACATATATTTTTAATGATTTTTCCGTCACTGAAATTGTTAAATATTAGAGACGACCGGTTTGTTGTATTAGTTACACATTTATCATACGCAGCCTCAATAGCTGTTTTCACATTTCTTATTAAATGAAAGGAACGTGAATGCATGATTTATATAATGAAAATTAGATTGCAAAGGCCGCGACCTAGATAACAATACGTGCCGGCACGCGATCGGCCCGACGGGCTGGAGACCAGCGTGCCTGCTAAATGCACGCGACAGGCCGGCAGAGTCGGAATGCGACCGAAAGGCGGACAACGGCAGGCAACGGTCCGGCACATTAGACGCCCGTCGGGCTTGCAAGCGGCGAGGAACGATGGGCCTGCGATTAAACGACCACTGCAGGCTGATAGTGCGAGTATTTTGGGATCGAAAACGCGCATGCGCGTTTTGGGTCAGCTGTTCTTGTCGTGTTTCATCTCGTGTGGCGTTCGCACCCGTGAATTTTCTCTCGGATGTGTGCGATTTGCAAACAATAATTGTTATTCGTTCCAGATAAAATAGAAGAATAAGTAACCCACTTGTAAATGTAGTAATCCACTTCTATAACGGAGTTATACCTTTCATCGTTTGCGGTTTTTGGTATTGTTTTGGCTGTGTGTGGAACAAAAAATTTGTTAGCAATTTTTGGCTGTCGGTGTCCTTCAAATCAAGAAAATTAGCAAACAGCACGAAAGGTAATGAAATTCTGCGTATAATAATATAAAGTTCAAGTTGAAAGAAAAATGTCAATATTATAAAAAGATATTTTTATAATATTGACATTTTTCTTTCAACTTGGACTTATTATACGCAGAATCTCGTAATTACCTTCCGTGATATTTGTAAATTTTTATTTTATTTACAGGAGAAAAGATTTTTTGAATTTCAATCTACTCGCACACTCAGCCTGCATTTTACCGGATGGTAGCCTGCATTTTACCGGATCAAGTTCCTGCATTTTACCGGAGCATGGCCGGCATTTCACCAGACCGCATGCGCCCGACTTCGTGCGGGCCATATAGACATCAATGACGCGCGTATTGAGCTGCGCATGTACCGGCAGATCGGTCTGGTCAATCGGCCCACGTGCCGGCTCATAGTATGCTACCGTGCCGGCATTTTGTTATCTGGGGAGTGCAGTCAGAGTTATAGTGGTGGGTAGGAAATGTTCTGGGGCTCACTATTCCTGACACAGTTTGGCAGACAAAAAGGTTTTCAGTGCTAAAGCTGTGGGAGAGGAAAGTAGGTATGGTCAACGGCGCAAGCTTGGACAGAATGGCACAATGTGGTACAAGGCAGCATGAGATTGAAAGAAAAGAGACATCACGTTGGCAAAAAGTTATAGAAAGTGGGAAAAAAGTGGCATAAGTTTGGTGTGGAATCCATGGAAATCTCGGAATGAATGGAATTCACGGAAATCATCGAATTCAAAGAATTGACCGAATTCACGGAGTTCATCAAATTCGAAGAATTCACGGAGTTCACGGAATTCACGGAACTCATGAAATTTCTTCAGAACACTTTAGTTGAAAATTTAACTATTTTGTAGAAAAAAAATTTTTTTTTCGAAAAGTAAACTATTCCATGTTTGGTTAAAAGTTAACCTTTTAATGTTGAAGATCAAACTGTTTTGATGGAAAATCGTACATTTTGTAGAAAATTAGTTTTTTTTTGTAAACTATCAATTTTTTAAATTGAAAATGTTACTATTCCATTTTTGGTGGGAAATTTATTATTTTTAGTTGACACTTCAACTGTTTCGTAGAAAATTTGTCTGTTCAGATTGCCTCCAGTAGTCTCTTGTATGCTCAAAATCTCGAGTCGCCACAGTACATACAATGACATTGCCGCGATTACAATAATGCGCTGCCCTATTGCTCTCACGTCTTCATCAGGCCACTGTTTCGGGATTGGGTCATTCAAAGTTTAGTCAGACTATCCTCTGGTCAGATTCCACAGTGGCTCTCCATTGAATTATTATACCTTGACACACTTCAAACATCTTCGTGTCCCATCCACTAGCAACAATTCAAGAAATTATACAAGACGTCGTGAATCTCACGTGGAGGCACGTACACACGAAGGACATCCCTGCCGATTCATGTTTCTGAGATCAATTACCAGAGAATTTCATTTCCGATATATATTTTTGGCAGCGTGGTCCTCACTGGCACTCCATGGAGAGGATTCAACCGCGACCGTTATTGCCAAGTCCGCTGCTGTCGCGTAGAACTTGCGAATGGAAGGGAGGCAGAAGCTGTTGCTGTGCTCGCATGAACCATTGCGGGCAAACCTCAACCGTTCCGGCGCGTGACCGTAATACGCACCGCTTTTTTCTATATGGGTAAATCTGGAAATACCACTTTGTCCAAAAAACGTAAGTCCTTTGCCATAATTAAGGGCTCATTGAAGGCTGATTTAATAGCCAAAAGCCAAATTTTGGGCTCTGCATTTTTTTTAAACGCATGATACTCTCAGCTTTAGGTCAAGCTAGCAGTACCATGGCAGAAATATTGCTTATATTTATTTTTCTACAGGAATTGAGGTCTCATTTAAGGCTCTTGCATGACCTCCAGCGTAGATTTTCAAAAACAACAATTATTACGAAAAAAGTACCCTAAAAAATAAATATCAACTAATCATAAAAGTGAGTACATAAGAAATGAAGGCTCATTTTAGGCTCTTTAAGGCCACCAAAATCAATATAATAAATTTCAACGTTTGTGGCAGCGACACAAAAACATTTGAGTACGCGCGACGACAATCAGCTGATATCGTCAGACTTCAGACCCTCCAATTCTATTGCGGTGGTGACCGCGACGGCTCGGGAATCTGACAGTAACTGGTACTGCGTCGGACGCAACAGTCACTGCAGAACCTTTTACGGTGGTGCGCAGTGACTGTCCCGGTGTAGCAGTAATATTTCCGTCATCAACCGTAACCGTCGCTGCCCAGCCACAACATGATTTTTCTGCAGACCTCTTGTGGTCGGCGCAGCAACGGTTACAGTGAAAACTGCACCCACTCTGGTTTACTTCTCTCCGTCTGGGATCGCAAAAGTCACATGAAGAGTTTGTTGATTCAAAGAGCGAAATTCATAACCTCAGTCCATTTTTATATTAGGGAATTTTGAAAGAAGGTGAAAGGCTTACCCATGCACACTTAGCATATTAACAGAAGCCCCCGGTTCTGTTTCCGTGAAAAAATCACCTAACTGCTCTTATTATTCGCAACACTTAGTCCGCGTTAAAATATTTAGGAGTTCAAGCTAACTTGTACTCTGTAAGAGAACGATACTGGTCCGTCGATGGGAGACATGTCACGCGTCGAATGGGAAACCTACCCGCGAATTGGTTCGAATATTCGCGACCATTCCTAAATGTCGGAGTCTACTTCTGCGAAACTTTCTATATAAAAGAAAGACGATGTTGCAATTTCTTGGCAGTATGAAAAGATTCATTTCGCGACGAGGAAAGCTAAACGAAATACGATCCAAAAATGGTACTAACTTTGAAGGTGCTAGCGGACACTCTCACACTAAGGCAGCTCTTTAACTCTAAAAATAGTAATGTGATAGTGAATAGCTATTTGAACTATCTGGGAACAAAGTGGCCCGTCATTCTTCCCAAAACGCCGTACTTCAGCGATCTTCGGGAATCAGCTGTCAAATCATTCAAGCATAATTTCTTACGCATAGTCGGTGATGTTGCTTTAAACTTTGAACATTTATATATACCGAACAAAGCAACTTGTCCAGACCAGAGAATGACAGGCCAGTAACTTGTTAGAACATGCTGTATAAGATCTTTACAGCTGTACTAAATGTCAGGATTGTTCAAAGAGTTGAACCGAAGTGCTTATTTCTTGCTATTTTTTTATAAATGATCAACTGGACCTACATGTTGGTGGCGGAACCATTAGGGGATTAGAAGGGGGGGCTGGTCTTTTTTGTTACAGGGACCCCAAGGCGGTCAAGCCAAGGGCATGCATGCTGGAAAAGGGAGATAGCGCTGTCCCTCTGCTGGAACTATGTTCGAGAGACCTGATTGTGATAGCCATGGGTCTCAAAGGAATTGGGGGGCTCGTTCTGGGATCAGCTTATTTTCCTTATGACAGCGATATTAACCCACCAGTGGAGACTTGCATGTTGGTGGCGCAAATGAGAATGTGTTTGGTGACAGGTGGTGAGAGGATTTTACTGAATTTGTGTGGAAGGTGTGAGTGGAGTGTGAGGGTGGAAGCCGAGGAGGTGAGTAGAGTTGTGTGGGGTGGATTGGGGAGATAAAAAGTGGTTTTTGGCGAGGGGGTGAGGTGGGATTCAGTTAGATAGAGAAAGTTAGGTTAGGATGGCAAGGATTCGGAGGAGTTTCTGGTCGGGAGTCTTGGGCCTTTGAGGGGCCAAGGGTTGTTCTAGTAGAGTTAGGGGATGTTTAGGCAGAGGAAGGGGTGTCTGTAGGGCCTGCGAGGAATGGAAAAGAAAAAAAAATGGACACAGTTACCGGCGGCTGAGCGGGAGGGAAGCAGTGAGAGTGCTGTCAGTGCTGCTAGTGAAATAGACGGGGAGGAAATTTTGCACGTGACACGACGGACAACAGCGCGTGGTTCGGGGTCGAGTAGCGCATCGCGGAGAGGGAGAAGGCGGAACGGTGGGAACGAAGGAAGCGAGAAGGTAAGGGAGAGAGAGGATGGCAAAGAAGAAGGCTTTCGGGATGTTGTTAGCCGAGATCAGGGGGCTGAGGGAGGAAGTGAGGGACGGAAAAGAGACTAGAGAAGGTGGAGGGCAGGACGGAAATGGAAGTGGGAGACGCGAGTGGGGGGAGTGAGATTAAAGGTATTCGGGAGAGGGTAGAGAATATGATAGAAGATAAAGTAGGAGAGCGTAGGAATGTAAACGAGGAGAGGGCGGATAGGGGAAGGATAAGGGCAGTGGAGTTGAGAATGGAGAGAAAAGAAAAGGCAGACAGGAGAAATAATATCGTGATAAGAGGGTTGAAGCTAAAGAGTGGAGAAGAAAGGGAGGGCGTGGAAAAGCTGCCACAGAGCATAGGGTGGGTTGAAGGCAGGGTAGGGAAAATTAACTTGGAGGGGAGGAAGGAGAAGGAAGTGGCGGTTGTGGAGTTGGAGAGCTGGGGAGAAAAGTTGGGGGTGATGCGAAATAAGAACAGGATACAGGATGAGGGAGTTTTTATCGATCACGATTTCACGAGAAAGGGAAGGGATGTGCAGAGAATGCTGTATGACAAGGCTAGGAGGGAGAGGAGAGAAGGGAGATCAGCGAAGGTAGGATATAGAAAAATAAGTGTAGACGGGAAGATGTGGGTGTGGGACGAGGAGAAAGAGGTGTTGAAGGAAGTGCAGGGGGATTTGTTTCGTAAGAAGTAGGGGGGTGGGGGTAATGCTGGGTAGAGGAGTAGTGAAGGTGCTGTACTGGAACGTCGCAGGGGTAAAGAAGAAGGACGAGGTGTTCTGGCGGTATATGCAGGAATTTGATGTTGTCGGACTGGTAGAGACGTGGGTAGAAAAAAAGGAATGGGATAGAATAGAGCCAAAGCTGCCAAGGGGGTGAAGAAGAAAGGAAGGATCAGTGGGGGAATTATAACCGGGGTTAGAGATGGATCAGAGGAAAATGTTCATGGAGGGGAAGGGGAGGAGGGTGCGCAAATGAGGAAAATAGAAACAGGAGGGAAAGCGTGTAAGTTTGTGACGGTGTACAGTAAGGGTGGGATGGAAAGAATGAAATAAAGGGTGGAAGACCTGCTGAGCGACAGAGAGGAGGGTATGGTGGAAAAATTCGCAGTAGAGGAGAGGGTGGAATCAGGCCATCAGCCATTAAGTCTGTGGATGAGAGGTGAGGGAAGCGAAAGACAAGGCGCGGAAGAAGTCTCGATAGGGGAGAGGGTGACCTGGACGAGGTAGGCGATAGAGGAGTATCAGGAGCAGCTAGAAAAGGTACGCTTTGGAGGGGAGTCGGTGGAAGAGATATGGGAGGATCTAAAAGAGAAGATAAAAGGGTGTTTGCAAAAGAAGGTATTCGGGAAAAAGGAAAAAGGAATGGTGACGCCGTGGTGGGATGGGGAATGTAAAAAGATGAAAAGGAAGGTAAAGAGGAACTACACGAAGTGGAAAGAGGGTAATGCGAGAAGGGAAGAGTACGTAGAAATGAGGGAGGGGTTTAGATTGATGTGTGAGAAGAAAGAACAGGAAAAGGAGAAAGATCTGGAAGAGGAGTTAGCAAATGTTAAGACAGAGGGGGACGTCTGAAAAATAATAAATAGGTTTAGGAAGCGTAGGGTGGAGGTCAGCGAGAAGATAGGGAGTGAGGAGTGGAGGGAATTTTTCAAAGAAACGTTCCAGGGCTCAGATTCAAGGAAGACGGATGGGGGAAGTGGAAGAACGGGTTAGGCAGAGATGGAGGAGTTGAATGACGAGGAGATAGAGGAGCAGATACGGAAGTTGAAAAGGTCAAATGCTGCAGGGCCAGATGGGGTAGAGAACGAAGCATGGCTGTTTAGTACACAAGAGGTTAGGGAGAGGCTGAAGGAGGTAGTGAAGAAAGTATGGACGGGCGATGGATTCTCAGGAGGGTGGAGAGAAGAAATAATAGTGCCACTGTATAAGAAAGGAGATAGATATAGGCAGGAAAATTATAGAGGGATTACGCTAATGAATACGGCGTATAAAGTATACGCGATGGTAGTGGCAGACAGTTTTGCAGCACGTGGTGGATAGAGAATTAGCGAAGAAGGGGACGAGAGTGTACGCGTTTTTTTGGACCTCAAAGGCGCTTTCCCGTCGGTGGATGAGGGGAGGTTGTGGGAGGCGACGGAGGGTAGGGGAGTAGAGAGAGGCCTAATTAAGAGGGTAAGGGAGATAAATGAAGAGAAAAAAGACAAGGTAAGAGGAGGGGAGGGGATTTCGGAGGGATTGTGGATGGATAGGGGGTTAAGGCAAGGGTGTCCACTTAGCCCAACGCTTTTTGCGATTTTAATTGCGGATATGGAAAGCAAGCTGGAGGACGGGGTGGTAGGAGGAGTTAGGATAGGAGGGGTTAGAATTTGGTCACTAGCGTATGCAGATGACACAGTGTTGCTGTAAAATAGCAAGGAGGCCTTAAAGGAGATGATGAGGAGGTTGAGAAGATACCTGGATAAGAAGTGGTTAGAGCTGAATGCGGAAAAGTCCAAGGTTTTGGTTTTCAGAAAAGGAGGGGGAAGGGATAACGGAAGAGAGTGAAAGTGGAAGGGAAAGGAGGTGCAGGAGGTGAAAGAGTTTGTGTACTTGTGCTTCGTGTTTCGGAGGAATGGGGGATTGGATTGTCATATAAAAGAGAGTGTGAGGAGGGAAAATGTGGTGATGAGGCAGGTGTGGGGGTTGGGAAAGAAGCTATTCGCAGATGATTTTGGACGAAGGATGAAATTGTTTGATTCGCTAGTGATAAGTGTGCTCCCCCTATGAAACGCTTTCTCCGACTTTTCCGTGTAGATTTTCACCATTATGTAACACTAAGCTTGACCCCCCTCCGCCCAAGAAGTGTTACGTAATTTATGCACGACCCCTAAGTAGTAGGTACTAGAGCGAGAACAGAGGTAGGCAAGCGAGGCAATGCAAAAAAGTAGGGACGTGCGAGCGAGGAAGGCAAGGCCATAAGATCGTGCAGCGTAGAGATGAGGAATGGATGGATGTTAGTTTTTAAGGGTTAGTTTTAAGAAAATTCTGTAAAAATGGAAGTGTAAGCAAGTCAATTTTTTGAAGACAGCAGGCTGAAAAATAAACGTTTATCTATATAAAAAATCATCTGAATGTTTTTCAAATGATGCCTTATAATATACAAATTATCTGAGTAAATTTACCTTAATCATATTTCTAAAAAAAAATTCACAAAAAAGTGTTTTTTTACGCTCCAGCCCCCCCCCCCCCCCCCCCCCCCTTAAACCGCCAAGGTCCTTCGCCAAGTCACATACGCCAAACTCTCTCTCATTTTCCTTCGCAACGTTCCTTTCACTTAAATTACCCTCCATCTCTTTCCTTCCTATTTGTTTTTCGCTCGAGCGTACTGGCACTCAAAGCAAAGGATCTCAGCCGGCGGACGCGTAGCCGTATGAAAATTATGGAAAACAAGGGCTTAAATTAATATTAAAAACCTGAATTAAAGCCAGAATAGGGATAGGAACGAGCAGGAATAAGGGCCGATATAAATGAGTTTAATTAAAAATTTTAAACGTATAAATAACGAGATTAACAGCTAAATGATTATAAACAATATGAATTCCCCCCCCCCCCCTGACTATTTTACATTAGTTTTAGATCGATATCTGAGTATATATAATTTATACATACTCAAATATCAACGAATTATACTCAGAAAAATAAGTAGTTTTACCCAGGGAATTATATCCCTTTTATAAGTGAATAAGTACTTGAATATTTAATTTAAAATCATTTCTTTCAGTATATAGGTCGGAACGACTCTTCGAGTGGTGGATAAACATTTTAAATAATTAAATTAACATTCATATTTCAATTATTAAGCAAACAACCCGAACAGCTGTTCCAATCGACCGATTTTCATTCCGTTTTAACAGATTTAAAATTAAGATTATAATATAATTACTCTCAAAATCTCATTAATTTTAGATTGTGATTAATCTGAGACTCTAGGGTAGACAGTTGATGTACAGAAATTGATAGACAACCGCCATCATCATTTCGACAACCCTTTGGATCACCTGCGTCGGTTTCATGAATTAGCGTCATCGGCTTATTCGCCTTACGGATTATTTCGCGGTGGATCAGTACATTTTCTTTTCTTCTGGGATTTTCTTCTGTCTTGGTCAAGTGAATTCGCGGTTCGTGTTTGCTTGTGCCTGACCGGCCGGGGTTCGGCCCAGTTAGGGAATTACGGGAAACCAATTCGCGAGTGGCTGACCTGCCGAGGTTCGGCCCTGTTAGGGAGTTGAAGGGAACAATTCGCGAGTGGCTAACCTGCCGAGGTTCGGCCCTCTTAAGGAGAAAGGGGAAAATATTCCGCGTCTGTTTGAACTGCCGAGGTTCTGCCCTGTTAGGGAATGAAGGGAAGAATAATTCGCGTGTGGCTGACCTGCCGACGTTCGGCTCAGTTAGGGATTAAAAGTCAAAGCAATTCGTGTGTGACGGATCGCGGTATTAAATCAGGATGAGTACGATAGCAGACAGTCTTCCGGGACGGGAAGTCATTCCCGTCATTTTCGTGTTCGGTTTTCTTCCAACAAAAAAAAGTTGTTGTTTCCGTACGAGTGTCCAAGCCGACAACACTCTTCATGCCAGGGGGCCCAGGAAAATCGCGCGGGAATAAACGGACCTGGGTCCGCAAGGCGCGCCGAGAAAGAGAGACACCCGAGGAACGCATCCATCGGCTCGCCGAGGACCGATGGCACGCCGAAGCACACGCGCGCCGAGCGGATGGGCGAAGTGTCTCAAACACTACGCTGACCAATTCAGCCTTCGTATTATTTGGTAGGAGGCGTTTGGCCAATCAATATTTCTTTTGCAGAAATATTGCGGTGCGGTCTTTTTCTCCTTGCTTCATGGAGTAGAGGAAGACGCAGAGATTGTTTTCCACTACCTGACTGGCATATTTATGCCGAAAAGCTTCGAAAAATGCTTTCCATGCGAGGCTAAAAGATTTTAAGGGCGTCCACCATTTTGCCGCTTCTCCTGACAATGATTTCCCGGCAATCCGAGTCCAATGGTTGTCTTCGGTTCCAGTTTGTTCAAAGTATGTCCCACATTCTTGTAGGAACGCTTCTGGATCCTCGTGGCTTAGTCCAGAAAATTCCGGCAGGGGGGTACTGGTGTTTTTAGTGCGCGGATTATTTGGCGCATGTCTTGGATGTTGACGGTGGGGGGCATGAAGCGGAAGTCTTCCGGGTTTGTAGGATTGGGTAGGCTGTGGAAGTTTGTAGGAGCAGGGATGGTTTGCGTCCTTGCAAACGCCGGAAATGACGTGTTGATGGAAGCAGGGATGGGTTGCTCGGCGAAGGTAGGTAATCTTCGCGATTGGTTTGACAAATGTGTATTTGGTAGGAAAGTAGGTACATGGTGGGTTTTGCATATTACTCAGGACGAAGAGAGTGGATGCAGTAGAGCTTGTTGTTGGGGTGTTCTCTGTTTCCACCAGCAGGCTTGATGGTGATCCCGTTGAGTTTGTTTCTCCGTTGGCCATGTTTGTTGTGTTGGGAGGGGGCCCACCAAATTATCTATACTATTTCCGGAAGTGGGGAGTGGGTTGTTGCGTGTTGCTATGGTTCTTTCCAGAAGTTGTTCTTTCTTTGGAGTGCGTAGAAGCATTTCAATTGGTTTTAGTTTGCCCGATTAGCCTTTTCAGGGTCGTGACTTTGTGTTATCCATGACAGGAAAATTAATTTTCAAGCCCCACGTTGGGCGCCAATTGATATGCTCCTTACTTTTGGATGGTATTTGTTGGAAGTAGTGAGAAGGATATACGTCGGGGATAATAGATTTTCATCTACAAAGAGGAAGTGAGAAGGAGTTATCTCATGAGATAATAAGAGACAGGAGAGGTAAGGAACCATAGGAGGGAGTGAGAGGGAACGTTTTCATCTCTGTAAAGAAGGGATCTATGGTGGAATGGCTTCGAGGTAGGTGAAAGGTGGATGTGATCGTAGGAGGGAAAGAGATAGCGGATAGAAGAGTGATCTCGAGAGTACCAGAGGAGAGACTGAGAGGATGAATGTCGAGAGAGGTGGAGAGGGGGAGTGATGTGTCTAGTGAGATAGAAAGAGATAGCAGGTTGGAAGAGTGATCTAGAGACTACAAGAGGAGGGAGTGAAAGGATTAATTCAAGGGAGGTGGAGAGAGGGATTGATGTATCTATCTTCCAAGATAGAAAGAGATAGCGATTTGAGCGGGTGTTTTAGATTTCTTTTTCTCCTGGAAAGAACTGAGTTAGAGGAGTTTTGATTTGTTGGTCCTGAGAGAGGGGAGAAGTTAGTCAGTGTATCGGCTGAGAGGGCTGGTATGCCGGCTGTCTCAGTGGAAACGGGCAGGCTGGTATGCCAGCTAACCCGTTAGCGGAGGAAAGAAGGGGAAGAAGTTAAGTGACCAGAGAAAAATGAAGAATTGTGTATATTCCAATTTTATTTATTCATATTAGATTCTTACCATGGTTAATAATAGATAAGCGCAGTAAATTAAAACGTCGGAGTTGGTTGTTGCTTCCTCACCGGATGGCGAGGGCGATACGTTGTCAATTGTCCTCTGGCTGGCTTCCAGCTGGAGGCACCTACTGCTGGCTTCCAGCAGAATGTTTAAACTACGAGTTATAAAGATATGTTCAACAAATACTACAATCAAAATTTCTAAAATTCGCTGTATTGCCCATTTCAATTGCCTGGTCTTGGGGATTTTTTTTCTAGTGTATTTCTGTGTTTAAAAAACACACACATGCTTAGCAAAATGTTCAAGCTACAGGTTATAAAGATATGTTCAGCCAACATTAAAATAAAAATTTTTTAAATTCGCTGTATTACCAATTTCGATTCCTGCGCCTTGGGAACTTTTTCTAGTGGAATTCTATGTTTAAAAAACCCACAAATACTTAGCAAAATGTTTAAACGAAAAGTTATAAAGAAATGTTCATGAAGTACCAAAATCAAAATTTTCTAAATTCGCTGTAATACCAATTTCGATTCCTGGGTCTTGGGAATTTTTTCTAGTCGATTTCCATGTTTGAAAAACCCCCACGTGCTCAGCAAAATGTTTAAACTACAAGTTATGAAGATATGTTCATCAAATACCAAAATCAAAAATTTAAAAATTCGCTCCATTGAAAATTTCGATTCCTGGGTCTTGTGGATTTTTTTTCTAGTGTACGTCTATGTTTGAGAATCCCCCACATGCTAAGAAAAATGTTTAAACTACAAGTTATAAAGATATGTTCATCAAACACCAAAATCAAAATTTTATAAATTCGCTGTATTACCAATTTCGATTCCTGGGTCTTGGGAATTTTTTCTAGTGGATTTCCATGTTTGAAAAACCCACACGTGCTCAGCAAAATGTTTAAACTACAAGTTATGAAGATACGTTCAACGAATACAGGAACAAAAATTTCTACAATTCGCTGTATTGCCTATTTCACTTCCTTGGTCTTGAGAATTTTTTTTGTAGTGTATTTCCATGTTTGAAAAACCCACACATCCTTAGCAAAATGTTTAAACTACAAGTTATGAAGATATGTTCAACAAATACAGAAACAAAAATGTCTAAAATTCGCTGTATTGCCCATTTCAATTGCCTGGTCTTGGGGATTTTTTTTCTAGTGTATTTCTGTGCTTAAAAAACACACACATGCTTAGCAAAATGTTCAAGCTACAGGTTATAAAGATATGTTCAGCCAACATTAAAATAAAAATTTTTTAAATTCGCTGTATTACCAATTTCGATTCCTGCGCCTTGGGATTTCTCTTATAGTGTATTTCCATGTTCAAAAAATCCACACATCCTCAGCAAAATGTTTAAACTACAATTTATAAAGATGTGTTCAGCAAACATTAATATCAAAATTTTTTAAATTCTTTGTATTACCAGTTTCGAACGCTGGGCATTGGGAATTTTTTCTAGTGTATTTCAATGTTTAAAAACACACACTTGCTCAACAAAATGTTTAAACGAAAATGTTTAAAGACATGTTCATGAAACAGCAAAATCTAAATTCCTAAAACTCGCTGTATCGCCCATTTCAATTCCTTGGTTTCGTGGATTTTTTTTCTACTGTATTTCTATGTTTAAAATCCCACACCTGCTCAGCAAAATGTTTAAACAACATGTTATAAAGATATGTTCATCAAACACCAAAATCGAAATTTCTGAAATTCGCTCTATTGCCAATTTCGACTCCTGGGTCTTGGGAATTTTTTCTAGTGGATTTCCATGTTTAAGAAACCCACACGTGCTCAGCAAAATGTTTAGACTACAAGTTATGAAGATATGTTCAACAAATACCAAAATTGAAATTTCTAAAATTCGCTCCATTTCCAATTTCAATTCCTTGGTTTTGAGGATTTTTTTTTTTGTAGTGTATTTACATGTTTAAAAAACCACACATCCTCAGCAAAATGTTTAAACAAAAAGATATAAAGACATGTTCATGAAATACCAAAATCAAATTTTCTGACATTCGCTGTATTGCCCATTTCAATTCCTTGGTCTTGGGAATTTTTTTTCTAGTGTATCTCTATGTCTAAAAGACCCACATATGCTCCGCAAAATGTTTAAACTACAAGTTATAAAGATATGTTCATCAAATACCAAAATCAAAAATTTTAAAATTCGCTTCATTGCCAATTTTTATTCCTGGGTCTTGTGGATTTTTTTTTCCAGTGTATGTCTATTGTTTAAAAAACCCCCACATGCTAAGAAAAATGTTTAAAAATGTTCAAAATTTTAGAAATTCGCGGTATCACCAATTTCGATTCCTGGGTCTTGAAAATTTTTTCTAGTGGATTTCCATGTTTAAAAAACCCACACGTGCTCAGAAAAATGTTTAAACTACAAGTTGTGAAGATATGTTCAACAAATACCAAAATCGAAATTTCTAAAATTCGCTCTATTTACAATTTCAATTCTTTGGTTCTGAGGATTTTTTTTGTAGCGTATTTCGATGTTTAAAAAACCCACACGTGCTCAGCAAAATGTTTAAACTACAAG
>CAKNXH010060863.1:0-10982 GCA_932178445.1 Andricus quercusramuli
GGGGGCACGGGTTAACGTAGGGAAATAAAAAATAAAAATTACAACATTTCTTTTTCCGGAAAACGAGCAAAATGAGGGGGGGGGGGTTACCAAAAATCGTTAGTCGAATTTTTGGACCACCCCAATAGTAGAGATATGTATTAATGATTTTTTGAGGATATATAACGTTAGAAATTTTTACATTCTCATTCTATAATGACAAGGTATTAGATTTTTATAAAATTTGACGTCCCCCCTTCCCATTTTTCTCGAACGTCCACGTTTTGAGACCCCATGAACCCAAAAAACTGGTTTTCACAAAATGTTTGTATGTCAGTCTGTTAGCACGATAACTTTCAAAAGGATTAACGTATCAGATTGGGCTTTGGTATACTATTCAAGTATCCTAAAATAATGTTCAAATTCGTTAGCCAGCCATTTTGGATCAAATTTCAAAAAGTTGTTATAAAGCTTTTTAAATTTTCTCAAAAAATCGAGAATTCAAATGCACATCGCTCAAAAAATAATGAAAAAAAAATTCCATTTTGCAGTCAAACTATACAAGATGCGAAAAAAGATGAAAAGATCAAAATTGTGCAAGCGAAAAAGATCAGCAAATCATTCCAATAAACTTTTGTTATAAAAATACATTCAAAGTGAAAAAATTAACTTTTTGGGAAAACGATACGCGCTACAATAACATTTTATCTTACAAAATTTTTCGCCTCAATTACTTTACAAATTTTCTTAGAACCACTTTACAATTGAACTATTTTGTTAATCTTTTTCTGGTAGAATATGAGTCCCTTGGCATGAAAATTTACATTTTTGATTGAATGTTTATTTCTTTATTTGAACATTATTTCTTTCATTAAAAAATTATTTCTTACTGAAAATTTAACTATTTCATTTATCCTGGAAAATGTATATTTTTATGTTATGTTGGGTATCTGAAAGTGTTATTTACTTAAAGATTTTTTTCTAACTTCAAATTCACCTCTTCTGTTTTTTGTTAAATATTCACGTCTTTATTTGAAGTATTAGTTCAAACATTTCTTTTGAAATTCGAATATGTGTTTGGAAATGTATGTAATTTGTTAAAAATCACCTGTTGATTCAAATTTGATATCTTTAATTGAAAATTAGCTTTTTTCTTAAGTTGCAAATTTGTTTTTTTAACTGAAATCCTATTTTAGGTGAAAATTCAACTATTTTCTTTAAATAATTATGATGTTTATGTTTCTGTCCACTGGTCGTTCCAATATTGTTATTGAATTCAATTTTCTGATGTTAATTTACATCAGAAAATTGAATTTAAACTCATCAGTTCAAGTGCTAAAATCTTGCAAGTATAAGGAATGACGTCGACATTCTACTTGTAAGGATTGAGAAGGAAATTATCTCGATTCTCCGTAGCTTAGTGGTCAAGAGCATCGGACGCGAAATCTGAATAACGTGGTGTTCGAATCCCACCGGACCTAGAGAGAATTTCTGTCACGATTTAAGTATCAATATTTTATGAAAATATTGAAACGACCAGTAGACAATAGTTATTTGTGATACAAGTGTGTAAAATAGGTGATTGTGTTCGAGTGTGAATATTGCAGCATAAGCCGCGGAGGCTCGAAGCATGAGTCGGTGGTTAGCGCACGAGCGAAGCGAGTGCGAAAACGTAGACGAGTGCTTCGAACCGCAGGCGAATGATGCAATCACACGAGTTACCAAACCCTAAAAACAAAACTTCATTCATTAAAACATTTCTTCAGGTTGAATCTAAATTTATTTCAAGATTGTACCAAGAGAAGTGTTCAAAGTTACCTATGTCAGTGTCTAAAGTACCTCATCTCGAAAGAGCGCATGCGCAGCTTTTTCACCAGTGTCTAAAGTAAGCCATCTTCAAACAGCGCATGCGCGAAGATTGTTTCACGCACAGTCCGCTCAAATAAGGTCCTTTAGGCACCATTTACAAGCATGAAAACGTCAACTTTTGAGGTGGGTGTTGCAAAAAAAACTTTAACATCATAATTAATTGTTATTGAATGTTAATTTTTTCACAATTAAAAATAAATATTTGATAAAAATTTTGGAATTTTTAGATAAAAATTGATCTTAAGTTGAAAATTTGTGTTTTTTTTTAACTTGAGTCTTTTTTCATAGAAAATTGAATTAAGTTGAAACTGTAACTATTTCATTGAATTTACTTTATTTGGGTGAAATTTTTTTTTCAAAAGAAAAAAAAATTACTTCTTTTTTTGTTGAAAATTCATGTCCCGCCTTCATTACACTTAGTTTTAGTGGAAAAATTTGTCGTAGAGAAGTAGTCTAATTAGTTGAAACTTTATCTTCTTGACTAAAAATTCATTCTTTGCTAAATAATTTAACGATTTTCATGCAGTTTTTGACAATTTTTCTTTTTTGGTAGAGTTTAATCTCCTTGGTTTAAATATATTTAAACCAGAACTGTTTCTTAAGCAATAAATCTTTTTTTCTTTGTAGTTTAAAAAAGTATGTATGCATTGCAATTGCAATGTGTTTTTTGCGGCCGATAAAGCTTAAGGTAAATAAACATCGTTTTTAATTTAAAATGAAGAGAATTTTAACAATCACTCAAAACGTACAGATTTTGTCAATTTTATAATATATACAAGCAAATATCTTTTTTTTTAATCTAAGTCGAGCACGACGATGACAAGTCCTATCAAAAAATTGTTAAATCGAATTTTGTAAGAGTTATTAAAATCTTCTTTTCCTTTCTGAAAGTTTCTCCCATATCTCACGTGGTTTTGCTCATAATTTGAATTTTCGATTTTTTCCATAGTATCTTACATTAATAAAACCAAAATGACAATTCCTTTTTTCCGTATATCACTCTGTTTGGCTCCAAATTTGACTTTCCTATTCCTTTTATCGTATTTTCGACAAATAATACCTAAACAACAAGTCCTATCGAAGAATGGCGATTAGAGGCCTTTTCAAAAGCTGTAATTTCTCTTCGAGACATTTTCCCATATTCCGCGTCGTTTGACTTAAAATATTTTGCACACGGAGAAAAATATTTCGAGAAACTTTACCAAACTCAGTTCGGTAAAGTTGGGACATATGGACACTTTGATAAAGTTTCATTTCTAGTTTGGTAAAACGAAATTCGGTAATACTTCATTAACAAACATGAAAGTGTGACAAACTGGCACGAATATCTTCTGAACTGTACTTTAATTAATACTGTACTTGGTAGTTGACATTTTAATGCACATAATTGTAAAATATATAAAACTTCAGATAAAGATTACTGAACAATTGGGTAAAACGCGGTCGAGCGCTTGGTACAAAATATAAGTGGATTTACAGAAAAGGCATGAAGGAGTCACTGACGCTCGAGAAACTTTAACTGGCAGTTTGATAAACCCTAACCTTCTGCGAATCAAAAAAGCAAACTTATACACAGTCAACAGCATACACTTCCATACACATGAGTCAGTTACAGCCAATCAGAATACAATTTCATTACAAATACACTGACGACACGTAAACCTTTTTAAACACATATAACATACATATAAATAACCCTAATATACTACACATGTATAAGACGCTTTCGACGTAACTACGCTGACGCACGCTTCACATTGAGAGGACAAATTTGGAACTTCCTTATATACTAACTAGAGGAATTGATTCAGCGCTTGTGAGAAACGACCAGTGCTGTGACTAAAGTTTTCATGAAAAGATTTATAATATAAGATCTATATTTTTTGGAATATGTATTTTGTAATTGCCACTTTAATTCTGAGTAATTTTCCACCTTTTCTTTGGATATTAACTTGATTCTAATATTATTTGAGTAAGATATTAAAATGATATCAAAGCACAATTCAATAAAGTTTCCAAATTTTGGACGACTTCGTTTAGAAATAATAAATAAAAAAGTATGCAAAATGTCTTGCTACGCACCTATTTGAAGCTACAAATTTAAAATGAAAAATTGTCAAATCATATTTAAACCATTCTTTAAATATGTGAAATTTACAGATGTTACTTATATTAACTTGGAAAAGATAAAAATTAAAAGTAGAGTTAAATATTCTTCCGTTAAACCTTCCCGTGCAGAAATCGCCATATATGTTACCGATTACCGACTAGGGCCTGACCCGATGTGTACTATCTGGTCCTGATAGGAAGAATTCTGTGGCCCTGACTCGTACCAGACCGGGCTATGTACTGTGACGTCATATAGCCTCTTCGCAGCGCCATCTTAAGCCATATGCGCTAGACGTAATATAATCACGAACATAACCTTAATTTTTGTTTTCCTTCGTGGTGTTGTGTTGCAAATGTTCTGGGAGTGTTCGGCCGTATAATATATTCTTAACACATTAATAATAAATGCCAAAATTAAGGAGCACACCGCGTGTTCGCAAACATCGTGCCATCAGCAAAATTCCGTATTTACGCGATGAAAACGAAAGCAACGAAGGTAAGTCTTTTATGGTATTACATTTGTTATGGTATTATTACATTTTGTGATATATTTAATTATATTGTACTGGATCCAAGTTCTAACCTAAACATTCGATTTCCTCATTTTAGTCAAAAAAATTATTATTTGATATTTTTTCGCTCGGTAGCGTTTTTTTGTAAAACAAGTAGTTGCAATTTTGAGGTTATATTTTGGATTCTACGTTTAAAGTTATGCACGTTATCGCTCCAGTGACGGGGTAAGGGATAATATTTGTGGATTGAAATGAAGAAATGTAATTTTGACAAATTCAATGCAACCGAAGAGGAAGTGCTGTCCTACATGAGCAACGTCTTCTGGAATGCAAAAGACTGGGACGTTAATCGGAAGCAGAGGTCCAAATAACCATTTTGAATTATTTTTAAGGTGTTGTTAAAATAAAGCTCAATCCTATTAATTTGGCCTTTCATTTAATATTCTGTTATAATTATTTTGAAGCATTTTAATTCCTACTAGAAAAGTAAATAATGTGGCTAGACTCGGGTAAATAATAGGGGCCAGACCGGGGACAGATCGGGCGTTTGATCGGGCCCCTAGACATGGCTCCGAGGTGGCTACGTGTTTCATGATGAGTCTGGCCCTGACTCGATTTCCACATCAGGGCCCGATATGAACGAGTCTGGGCCCGGTCGGGGCCACGGCGAAATTTCTGCACGGGTTAAAGTAATCCCTGGGGTCTTTTTGACCCCGCCTTTTTCTAATCGCGAGTCATTTTTTCCATTTCTTTTTAGTTTTTAATTTTTTTTTCATATGTTAAGATCAAAAATAAATATATTAACTTGTTTTATCTTATAAAGGATATAAAAAAGTATATCCAAGACAATTTTCGTGAAAAAATATTGAAAATCCTTGTCACAATAAAGAAATTTCTGGTGGGGTCTTCAGCGACCCCCTCATTCTTTATGTTATCACAGAGAGGGGATAACTTTAAGGGTTAAGGATGTTCAAAATCTCTTTAAAGTCTGTCCCACAGGTTTTTTGCGTAAAATTTATATCCATCACAAATATGTTCCTTGATATTTTATTTTTATATTTTCATACCCTATCGGGTAATCCTTCATTTTTTTTTAAATATTTTAGGCCGTTTGAAAATTTTGTTGTTTTCGAAAATCATATTATCTAAAATTGTCAACTTCACGGCAATCACTCATAAAATATGTCAATATAAAAAATGAAAGATCTTTACACAAGATGTGACTTACTTAACTTTTTCTCTCTTTCAACATCTTTAAAATGTATGCTCTTCAATTCTTCATTTCTGTTATTTGACTTTTCATTACTTGAAGTTGTTTTGTATCTTTTTAAAAATCAGTTCTTTCAACTTTGATCTTTGTAACTATTTAATACAATAAAAGGTCAAACTAAAGAAAAAGAGATAAAATGAAACACAAGTGTCATTTGACCCTTTCCAATTCTGCCCTTTGTTCCCAAAAATCAGTCGATCTGTAGCACTCTCAGAAGTCAGTCGTTTATTTGAAAACAGGGAAAGAACTGAATACAAAATATATAGTTTTAAAATTTTCATTATTTTTCTATAAACTCTTTTTATGTGTGCAGTTTTATTTAATAACAGATTTTATAACCGCGTAACCAAAGTGAAACTTGGAAACAGACAGGAAATGGAAGACTCTACAACCTGTTTTAAAAAAGATGAGTTTTCTATTATATACCAAATTATAGTAATTTTTGCTAAAATACAATTTTTTTACCCCCATGTTTGGATAGGACGAGGGGGGGGGGGAATCTTCAAATACTTTAAGTTCTCTGTGTCGGATTTAAAGAACTCTAGTACTCTCAGAAGTCAGTCGTTTATTTGAAAATAGGGAAAGAATTTTTAAAAGAAAATTTTCAAAAGATTTTAAAAGAAGTTTTAAAATTTTCATTATTTTTCTATGAACCACGCTGAAAATACCAGTTCTCGTTAGATCACTGAAGTTAAGCAGTGTTGGGCGCGGTTAGTACTTGGATGGGTGACCCGTCGGGAATACTACTAACTGCGTGCTGTTGGTGTGTCGTGGGTGTGGTGAGCCGAGACTTGTAGTTATTTACTACAGGAAACTATCCACCTAGAAACACTACCCGCATCGGGTAGTGTCACGCCTACCCCGAAAGGGAAATGGCTTAATGGTATACATGGTATACATATCGCGAGTGACCTGCATTTTGAAAATCTCTATATTCTTGGGATATTCTGAAATTATTGCCTAATCTCTTATATTACTATATTCTGTCATATTCTGTTATTATATGCTACCATATTCAGTGAAATATATGTTAATACTTTAATCAATAAATTGAACATGCAAAAATAATCAACTTTTTTTTCCTAAGATAATGTGAAAACTGTAGTTGAGACTTTCTCTTATTTTAACCTCGAATTCACAGTGTAACCGTTAAATTGGGAAACCCCGAGAAATGACTCATCACAGTATTTGTTTACAATTCGTCAGAGAAAAAAATGTATGCTATAATTATTTAAGCAATTTATTTTATTGTTGTAATTGATTCAAGAATGCGTAGCGTCTAGAAAATACGTTAATTTCGCGACTTTCCTGGAAAAACAAATGTTTAAACAAATTAAAACTGTTTACCTAATTGCAAATTGCTGAACCAATTTCGCTGAAATTCGGAGAAAATATTCCAATTTTGATTGAATACGTATCTTCATCAGTCGAAAGTTCAAAAATTTTTTGAAACTTCATTTTTTGCTCTGAGGATTCAACCTTTTAGATGGAAACTCATTTCCTTACCTTAAAATTAGTTTTTTCTGTCTTAAAATTAATCGTTGCAAATCAAAAGTTTATCACTCAATTTTCGGTTAAGAACGGATTTTCATTGGTTGAAAATTTATCTCTGTTTTTCAGCATATGAATTATCTTGGTTGACAATTCACCTTCTAAGTTTGAAAATCAATAACATGATTGGAACTTCAACTTTTTGGTAGAAAATTATCATTATTGGTTCAAAATTAGTAATTTCAAGTGAAATAGAACTTTTTTAATTTTCGGGTAAAAATGTAACCATTTTGTTTACACTTTTCCATTTCTCGCTGGAAAGTCAATTACAAATCTGATAATAATAATAAATCTAATAATAATAATAATTTTGATTTGATGCTTTGCTCCCGAAAGTTGTCGCGCATATTTCTAAACATGCCCATAATTCTCTTGATGACGAATGCATCCAATGAGGGCTGGAAGGCTCAAATAGAGGATTGATTGATGAAAGACCTTGCGAGTTTAGAACAGAAGAATAATCGGTTCCACACTTGAATTAGAACACTTTTCCGTAAATTCTCAGATCCAATGTATAATTACATATAATTGTTTTGAAAGATCCATTGTCGTAACACATAATTATCGTTTTTTCTCAAAAATTCCCTGCTGAAAATTCGAATCATAATTCTTTTGAAAAAGTGCCTATTTCAACTCAATATTGCCACATCTCTTGTGGGAAACTCCTTAAAACAGATCGGAAGTAGAATTTTTTTTCGAAAATCGACCAACCAAAGTCAGGATCATAATTATTTTTGAAAATTCTACAACTATGTTTGGTGTTGTCAGTGTTGTTTCCACGAACAGCCACGGAAGAGGGTTCATCCAACCTTTTAGAGCCCCGCATTCAAGGATGAGGCTGTATACTCTGAGAGGTCCTCCAGTTTCCCAGGATCACCGTTAGAGACACCTCACCCAGGTGCCATTCAGCTTTCGGCACGGTTCTTACGCCTTTGCTTGGGGCTTATTTCTTCAGGACCTTCCCTGGACAATTGTCCACGACTGCTTATTAATTATTGTAACCATATTCAGAAGAAACCCTTGGTACAGGGACCCTCTATTCGCAACCGAAACCGAATGGTATATATGGGTTTTTTTTCTCGAAAAGTCCATTGCCAATTCAGAATTATACACCTTTTGAAAAATTGTCGTTCATATCCAGAGTTGTGGATCACTGAGAAAATTTCTTATTTTTGTCGCGAAAAATATTTATTTTTTTTCAAACTCACTGTTCCACACCTATCCCGCGACTTTCATAATAGTAATAACTAATTATAGGCAATGGATTATTTTTACATAACATTTGTATTAAATAGATCATAACTACATAACATTTATATTCAATAATAAAACAAAAAACTGAAAGATGATATCAAATATCCAATTATTATTGTCAAAATCATATTATAAACAAACTTAACATTGTTAAGATCATTCGTGAAGATCAGATTTGTAACGAACAACGCAATAGACCAACATGAGCTGTACGCATCAAATTTCGCACAACAAACAGCCACACGCTTATCAAGAAGACATAAATTAATCAACAAGAAATGAGCGCAGGATAATAATCAAAGAACCATAAATTAATCAGCGAAGGAATCATGAAAACTAGCCACATCTTCAATCCTTTACGTTTTTAAATGCTGGTACCTACAGCACATATACAGCACATTAGACTAGAATGAGCAGGCAACATAAGATTTACAGAACTAACACAGCCATCAAACCCATTAATTGAATAACTATGAATTAATCAGCCAGCCAACTTTGAAACAAACCAGATTTTCAGCCCCATACGTCTACTTAATGCTGGTACCTATACTACTAATCTACATGATTTAAGCATCTTGACCTACTTATGCCTATGCAACGGACACCAGCATCTTACATACAAAAGCAATTAATATCTCAATCAAGGTGACAGTTGTAGGAGGGTGAACCTCTGACAAAGAATACACGCAAACTTTATGCACCTCTACGCATTAAAATATCTCAGCCTTTGTCATCTAGGAAGGGATACCATATATTTTGGTGACTGTCCCACTCTCCATATTTGGGCACATCACGATTCCTCATCGCTGATTGGCTATCATATTAATTAACCCTTTGGACTAGGAAGGGATATAATGCATCATAGCTACTGCGACACATTCCGTATATGGGCGTACATATGATTCTCGATGCCCATTGGATAATTGAATTCCTACCACTCATTTACATAATTAATTATCAACGCTGATTGATGATGAATCCCATCATGAATCCTCACTTCTGATACCACTCACACCTACGGGAATCTTAGGAGGGATCTCGCGTATAAATACAGCAGATTTGGAAGCAAAAAATCAGTTCAGGGTGTTTAATCAGTCTACCCAGTTTAGACAGTTCATCGGTTAAGCTAGAACAACCACCCAGTACAACAATAAAAATCATCGAGACAATAAACTCCGGTGCAGTTTTTTTTGCTCTAAAGTTTAACTATTTTGTTGGTGATAAAACTATTTGGTTCAAAAGTAATTAAATTGCTAATGAAGAATCGTTACCACTTTGAGGGGTGAAGCGATCATGTTAAGAATTACGGTTGGTAAAAGAGAGTGGGGGCATAGAGATGGGTTCTGGTCAGCGGAAGTAACGTTACGAACATTGACTACATTTCCTGATGATAAATTCCTAAAAATTCTTTTCTTTGCACTTTTTTCAGAACTCTTTCCCCGCTCTTCCTCGTTTTTTCACTTAAGTGGAAACTCTTTTCCTAATTTCAATAGGCATTTTTTTCACAAATTCCCTATCCCGAATCGGAATTATAATTCTTTTGGAAAATTCCTCTTGTCAGATTCAAATTTTTTCTTCTATTCCATTAAACCCCCTTTCGGGGTACGCGTGACTAGCTTGGTGAGGAAAAGAGTAATTTGAGGTAGGACATATAATAATAAAGGACAAGGATAGTCTTTTTTTAGAATCTACTGTTCCATCTCAAGATTGTAATTTTTCTGAAAACTTTCTCGTTCCAGATCTGCATTATAACGTTTTTTTAATCTACTCTTCTAACTCCAATTTATTTTCAAAAATTCCACGTTTGAAGATAATAGTATTGTAACTCTTTTAAAAAAATACTTTGTTTTAGATCTGAATAATAATTTGTTTTCGATAATTTAATATTTCTATTCAGAACCATTATTCTTTTCAAAAATTGTACGGAGCATTATTGGAATGATAAAAGAAAATTTAGAGCAAGATTTATTTTTCAAAGTTGTGCAGAGATTCTTTTAAAGCACTTGACATTTCTGATGCTTCGTCATGATTACATCACTTACGCGAGCAGTGTAACCAAACTTTTTATCTGCTCTCTTTCATACAATGTACAGAAACAGACCTTGATAAAACGCCTTGGCTGAATAAAAAACTTATTCGATAGAAGAAAATATTTTACGAAATATTAGATTATTACAAATCGTTTCATAAGACTAGTTTCAAATGAAATCTCTTTTTGTTTCCCTTCGCGAATCTTGAACGTGAAAAAAGAAAAACAAATTTTAGAATGTGCGTACTATATACATTATTTAATAGAGAATACAAAAATTCCTCATATACTCACGTTCAAATTTGATTTGATATAAATCGTGATCTTTTTTTTTAAACCATGCTGACAGAGATTCTTCTTCTTGCAGAAGAAAAAAGATGTTAAGAATTACAATGACTTTACAAATATT
>CAKNXH010060864.1:0-15184 GCA_932178445.1 Andricus quercusramuli
CCTCAATTTACTTAACTATTTCTAGCTAAGTGGGATGAGGGCAAGCTGAATGAATAATTTTAAATACATTCAATTTCTTTATTTTCAATTTTACACTAGATATTATGAACCTTTTTTGTGACGTAAGATTTTAACCTTGACTTTGGTAATTCCCTTTTCTTCCAAACGTGGATTAATTGAACTCCACCCTTTAAAAGAAAATGAACTAATTTAATAATCTATTTAATATTCAAAATTTAATGAGTTTAATTTAAATGATTTTTCTTGACTTACCAATACTTGACGTTTCTGTTTATTTTAATCCCTTTTTGGAACAGCGAAACACTTCACGTAATCCTTTCAATGGGCAACTCCGAGAACTGAATTTGCGTTGTAATTTTTAACTGGTGTAACTCCGAAATTAAAAGACTGTCGTCCCGTTCCAATTTTGATTGACTAAATAAATTTGTAGAGAAAATATACTGTTGGTTTGGTCCGATTTTATAGTATATATCAACGTTCCGGTTTCAAGTATTTTTAAACTGCCTTTAGTTTGAGGGTTGCTGCTTATATATGGAATTTAGTCCCCTGGAATCCTTGGGCCCCATGGAAAATGGTTTGACAGATTTCCTCTGCTATAATTAAACTGGACGTGCGATGGCTAATGTGTTTCCTCTCCACCGGGGTAGTAGTTGAGTCTCTGGTTGTGTGCGTAACACATGGATTGACTTGGGGTGTCGGGCTAGACACTGTGTGAGTCATTGGTGTATTCTCGAGGTTCGAAGCTTCCTTAGGTGGGTGCAGGTAGTTGGAGTTGTAAAGACAAGGATCATTTCTAGTTCAAGCTCAGAATGTTTTCATTCACAAAAAGGTCATTGACATTGGTTCGTACATAGTGACAGATTATTGAAAATAGGCATTGAAAGTAATGTTCGCTTAGTGAGATAAAAGTTCATAATTAAGTAATGGTCGATGAGTAAGAGTTTACAATAGCCTATTAGTATAAACAATAGCAATAATAATAGGCCCACAATAGGCCTCTCTCGGATGGAGGCCATGGTTCAGTTGGGAGTGGCAATAGGAACGAAACGAGGCGACGACCAGGCAATGACCCCGGACAAACGCGAGAACATCGATTTAAATGGTCGGACCAACTCAGGAGGGACCTTCTTACCTGTTGGCAAAGAAGCTCACCGGCGCGGAGAGGATTTATGAAGAGGTTACATGACCGTTGGGGCAATATGCACCCAGAATATGCTCATAAAACGCCTCAGTATTCAAGAGATCAGGTATCCTTCTTGCGAAAAAACGGATATGAAGCTCTTTATCAACAGGAAGACGAGCAACATCCTCCAGGGAACATTCCACCCGTTCGAGGAAGACCACCTTTGCAGATAGCCGATAATGCCAACATGAGAAGTAGGAGATCTATCCACCAAAAAGTCTTCCTCAGGATGGACAAATTAGCTGAAGCTAATACTGCTCTTCCCGATTTGCTCCCCGAAGATGTTAATCTCTGGAATCTGAACTGTGTAGTTTACGAGAAGGCGGTCTCCCTGCTTAGCGACGATAGAAGTAACGATACTTCGGTACGTCTGAGTAAGACACGCGAGCGTATTGCACAGCTTCAGTTCAAAATTGAAACGGCGAGACGGCATGCATCAAATGTTCAGTGCGTGATTAGCTACATAACATCAAATAAAAAGTTCACTCCAAAAGTTAGGGCACTTGCTCGAAACTTGAGGAAAGCAAATCACACCCTGAACAAGTGTAAGCTGTCGACCATCAAGCAGCACTGGACGCAAAAAGTAAGATCTCTTTCAACAGCGAAACAGCGCCTTGAACGGCGAGTTAAGTGGATTCAGGAAAATTCCACCTTTTCTACTAATCCTTCCCGTCTGTTCAATAAAGCGTCATGGGTAGTTAAAAATCCGCCTAGTCCAGAAGAGATTCAAGTCTTCTGGGAGCAAGTATATGGAGATACTTATCAGCTAAATGAAGATTCTTCTGATATATCACTCTTTCGTAACTTTTGCCGAAGGCAAAGGTTACAAGGTCCAGAGGAAGAGTGTCCACTAATTACTGCTGAAGAAGTGAAGAAAGTTATCGCTAGAACTAAGAACTTTTCGGCGCCAGGGCCAGATAAAATCAACAACTTTTGGTGGAAGAAATTTACTTCTACGCACCAACATCTAGCTCGTATATTTACTACTTTCTTAAACGGAGAACAACCCGTACCGCAGTGGCTAGTGGAATGACGCACGGTATTGATCCCTAAGGACGGAGATTTGTTATGTCCAAAGAACTACAGGCCCATAGCTTGTTTAAACACCAGCTACAAGCTATTCCCTGGCATCCTAAAAGAGAGGATATTGACATCTATCGAGCCGGTATGGAGTGCAATAGTCGAACAACGTGGATGCAAGAGAGGGCTGGCAGGTTGCAGGGAGAACCTGTTAATAGACAGGTGTATTACCCAGGACTCGATCAGGTATCGACGCAATCTGTCCATGGCTTGGATTGATTACCATAAGGCATTCGATAACACGAAACATGAGCTTCTTATCAAGCTCCTTGAATGCATGGAGGTGCATCCAAAAATAGTGAGATGCATAAAAGAGCTTATGCTCTTGTGGCGGACAAGATTTGTCATAACATCTGACAAAAAACAAGTGACTACAAGCTTTGTCACATATAAGAGGGGGGTCTTTCAAGGAGACTCTCTAAGTCCGATACTTTTCTGCATTTCTCTCTTGCCTCTATCTATTGTGCTCCGAGGCAAAAGCTCTGGATACCTATGTGGCCCGCCGAACAGAAGAGAATATAAGGTCAACCACCTTATACATGGACGACCTTAAACTCTTTGCTTCCTCAAAAAAGGACCTTAACATCCTTGTAGATGTGGTAAATAGGTATTCTAAAGCGATTAGCATGAGCTTTGGACTGGACAAGTGTGCCTGCGTCCACCTACACCAAGGAAGACTAGAAACTACATCATCCAGTGACGATCAGGATGTTCCACTCATAGGCGGAAATACCATTCAACATCTTGGTATTGGACATACATATACATATCTTGGAATACCGCAAGCGGAAACCCAAAATGTGCATAACTTGAAAACGGCCCTTGGAAAAAGGTATCGCCAAATTCTCAGAAAAATTTGGGCTTCCGAATTATCTGGAAAGAATAAGATCCAGGCGACCAATATGCTGGCCGTTCCTATACTGCTCTACACGCTTGGTGCAGTAAAATGGAACGTCGATGAGTTAAAACAACTTGATCGAAGCACACGAAAGATGATGACAATACAACGAAGTCTTTATCCTAGATCTTCCGTACCTCGAATATATCTCCCTCGCGATAAAGGAGGTAGAGGATTGCTAAGCTTAGAGTGTCTTCATCGAAGAACGGTTCTGGCTACAGCCTGCTCAGTTCTAAAAAGCATGGATTCCCTTATGCGACTCGTACATCAACATGAAGTCGCCAATGCTGCGGTGTTTCTATACCATGCAGCAGATAGGGCCGCAGAGGAGCTTGACCTCCCATTTAATTCCAGCGACATTACACATGGCCTAGCATCACTAACACCTCTGGTGCTCAAAAGTCGTATACAGGAAGCAGAAAATACGCTCCTACTGAGAGAACATGCTGAGAAACCCCTCCATGGTAAGTTCTACGGCATGCTACGTAGAGAAGAGCTCTCGATGGGTCTGTCCAACATGTTTCTCAAGTCTGCTGGATTGAGATCGGAGACCGAGGGATTTCTTTTTGCCTGTCAAGACGGCGTCATAGACACCTTAGTTTACCGCGAGCGCATAATGAATGTACCTATACGCGATACCAACTGCCGGGCGTGCAAGCAAGAGCCCGAAACACTTGGACATGTTCTCAGTGGATGCTCTAAATATGCACGCTGCGCGTACATAGAGAGACACAATGCAGCTCTGAAAGTGATATATTACCATCTTAGGCATTTCTATGGTGTTGATCTATTGCCCGTCTTGCCATACGCCCAGGGGGAACTCGAGTCAGTTGTGGAGAATGATCAGTGTAAGATCTACTGGAATTTCTCATTCTCCACCACTCAACGTATCAGTGCTACGAAGCCTGACATTGTCCTCCAAGATCTGAAGAACAAGATCATTTACGTGATTGAATTCTCGGCACCAGCCGATGGTAATATCACGGCAAAGGAGGGAGAAAAACGGGCGAAATATCAAGCACTACTTTCCGAGCTGAGTAGGCTGTACCAAGGCTACAAACTTCATCTTATAATTCTCATAATCGGCTGCCTTGGAGGTATGAAAGCTTCATTTATTAGCCAACTCAACAAGATTTCGGCTTGCCAGCGTCAGGCTCATTTCATCGCGAACCGGATGCAAAAGGCTGTTCTCCTGGGATCACTCCATCTGGTCCGTCAACACTGTTCCACTTAAATTCTGAAAAGATTGGTAGCTCTAAAAAAGTATCCAGAGGTGAAACCTTCATCTCCAACTGTCTTGTCTGCCGCGTAAGGTCATCCGCGGCTAGAGACCTGACTCCAAGGAACAGTGTTGCCCGATGTTATCACGCGTAAATTTCCCGCTCTTGCTTACCTTCTAGGACAGAAGGAGCAGAAGCGGATGACGTACACGTTCCAGTAGCTTTGGGATTGGTTTCTTTAAGGAATCATAATCGAATCTTCCGGAGCCTACAACTTCTCAAATAATTACCAATTAGTATTAATTATTATAAATTATTAGTAATGAATTACTATCTATTAATTATTTATTAACAAATAATAACTATCCCCAACAATAACCATAATAATAACAATAATTATTTTATAATAGTCGCTGGACGTGACACAAGCCTTTAGTTTCATATAACTTATATAAACTTATTCTATATAGCTATATAACATCTTATTAATCTTGAACCTACTAGAATTTATAACCAAAAATGAATTTGCGATTAAAAATTTGTTCGAAATTTAAAGTTTCCAAAATTTAGAAAATGTTGAAGATCCCGAAATTTGTAATTACCTAAATTTGAAACTAAATTTTCGAAATATGATATTCTTGAAATTACTGACATTATAAATATAAAACTCCAGAAATTTCAAATTTCCGAAATCATTAACCTTGAATTTTCAAATCACAAAAATTTGTCAAACAGCCCTTCACAGCTGTAGCTTATATTTAAGATTTTTTTTTTATACTACAAGTTATGTTAGCTGCGAGGTTTTCTCAGGAGCTCCCAATGCGTAGGTAGGGGGTTCGAGCCCACAGCGAATAATAATTTTAATAGCGTGCGATTATTTGTGTAGTGATTGTTTGTGTAATAGTAAATAAATTATGTACTTAAATATGTGAAAAAATATTAAAGCATAATGATAATAATAATGATAATAAAAAAGATTTTTTTTCAGGCTAAAAATCGGCCATGATTTCATAGAACTGTTCTCTATAGTTTCGAGACTTCTCCGATGTAGACTGTATATTAGCTGGACTTTTAGATTTTCTAGAACTATTCTACGTTTTTCGCATTTTAGGAAATTCTGTATTAAATTTTGTAGAATAGTTCGATGCAATATAAAACCAAGAAGATTTTAACTTTTAATGAACTACCCGTCGTATCCTCTACTATAGGACTAGTTCTATAAAATTTAATGAAATTTTTTTTTCCGTGTAAGTATTAATTATTTCGTTTGTTCTTATTAATTATTTATTTGAATTTGTAATAACCTAAATAATAAAACCATTACTTCAGCCAAGTGTGCACAACTAGTACAATAGTTATTTGTGTTACAAGTGCGTAAAATAGGTGATTGTGTGCGAGGGTGAATTGTGCAGCGTAAGCCGGAGGCTCGAAACATGAGTCGGTGGTTAGCGCACTAGCGAAGCGAGTGCGAAAACGTAGACGAGTACTTCGAACCGCAGGCCAATGATGCAATCATACGAGTTAACAATCACCTATGCGCACGTGTATCACACGCTATTTTTTGCAACGCCCGTCCGAAAAAGTTGTCAGGAGGTGGTAACGAAAAATACTAATTTCATATTGCATAGAGTGGAGTAAAGAAATTACAAGAAAAAAAAAAAATTGTCAATGTTTAAAAAAAAATTGAAAAAAAATGTTCTGAAAAAAAATGTGTGCAAAAAAATGTTTGAAGTTTGAAAAAAAAATTTGTTGGAAAAAAATTATTGAAAAAAAATTTTTGGCGTTTATGCTTTTGTGCCCCCCCCCCGGGGGGGGGGGGCTACGAAACCCTAAAAACAAAACTTCAATCATTAAAACATTTGTTCAAGTTAAATGTAAATTTATTTCAAGAAGATACCAACACCAGTGTTTAAAGTTACCTATGCCAGTGTCTAAAGTACCTCATCTCGAACGTGCGCATGCGCAGCTTTTTCACCAGTGTGTAAAGTAAGCCATCTTCAAACTGCGCAAGCGCGAAAATTTTTTCACGCACAGTCTGCTCAAATAAGGTACTTTAGGCACCATCTACATGCATGCAAACCACCCTACTGAAAAATCCGACGTCGCATCCTACGTAAGATCCTAACAGGTTTCTACGTCGTAACCATCGTCGGAAACTATTAGGATCCGACGTCGGATCCTAATAGTTTCCGACGACGGTTACGATGTAGGAAACGCCGTCGAGTATTGGGATCGTTTCCGATGTCGGAAACTATGAGGATCCTATTAGGGTCCTACTAGAATCCCACTGTATTTTTAAAAAATGTTTACGGACGAATAGCTGTTGCGCATGCTTAATTTTTTATGTATTATAATAAATATGTCTATTGTATAAGTATTAATTATAAAGAAGAGGATAAAAACTTAGGTAAATAAAATCACACTTACAATTATTAAATAAGGTCTTTTAAACTTTTATTTTAATTAAATATTACCACATTAAATATAAATGACAGAACCGAATCAAAAAAAAAGTTTTCAAACTCGTTTGATGCAAAACGATTGAAAATGTGTCCAACTTAAACCGACACTTCTATTGTTGCAAACACATTTAATTAATAGGAATTTAAATTTGGCAGAGCACATATATATTCATCATTTTTTAATGCAATGCGAACGCACACTTTCACAATTTTATTCGTTGGAATTGCACACTCATTATCATTAATGCTAATAATTTTTTGCATCATTTTGCAATCATTACCGAAAGCATTTGTCGTAACTAGTTTTCGAACGACAGTATACTCCTTTTTCGTTTTTCTGTCGACTATGAAATCATTTACCTTGACGTATGAGTAATTGTCTAATATAGCGTAACTATTATCCGACCGCTTATTACATTTCGTTGATGACATAAATAGACAGCCGTTTTTAACCATTTTTCTATATGAAACTGAGTTATCAGGTGAAAGACCTAAATTTCCTAGCCACAATGTGTTCACGTTGACAGTAGCAACAAAGTATCTGATGTCAGAAATTTGCAAAGATTTTTGAGACACCGAAGTACAAGTATGAGTACAGAATTTTTACACGCTGAAGGAAGGTGTTACATTTTTCTTTAATATAGTTAAACTGTATTGTAAGCTTATTCGCCGATATACTTGATGATGAATACCTTTTGCTGAATGAACTCCTTTTAGGAGTTTTCCGTTACCTGCTACAAACGCAAATGCTGTATGGGCCCATAGTGGTCCCCAATTATATACACTTCTTGCAAGGTGCAAAAGTGAATGCACATTGAACGTCATAGCTGTTTTCCCGTAAAGCTTTTCAGTTTCAGCTACAAATTTGTATAATAATTGATCGGCTATATCAATTTGAAAAATCGAAATTTCATCTTGTGATAAAATGTACAATGCTTCTACAAGAAGAGCCCAATGCGAAAGAAATGATGGTGGTAATAAATGGAGAAGAACAGGCATGCTGTAATACAAAACCCAATTCTCCCATTCCCTAGCTTTCCAGAATTCCCTATCGGATAAAGAACGAGTTAGTCTTCCAATTTGATGAGGTGATTTTATATTATTTAGAAGCACATCAATCTCAGGTATAATACGCGGAGAAAGTAACCCTCTTTTTTCTTTGGTACCGAACCACACCTTACAAAATTGTTTAGCTATCCCGCTAATAAGATGCATACTATCTACCACGCAACCGAGAATTAAATGAAATTTGACTAAATCCAACAATGGGGATTTTGATTTTACACCGAAAACTGGCTTATTCGTCTTAGTTGCCCTTTCTGCATGCTTTATTGTATCCGAAAGATTTCTGTTTTTAGGAACTTTATTTAACAAAGGATACTTAATGCACCCAGAACGCTTATTGCTTTTATTGGTTCGAATCCATTCCCCGGGATGAAGGCACTGCCCACAACCGTAAGAACCATTGTACTGCGAAAATCCCTGCACTGGTGCTCGTGCCACAGCGTCCACACAGCAAACTAGTGGAAAAATTTTAATACTACGTTCGACACCATTTATGTCGAATTGAACTCCTTTTGTAGCAAGTTCATTCATGTTTTCTGTGAATGGAGTGAGAAAAGTATCCATTCTTGGTTTGTTTTTCCCAAACCAAAGCCCGGCTAATATTAATTCCTTAGTGCGGACAGAATAAGGTAATTCGTTCACCATCAAGTATATTGGCCATATGGAACAAGTAGAACTTTCGAATAAAGGCGCACCATCGGTATTAAAAGTTGTCGTCGCATACTGATACTTATCGGCTTCACTTAAACTCCCTACAAATTTTCGATACAGTTTTCCGTCATAAATATCACTAATGAATCCTTTTTTTACAAATCGTTGACTTAAAACAAAGTTAAAGTGATCGTAGTTCGCTTGTATCAATTCTGAAATCGGATTCGAAGGATCCATTGTTATAAAGAAGTCTTTAAAATCGTAATTTTTAACATCAATTTTACTTCCACATATTTTGCATTGCACGTGACTATTTTTACAAGGTTCAAGTGTACCTGCATAGTTGTGACATTGTGTACAAATCGCGTGGAATTGCGACCATTTTTTAGGGTAGAATAGTTTATCAAGAAAGTACTTTGTATTTGGTAAGATAGGTACTGAAAACAAACAGTTAATGAGGCAAAATAATTGATAAGTACCATTAAACGACAGTGAGTTCACTAAAGCAAATGTTACAATCATTATTAGGATTTCACCAATCGTTTTAGTGACTGGAACTGTGACGGGTGAGGTGATTTTGAGACGTGTGTCTGTTACCATATCTTCAAGTGAAGTATAAGATCTTTCTTCTGATGCATGTTCCTTATTCACGGCGTTCTCGTCTTCAATGTTGTTAATGAAGTTATTGCCTCCGTCTGCTTCATCGAAGTAATTTTCCCCTATGCTTTGAGACTGAAAAAAACACTGTTATTAAATGTCTAATCATGAAAAAAATTACCACTATACATGTTTGCGAAAAAGCATGATTCTCTTATACGTGGTGTCGATAAGAGGTGATTTTTTTCTTTTAAAATACCAGAATAACAAAAAAAATTAAATATAACACTCCTATAAGACATCACAAATTTTTTTAAGAAATAAAATTACAATTTATTTATAAATTAAATGTCATAGGAATGAAAATATGTCAATTAATTTGGGAGAATAAAGTAAGGGGCGATCTAAAAGAACTAGGACATGATCACGTAAATTGGATAGAAGATGCACTGGATAGAGATGCGTGGCGTTTGCTGGTTAATGAGGCAATGATCTTTCGAGTTCAAACTGCAACACAATAATAATAATAATAGTAGTATAGCTATGTACGTTCTGGACCACTTACCGACCGAGGAGGTTCTGTTCCATGCTAAGTTACCGACAGTCGGTAAGTGGCCTCGGTCGGTAATGCAGATTTCCAATGTACCAACAGATGGCGCCACCGTCGCAAGTTACCGACAGTCGATATTACCATCAGTCGGTAATGCAGATTTGCAATGTGCCAACAGATGGCACCACCGTCGCAAGTTACCGACAGTCGATATTACCATCAGTCGGTATTACTATCAGTTGGTAATGCAGATTCCTGTCATACATTGATCCTCGGTCGATAAGTCAGGGTTCTACCTTACCGACCTTGAGCTACAGCCTTGAGATTCCTTCGACTTTATAAAAATGTTATAGACTGATGAAACCCCTACGCCACCATTTCTTCTTATATTTTTTATAGTAAAAGTGGTAAAACTAACCCCTCTCCTCTTATTTCTAATTTTATGCATCAATAAACCCTTCTTGAATAATTTTTCCTACATCATTTTGAATATTCGCGCGCTTTATCTAATCCGTGAACAGTGCCACTAGAGTCTCCTTACACACAGAAATATGGTTTATGTTTCCTTGTCTTCGGCGCATGCCTGTCACAAGTCGATAATTAGCATTGTGCAAAACGAGTGTAGCTTGGTGGTTTGATTTTCTCAAAGATGTGACGCGTGCGCAATAGAATATATCTATACTTCAACTATACTTTAACTATAACTTAACTATACTTTAACTATATATTAATATTATGCCAACTATAATTTAACTATAACTTAACTATAGTTTAACGTTAATTTAACTATACTTTATGCTTAGCTTTCTTTGCATGTTTTTCATGCTCAGCTTAATTTACTTATGTATATGATAGCATACTTAAATCTAATTATAGTAAATAAGAAAGACAGTATTATATATTCATCATAACATGATTTATTGAGTCATCTTATGCATACAGTTTAAGATACATGCTTAAATTCTATATTATTAAAAGGTCCGCCAATATATCGCAGATAAAGCTGCCTCGAAGAAGCAGCTTCCTGCATCTCTTCCAGGGTCCCATCTTCGAAGACTTTCAGGAGCCTTGAAGGTAAAAATGTGCTGAATGTATTATCCAACTCAACAATGATTTTGGTGCCATATTTGGTTTGAACCTTCAGGATCTTCGTCACAAGATATTTATGTCTAGGAGTCAACTCGGACAATGGCTTCGTCGGCAGGAATCCCTCCATGCGGCCAACGGCGTTGATTTTCTTGAGATCCATACTCCTGATGATGAAGCGCCAGAGGTTATTTTCCAGTTAAAGCTTCAGTCAACCTCGGAGACGTTGGAATGAAGAAAGTAGCTCAGAAACCCTGCTTATACAGGTTGTTGCCCCCACTATTCATCTCCCCCACCCTTCACATCTCCCACTCTGATTTAGAGACTGCGCAAAGAAAATATATTCTATTTCGCATGCGCCAAAGAAAAGAAAGGAGAAAACATATATATTTATGAAAAAATTGAAAGTCTCTTAAGTATTTTAATTAAATTAGGTTAAAAATAATTAAACTAAGTTAAAATAATTAAATTATCTTAAATATAATAGGATAGGAAGTATATTCACATATTTCTTTCAATTTAATAACATTTATTCAGTGAAAAAAAACTTAATCTAGTTTTACAAAAAAAAAAATCTTAACCTAGTTTTTAAATATAGAGTTCACATTGATTATAAAAATCTGTAAGTGTAGTGTTGTCAACTTCATCTACACTTGTCGATACATTCGTCATTGCTGATTTATTCAAAATCCATTTTCTGAGAATCATGACATTATTCACTGCACAATTGTCACTGTGTTGAGTATGGTGTGAGCATACAGCTATACATGATTTTAAATTAAGTTCTTTTATAGAAGGGCAGCTAAACTCTTCCAGATTTTGTACATTGCATACATATTTTTCTATCCATCTTTTCTTTTCTAAACCTTTTACATATACAGTACGTGCACTTGCTAAGATATCTCGAAGTATGAGTCTTAATTCTTCATAGGGTACGTCACCAGCAGTCCAGTTCATTCCATGATAATTGTAGACTAGCCATAGATTTTCACTCTTGTATCGTGCAGGTAGTGAACTCCAGCTGCAGGGTGGTTCGAAGAGAAAGACTAGTGGTTGAGCATCATCCTGGAGGGGGAGAATGGCCAATTCCTTAAAGACAAAGTCGTTATATGGTCTCTTGAAGCCTTGAACATCCACAACGTAGTCCATCTTGACTGAAATTGATTTTTCTAGCCAGAATCAGCACTTTTATACCTTGCTGACACTCTTCCCCTCCATTCGGCATTACCCCCACCACCTCACAGCTTCTTCACCACACCACTGATCGGTTGGTATTGGACAATGCGATCATGTAAGATTAGGCAATAGGCTGCTGTGTTAGCAGGAAAATTGGTACTTGATTCAAATTCTAATCGCACATCCACTGAAGCCTGTTTAAGAAACTCATTTTGTTTTGAGCAATCAATAACAATTAGTGGAGCATATTTTTTGAAGGTCTCTTTCTTTAGTAGAGGTTCAGGCTCTTTTCCATAATAATATGAAGATTGAAAATTAGCATACATGTCATACAATAGAGAAAATTGATTTTGATCAAAGTTCAGATTTAAATTACCGTATGGATAATATTGAGAATTCAAGAAGAGTTTTACGTTTGTGATGCTGCAATGATCGAAAATGTTGGCATATTTTTTACGTTGATCTTTCCGATCTGTTTGAAAAGCCAGTATAATATATCGTGGTTTCTCTAACTGCGTTGCAGTTTTCACAGTCCACACGTGTTTCTGTGTAGCAGGAATTAGAGGATACTCATACATTTCCCACGATCGGAAATTCAGTGTTATGAGTGGATCCTTTTCAATAAATTTTAACAATTGTAGCTTGTGACGATCTCCAGCAAATAAGTAGGGAACCATCCACTCCACTTTATTAAGTAAAATTTTGAATTCTTCAGGATTTTCTCGTGTACTTTGCATCACAGCATTCAAGTCAGTACGTGATCTCGTTAAGATGAGTTCATGTTTCGCATTCACAATTATCTTTCGATAATCTTCAGCAAAGCCGAGGATCATGCTGAGTGGTATGGTTACATCAAAGTATCCATCTTCATTTATAATCTTGGCAGTTAAATCTGCATCAGGCCAGCCTGCATTCTCGGCAAAATTAAGCTGACTGGGAGGTAGAGAAACGTATCCCTTCATAGTACTGGTAACTCCGACATTTTTGCATCGGTCAATCTCAATACCATTCAATTCATAACGAATTTCATCAAATAAAAAACAGATGGCATTGCCAACCAAAGTTGTAACTGTCACATTAGTTCCATCGGATTTGACAAGTCTTCCATGTATATGCAATGAGCTTTTACTTGGAAGAATGTACAAATCTTGATGTTGCATTGCAATTCGAATCTCATCACTGTTGTTGAATGATGACGAAGCATACGGCTGATGAGAATGAATCTCATAGTGTGCTAAAGATTCATCATAGCTAACTGGAGCTAGAATATTCAGTATTTCTTCCATCTTTATAGCATCGGCAACAACAAATAATAAATATATAAATTAATGCTCGCTTTTTCTGCTTTCTTGACAAGGTATCACTCTGAGACCTAGTTCCTTCAGAATGCGCACTCTCTGAGATGTTAGCCTCTTGCGAGCTGATTGAAGACTGATTATTTTCTCGCATGGCGGCTTGCTTATATAACTTCCGCCCACTTCACGATTATAAATAAAACCCATCACATTGATTTGACGTGCAATCGAATCGTTATAGTCTCTCCTCGAAAGTTTACCAAGTCTCCGTCTTGATCCACTATGCGGAGCTGAATATGATGTATTGTCTTCACGGCGATCGGAAGGTAAATGACGTGTGATGGTACTTCTACGATCTTATATCCTGGTGGGACAGTTGGAAAGAATTCATGAATTGTGTGAACTTTGCGATTGTTCATGTATGCTCCAGTTGTTATATTACACTCAACTCTGAGAGCATTGACCTTAAGAATGGCTACTGGTAGATCTGATGTATGCAGTTTGTTAGCCAGAAGAACACGTGGTTCAAATCCTAACAATTGACCAATAGAATCTTTAGGTTTAAAATTAACTTCACGAGTGCTTTTGATTTCACTGCGCAAAGTATTGTTGTTAGGCTTGATACTTATTATCATATCTTTAATTTCTAGATTCTTTTGCACATAGTTCTCAATCTCTTCACTGCTACTTGGTACTATTACAACAGAATAGTTTTCATTCGCTAGAGACATCTGTATATATTTTTCAATATCTTCAATTTCATAGCTGCCAGGGGGTATGGTCACCACGTGATCACCAATGTAAAATTTATTGTTTCCATCATCAATGTTAGGAATTGAATTAAATGTTAGTAATTCAACGAGACCGAGAGCATAGTTCTTATTTGATAAGAGCTCTATTGGTGGAAAGTATTCAGCTTCAAGCACTGATGAGTTGCCTGAAATAGTCAGAGTGAATGATTCATCCATGATGATGTCTTCCTGTATACTGATTCCTTATAGGCAGTCACTTGTTCTTATATAGTAGAGAATATTTGTTCGGTACACTGAGCTGCCCACACAAGAATTTAAGGCATAAATGGCCACACTGAAATGTATTATATTCTTGATATCTTTCATGATTGTATTTTATGAAGCTACCAGCACCGAGATACTTGGAAAGATCAGACGGTGGTTGAAGATTACCGAAACTGTCAAAGTATAATGTTTCATTATTACTCTTTTTGTATGCTACCCAATGCGTTCCAGAGCCTTCTTTATCATCAAGGTTAATGATAGCTGACTCATAACGATGAGGTCCTCTTTTAGGCAATTCATTTCGCATAAAGACTCCGCGAAAATGGGGAATCTTTACAGTCTTGGCATACTTGAGCAAATCAAAATCGGTTAGTGCTCGTCGTGGTAGCTTCACTACAAGTTTTTTGACATTCGTTTTTTCTTTATTCCTTGACCTTGTTGATAGGGCTTTATGTGAAGACCTAACCCCTTTCTGTAAGGTTTCAAGTGTAGCCCTTTACCAAGAGCTACTACCTCCATTTTTTTATTATGGCGATGAGCTTCTGATAGCTGCTTTTTTGCTGCGCTTGCGTCATTCACAGCCTTTGCCACACCAGCTGCTCCACCAGCAAGAGCGCCAAGTGCGCTAAGTCCAGCGAAAATTGGAATTAGAGGTAAAACACCGCCAACTTTCGAGGGTATAGGTAGAATACGAGGTGCTCTCACCTGACGTCTACCACCCGCTTTTTTAACAGCTTTTTTAGCACTCTCTACAGCAGCCTTGATGGCGACTTCGGCAACATAACTGGGGATTATAGATTTTTTAGCTGCATCTACAATCTTCCTCAGCACTACTCGTTTCTTTAACTTTTTTTTATTCTTCTTTCTCAGTCCCATACCCAGCT